>CM027120.1:39679433-39881850 GCA_015476505.1 Urochloa ruziziensis | reverse complement strand
CCGCCCCTGGCTAAGAGTTGGTGATTCGTGTGGTTTTCGTTCGATTCGTGTTGGATTTGTTCGATTCAAGTTCCGCTGTGTTGATCTTGTTCCTAGGGTCAGTAGCCTCACAGTAGCTACGTGATCTTGGCAAGATCGGTTGGTAGGATTTGGGGTTGAGTTGGGAGTAGCCGGATTCGTGAGAGAAATTTTTTATCGGCTCCCATTCACTCCCCCCCCTCTCTGGTCGCCTAATCGGTCCTTCAGTTTGGAATATTGTGAGGATTACCACTTAAGAATACTACAAGCTAAGTGATCGGATCAGGAATATGGATTAAGAGACCATCAACGATCATCTCTGACCTTTGGAAGACAAATGTACATTGAAGCCGAAGATGTTTACAGTATACCAATGACAAGATGAAGCGAAAGACCCCCACCACACCCGGTGCAGCTTTAATCTCGAGGACGAGATTCTTGTGAGGGGGGGGGGGGGGGAGACTATAACATCCCGCAAATTTGCAGTCTGTTACTTGTATGAAAAATTAGAATTTCAAAAACATTTGTGTGAATTGTTGTGAGCCATGAATCAATTTGCAATATAAGTTAAATGCTCTCTCTAAATTCCTAGTAATTAATTTGTGCATAAAATAATTTTTCATGACAATGCATGTGTGATTTGGATTTTATTTGAATTTCATTTCCAGTTTTGAGTGTGGTTTATATATGAAATCTAATTTCAAATATAAATCAAAAGCTAGCTAACTAGCTACCCTATCTAACTTGGACCTTGTTGGCACTCCTTAGCCTAACGAATCCGCAAGCGCACGGAGACCGCTGTAGCCTTTCACCAGGGGAGTAAAAACCTGGATGTCAAATCCAAGGAACGGTAGACGCGACCAGCCTAGAACTTTCTTAATCGGACCCACCAGGAGAGAAAAGGGTAAAGGGTGTAGAGAGCTTAACCTTAGTTAACCACTCGTTACCCCAGACAACCAATCTTAATCTAACATGATCGGCTTCGACGGCTAGAACGGGAAGAACTCAGAACGGGGTGAGAGAGGGGTTCTTCTGGGCTCAGCACTACTGTTATGAGTACACCCGAACATGGTGGAATACAAAGGATGGATAGGGTTTGTCACCACCTGCCGCCTACCACTGCTGTTCCGTGGGGTGCAATATAACCTGAGGTGACTAGCCAGCACAGGCGCCACGCCTAAGCTTTCAGCCACTGACCTCCACCCAACGCGAAGGGCTATAGACGAAACCCCAAACAAGAGTCGCTGTCACTCGCGCAGACTCAGGTACCCGCAGATCATAGATAGACAAGATAAATTGCTGAAAGTAAAGAGTAAACTACCGAGGTACTAAGGCAAGAGACCGAGGAACTTACTGAAGATATCTCTGAAGCTTTATTCCTCGGGGGCGGAACAATGTTGAGGGAAGGCCGAGATGACTCCCGGACTCCCTCTACACGCTTGGCTGTCACCCAAGCACTCACCCGCTACTCTCTCTACTCTACTCTAAGATAATAGTGGACTACATCTTGAGCCTTCTCTTCTCTCCAATGGATGGTGTGTCTTGTGTGGAGGTGAAGGCCTTTTATAGCCCTCCAAGGGTGAAATCCTGCTTAGGAGTGACGCCAACTACTTGCTTAACTTCCACGCGAAAGAGGAAGCGTAGAGGCCACGGTGGGAGGCCGGTCGGCCTCATCTAGGCCGGCCGGCCTGGCCCTGGTGCCAAGTAGCACTGACTTTTGCAGGGACGACTTGGATGATGTCCTGAAGTTGGTAACAGTTGCGTTCGGTTGAAGCTGTCCAAGAATCCTAGGTTGTGGGCCCTTCAATCCATGTTTATCCCATCCTAGGCCTACCGGGTCCTTTGATCAAACCGACATCAAATGCACGGCTCATGATCATCCTTGATACGTTAGTAAACTTGTGGATTAATGTCGTGGCCAGAAGAGGAAAAAGTGGGCCGGCCGGCCTGGCCCTGAGCCCAAATGGCCTCCCGTTTTCCCTGTTTGCTCCTTCACTCACAAATCGTACAAAACTTGTGGAACTCATTAGTATAAATGATATTAGCATGATTATCACTATATGAGCATAAAATCCGAAGAAATGTTGGCAGTACAAGTCATGGATATCGACCGCCAACACGCCCCCACACCTAGACTTTGCTCGTCCCAAGCAAAAGGGTTGAGTTAGATCCAGAGGATCAAGCAAAGCCTAGGGTCATGAAATCAAGTGTATGCATAAGAATTATTTCAAAGCTTTCCCTCATACCATGGATTCCATGTGGCTAACACCTTCACTTTCACCTATCGAACCTCAGAATAAATCAACGGAGAGCCTGATTCCTCCTTCTCAATACTTGGAGATTTTTTTTTCAAAATATGGAGGCATATTCTCATTCTCTCAAGCCACTCAGTCGCTCGAAGTGTTTGATCCTCACAAAGGCTTTTCAAGTAGCCTCACCTACCTCTACAAGGTTATATGTGGGGCTCAAGGTAGGGATCGATAGAAATGCTTATCTCTTCCATCTATGTTGCGAGATCAAATAAGTTGTCTCCGAGTGTCGGTGATATGATCTCCGGCAGTCTTCCACGGGGTAACCCACGGAAGTGATTTGTATGTAGGGAAGATCGCAAAGATCGGAAGCAAGATGGTTAGGATGGACAGACACAAGGGTTTAGACAGGTTCGGGTCGTCGACTCGACGTAATACCCTACGTCCTGTTTTTTGGGTGTTGTATTGCGTGGATCTCGTGATGAGATGAGATGTGTTGTGGTTCGATGTTTGGAGGGGGTCCCTGCCCGCCTTATATATCGGGGGGCAGGGTTACAAGTCGGTTTGTAGCCGATCCTATCTCTAAGGATCCTGTCCTTCTTTACAAAAACTCCTATTCTAACTAGAACTTCTCCATCCAGATCCTTCCTACATGCGCCGACTTGTCCCACACGTCGTCAGGTCCAGAACGGTGGGCCGGGCCGCCCCCTATTGGTGGGCTGCCAGGCTTGCTCGTGAGGTACCCGGGTACCATATCCCCCACAGTAGCCCCCGAGCACTTCTTGGCCGATCGTTGGCTGTAATTGATCTGTCTTTTTCTTGCATGATTCGAGTGCTCCCAAGTTGTCCAAGACCTCATCCGAGTGGTTTCGAGGAAGATCCGAGTACATGCTCAAACGTTACTGAAAACGATCCTTCAATTGTAGCCGTAGTGAGGGGAAGAAGTGCTCTTTTTCACGACGCGAAAGCGAAGTGTATACACTTAGCCCCCGAGCCTTGGGCAATTTTAATATGAAATTGGCCAAGGGTCTTCAACTTTTCTCCGTCGAAATCTTGATCTTCAATGGCGTGCACCTCCAGGCGCACCCATTGGGTGTAGCCCCCGAGCCTTGAGCAGAATAGAATATTCTGGTCGAGGGTCAAAAATAAAATATTGTAAAGCTCTTTTTGAACTTAATCCATCAATGGTGTGCACCTCCAGGTGCACCCATTGGGTGTAGCCCCTGAGTCTTGATTCGACTCGGCACGATTGTGTCAAGACTCTAAAAGCTGTGGATCCTGACTGAATTTTTCAGCCCCCATGCCTCCGGGCATGGATTTTGGATAATTTTCTCCTTTTAGGGCATTTTTATTTCCCCTTCTTAAGGAATCTTTTCTCAAGTTCTTTGAACTCGGCGTGACTCCCGGATCGTGTCCCACGACCCAGCTTGACCATATGGTAAATCACCTTCTCACAAGATTTATACTTGTCAGCACTTGACCCAGATTTCCGAGTCAATTTAGCGATAGTATCGCATGCCTTACGTAAAAATCAATTGCAAGGTTGCAATATTAATTGCAAAAATAAGCCTGGTCGTCGACTAATTTTAGCCTCACGACCGAGTGGTTTCTGCCCCTAAACACTAGCTCAGGAACCCACATATTTGTTAATTAACAGAACCGAAAGGTCATGCCATACTTCAGCCCATTTAGGCCCATTAATCCTGTTAAGACCATTGTTTCCTAGGGAAACTAACGGTTACCTCATGAAGCCAGAATATCGCGAGATATCGCGACTCCATACCGCATCTTTGAATTTAAAGCGACGAGACGTGCTAGCGTCGGTTGAGTTCCCGAGACAAACATCGCGCCGTACGCGGGAGGAACGGTTCATTCCATTATAAGCCATCCCCACCGCAATCTTCTTTCTTTCCTCGCCATTTGCCTTCACAGCATCCAAATTCTCCTCCTCGCTCGAGCACAAACCCTAGATCCACTTTCATAACCTCAAATCTTCAATCCTCAGTCTTTGCTCGCTGCAGCCATGGCGCCGAAGCGGAAGGAAGCGCCGAAGCGGAAGGAGAAGTCGCCAGGGAAGAGTCGGTCGGTCAAGCCCAAGACCGCCGTCGATGTCACCGTGGATCGCGCCACCGAGTGGACGGATTCCATTACCACAACCAGGCGCCTCGAGCTGCACGTCATCGACGGCATCCTCCCAGACCAGCAAACCGCCGAGTGGCGTGCAGCCTCCAGTGAGTCTTTCCCCACCCCAAATTCCTCTGATTTGGTGGTGTTTGAGTCTTTTCTTCTGCGCGGATTTGGTGTTCCTGCGCACCCCTTTCTCCGCGGCCTGCTCCATTTCTATGGGATCAGCCTCTGCGCACTGAACCCAAATTCCATTCTTCACATTGCTATCTTCATCAATCTCTGTGAGGCCTATCTTGGAATAGAGCCTCACTTCAATCTCTTTCTTCATCTTTTCTTGCTGAAGCCTTATCCTGGGACCGAGTGCCCGCGAGTAGTCGGAGGCGCCGGGCTCCAGCTCCGTGAGGGTCGAACCCAGGAATATTTTGAAATTCCTTTTCCTACTAGCAATAAAGGGTGGCAGTCCGAGTGGTTTTACATAGGAAACCACTCGCCTGCCATCTCTCCTGAAATAGATACCCGTCCTATCCCCTCCAAGTCCTGGATTTCTCTTCCCAAAGACAGCGAGATGGACGAGGTTCGGGAGTTGCTGAGCTTCATAACCGAGCTGAAGGACAGAGGTTTGACTGCCGTAGGATTGGCACCCAACTACGTGTTGCGCCGGATCCAGCCCCTCAAGCAGCGGGCTCATCCGGCGTATGAGTACTACGCCGAGGGGGACAACACGCGTGAAGCCCCCGAGCGTGTTGATAAAGGGCAAGCTGCGGCCCGGCTTGCCAAATTTTTTGCGACAGGGACTTCCCTGAAGACTTCTGATGGCCCTCCTGCATACAACTTGTCCAATCCTCGCCCTGAGGTAATGAATCGATTTGTTGCTGTTTTTGTTTTCAATTCCACCCATTGGGTGCAATCTCGATGCAGTACTGGACCCAACTTTAAAATGCAGGGTCGAGCTGCTTTTGTTTCGATCCCCTCTCTGCCTGAGATGCCGAAGGGAGTGGACCAACCGGCGCCGCGCAGAGCCGGTGCTGCTGAAGAAGCACTCGGAGGAGGCGAGGATGACTTAAATGACTCGGATATCAGCCTGTCATCCTCACCCTCTCCGGACGTGTTGTCGCCGAGTGGTGGCAAGGCCGCCGTCGTCCCGAGGAAGCGGAAGATTTCTGTTTCAACGGGGGTCGTGATTGGGGATGCGCCGAGCCGTCGCCAACTCATCCTCACCGAGTCATCTGACTCGGATGATGACGAAGATGGTGATGCCGGGTCATCAATCCCGCCCTCAATTATTAGCTCAGAGCATTCTCCCTTGCTATAGTACCTTTGCGTACTGCAAGTCCAAGGGACCTTCCTTCCCCCACTCGGAAAGGAAAGCGCCCGAGAGTGCGCGTATCTACTCGGTAAGAGAAATTGTCAACCTTTGACTGACTTTTATGTTTTCCTGTGATTGCTCCTTATTTGCTTTGTCCTGCAGCACACCGTCCGAGATCCCCTTTGCGGGTTCTGCGTCGCAGCCAGTCGGCGAGACAGAGATCCCAACAATCCAAGTGCCAGAAGTATCTTCCCACTCGGCTGATCCTCCTAGCGATCAGCCTGTGGAGCCGCCACCGGAATCACCGCGAGCACGAATCCCAGCTCCGCCGAGCCCTGCTCCAGCGTCGCCGACCATACTGCCAACTCTTCCACTGGGCAGCCCCCAGCCTGCTCCTGTGATTGAGCAGACTACGACGATGGAGGGGCCCCAGATTGCAGAGGTCGGAGTCGCTCCTGCAGCGGTCGTGGCTCCGGGTGGTGGTGCCGCTATGACTCCCCTGGCAGAGTTCAGGTCGCTCCATCGTCGTATGGGACTGATAGCCGAGGTATTCCTGAGCCACCTTTCTTGTTTAGGTAGAGTACCGAGTGGTACACTTGTTTGTTGTGTCATCTGATTGTCTTTTGCAGGAAATAGCTGCTGATGCCGAGGCCAAAACCTCAGAGATTCAAAGGCTTGCTCCTGCAGCCGCTAAAGCCGACTCCCTGGTGACCCGAGTGGCTGAGCTTGAAGCCGCTGTGTCCCAATGCCAGGCCGAGTTGGAGGAAGCCCGGCGCACCAACCGCGATCTTCGCGGAGAGGTGGATCAGGCTAAACTCAACGAAGCCCAGGCCGCACAGGAGCTTAGAGGTATGCTATTCTTTTTTATGTCAGACGTGAACATACTGTCCAGATCTGACTTTCTGTAGATTATCGGTTCCGGATTATGGACCAATTTGCAGAACTCACTGCTAAAGTGACTCGTCTGGAGGGCGAGGCGGGCACTGCGTACCGAGAAGAGTGCGCTGGAAGATGATGTTCGAGTGGTGGCGGAGGAGATCGAGCCGGAGGCGGCATCATCTTCAGCTTCTATCCTCGACCGCACTCGGGCGCTTCCACGCTTCTTTCGGCGCCAGCTTTGCTCCATCAGCCAGGCCAGTTGCGGACATGTCTTGGCCGTCCTGAAGTCTCTGTTCCCATCATCAGATCTGGAACCACTCGGCAGTGGGTATGCTGCTGGCACCTCTGAAGATGATGTGAGCAGACTGCTGCTTGAAGTGGAGCCAATCGCAAATGTCCTATCTAAGGACGTTGTCGATGACTCTGATGATGCGGCCCCTTCTGGTGGTGGTGACCCTGCAGTTTAAATTTGATAGAATCTCTGTAGTATGTGACAGAAGTAATACTTTTGAACAATGTTTAAGCCTTTGTTATTGTATATAAGTTTTTATGGAACTACTACTCCCTTTCTTTCTGCGCTGGCCTTAATTTCTGAGTGGTTGACCTGTTACGGAGTAGATTAGCCTCGTTGGTCTTAGTCTCATGCCGCCGAGCTTTGTCGTGCGTGTAGAGCTTTGACTTGGCGAGTACTTTCCCCCACGATTTAAAGTTTGTTCCACTCATACTTTATGTGCGTGACGCGAAAGAGGAAATTCGAGTAGTAGATATGATGTAGATGGGAGATGAAATCAACTTTATTGATAATTCATATCATATTTATAATTCTGCCGAGTCGAGACTTGGGATGATTATCCATAAAAAATCACTCGGGAAAACATATCTTAATGAAAAAAAGATGAATACATAACTAAATTAGGCGTAGAAACGCTGTAGGTGCTCGATGTTCCATGGATTTGGAATGTCTACGCCGTCTTCCGTCATAAGGCGATATGAGCCTGGGCGACTCACTGACTTGACGATGTATGGTCCCTCCCAGGGGGACGCAAGCTTGTGCGCGCCCTTGGTGTCTTGCTTCCTTCTCAGAACCAAGTCGCCTGCTTCAAAAGACCTCTGCTTGACGGTTCGATCATGATACCGTCGAAGGACCTGAGCGTAACGCGCGGCTTGGATCTGGGCAGCCAATCTCTTCTCCTCGATGCTATCGAGGTCTTCAATGCGCTCCACTTGCGCGTCGTATTCATCATAGAACTCCACTCGGGGCGAGCCGTATGCGATGTCTGTTGGTAAGATAGCTTCCGAGCCGTAAGCCAGAAAGAACGGGGTTTGCTTCGTGGCACGACTCGGCTGGGTCCGCAGCCCCCAGACTACAGCTGGCAACTCCTTGATCCATCGGCCATCGTACTGCTTCAGCTTCTTGAATATACGAGCCCTGAGTGCTTTGATTATTTCGCCATTGGCTCTTTCAACCTGGCCATTGGCCCTTGGGTGCGCCACGGATACGGGGCATAGCTTGATGTTCCTCTCGCTGCACCAATCTTTAAACTCCTGTGCTACGAAGTTCGTACCATTATCTATAATGATACGATTTGGGACTCCGAAGCGATGAGTGATGTCGGTGAAGAACTCGATGGTCTTGGCTGCCGTGTGCTTGTTGACTGGTTTCACCTCGATCCACTTGGTGAACTTGCCAATAGCTACTAAGACATGGTCAAAACCACCCGTCGCCTTCTTGAATGGACCAATCATATCCAAGCACCAACAA
This sequence comes from Urochloa ruziziensis, assembly GCA_015476505.1. Taxonomy (NCBI): domain Eukaryota; kingdom Viridiplantae; phylum Streptophyta; class Magnoliopsida; order Poales; family Poaceae; genus Urochloa; species Urochloa ruziziensis. The sequence goes on along the minus strand of CM027120.1, from coordinate 39,873,509 downwards.
GCGAAGGGCCAGGACATTGGTATACTCTGCAGCTGCTGTGCTGGTGCGTGTATTTGCCTTGCAAAATACTGACACCCTTGGCAGTGCCGCACAATATTTTCTGCGTCTGCTACAGCAGTCGGCCAGTAGAAACCAGACCGGAAGGCTTTACCAACGATGGTTCTAGCCCCGGCGTGATTGCCACAGATGCCTTTGTGTATGTCTGTCAAGAGCTCAATACCTTATGCGCGACTCACGCACTTCTGGAGGATTTGAGAGGCTCCGGATCGACGATACAGCTTTTCTCCGATGATGACGTAGCTTTTACTGCGCCGCACGATTTGTTCGTGGAGCGACTTCAGATCCTTATCTTCTGCGACCTCTGTGGGCAATATGCCGCTGTCAAGATAGTCGATGATTTGGGTCCTCCAGTCCAATGCTTCGTCTACCACTAATGTGGCTGACTCCAGGGATTCTCCGACTTGTTGCTCCGCGACAGTGCCATCCGGGTTTATCTTGATAGATGGTTTAACAAGATCTTGGATGAAAACTCCGGGTGGGACGCCTTCACGGGTGGACCCCATCTTGGCAAGCTCATCAGCTGCCTTGTTATAGTCGCGCACCACGTGATGGAACTCTAAGCCATAGAATTTCCCTTCCAATTTCCTTATTTCTTCGCAGTAAGCATCCATCTTCTCATTGGACCTGGACCAATCCTTGTTTACCTGGTTTATGACCAGGGCAGAGTCCCCGCGTACCATCAGGCGTGTGATGCCCAAAGATACGGCGATGCGGAGACCGTGCAAGGCTGCTTCATACTCAGCTGCATTGTTGGATACTGGGAACATGATTTGAAGGACGTATTTTAGTTCCTGTCCACTTGGGGAGATTAGGAGTACGCCTGCGCCGCCTCCTTTGATCTGGAGGGAGCCATCAAAGTACATCTCCCAGTACTCAACTATCTCGTTGTCAGCCGGAGCTTGGTTCTCTGTCCAGTCTGCTACAAAGTCGGCCAAAACCTGAGACTTGATAGCAGTACGTGGAACAAAGGTTATTTGGTGAGCGGCCAATTCTATGGACCACTTGACGATTCTGCCGCTGGCGTCTCGGTTATGGAGTATTTCCCCTAAAGGATTTTCGCTCACGACTGAGATAGGATGGGCCTCAAAGTAATGTTTCAGTTTTCTTGCTGAGATGAGAACTCCGTAAAGTAATTTCTGCACATGGGGATAGCGTACCTTGGATACGGTCAGGACCTCGCTGACGAAGTAGACTGGTCGCTGAACTCCATATGCGTGCCCTTCTTCAGGGCGCTCGACCACTAGTACCGTGCTAACCACTCGGGGGGTAGCAGAGATGTAGAGGTAAAGCTGTTCCCTTGGTTGAGGTGGGACGAGGATGGGCGGCCTCTGCAGGTAATCCTTGAGTTCCTGGAAAGATTGCTTCGCCTCGTCATCCCACATGAACTTGTCCTGCTTCTTGAGCAGTTTGAAAAATGGCAATCCGCAGACGCCGAGTCGTGATATGACACGATCGAGCGCTGCCATGCATCCAGTAAGCTTCTGCACATCCTTCTGATAGGTTGGTGGTAGCATCTTGGTGATGGCCGTGATCTTCTCGTGGTTTGCCTCGATGCCGCGGTTGCTGACCATGAAGCCGAGTAGTTTACCTGAGGGGACTCTGAAGACACACTTTTCCGGGTTGAGCTTCCACCGGAATTTACGTAGGCGTTCGAAGACCTTTGTCAGGTTCTCTATCATGTCCTCGGGGTTCATGATCTTGACCACGATGTCGTCGATGTAGGCTTCTACTATGTCTGGAATCAATTGATCCAGACACGCTTGAATTGTCCTCTGGTAGGTTGCGCCTGCGTTCTTCAGACCGAAGGCCATTGTATTGTAACAATAGGCGCCGAACGGCGTGATGAACGCGGTCTTTATCTGGTCTTCCAGTTTTAGGCCTATCTGGTGATCGCCTAAGTAGCAATCGAGAAAACGGAGCAGGGCGGAGCCTGCCGTGGAATCAACGACTTGATCGATGCGGGGGGGGGGGGGGGGGACGGAGGGGTCTTTAGGGCAAGCTTTGTTGAGATCTGTGTAGTCAATGCACATTCTCCAATCATTATTATTCTTTTTTCTTACAAGAACTGGGTTAGCTAACCAGTCGGGGTGAAACACCTCCTGAATAAAACCAGCAGCTAACAGCTTTGTAATCTCTACCCTAATCGCCTCCTTGCGGTCCTGCGCGAATCGACGAAGCCTCTGCTTGATCGGTTTGGCAGTCGGATTGACCTACAAGGAGTGCTCGGCAAGTTCCCTTGGGACACCTGGCATATCGGATGGTTTCCACGCGAATATGTCGGCGTTTTCCCTTAGGAATTTGACGAGCACTTCTTCCTATTTGGGGTCTAGCTCAGCCCCGATGATAGCCGTCTTCTTTGGGTCGTCCAGGTCCAGCGAGATCCTCTTCAGCTCCGTCTCCTTGCTTGGCGTGATGGCTTCTCTTGCGGGCCTCTTGGCGGGGATCTCCAGAGAGTCCTTGTCCACCTCCTGCGATGCAGCCAGTACTTGCGTCATGCGCTTCAACATGTCCAGGGCAGCTGCCGCGTTGAGGGTCTCCTGTTCGCATGTGTAAGCGACCCGGATGTCCCCCAAGACGGTGATTACGCCCTTGGGTCCTGGCATCTTGACCTGCAAGTAGACGTAGTGAGGGATCGCCATGAACTTGGCGAGCGCCGGCCTCCCGAGGATGGCGTGATATGCAGTCTCAAAGTTCGCCACCGTGAACTGCATATGCTCGGTCCGGTAGTTGTTCCGGTCTCCGAAAGTAACGGGCAATGTGATGTGCCCGAGTGGTTCTGCCCCCTCTCCCGGTATCAGACCGTAGAACGAGGATTGGGGGGGGGACACAGGTCGAGAGTGGTCAGGCCGAGCTCCTTCAATGTGTTAGCAAATAGGATGTTCAGGCCACTGCCACCGTCGACTAGCACCTTGGTGAGCTGAACATTGCGGATCGTCGGAGCTACTACCAAGGCGTGGGATCCGGGCTTCGGTATGAAGCTCGGGTGATCTTCCCGGGTGAAGGTGATCGGAACTTCTGACCACTTGAGGTACTCATGTACCGATGGCTCCCTTGCGTGCATGACCTGGCGGTGGGTGAGCTTTTGCTGGCGCTTCGTCTCGAATCCTTCTGGCCCGCCGTAGATCATGCGGACCACTCGGTCGGCCTCCTGAAACTCGTCGCCGGGCTCGTCGGTCCGCCTGCCTCTCTCGGGGAACCATCGTTCCTCTTTCTGTAGGGAGGGCCTCTGTTGCCCCCTGTGAAGGCTCGCTTGAGCCCGTAGCACTCTCGTGCCGAGTGCTTGTGCTTGTGGTATGGGCATTGCTCATCGAGCATGCGCTGGAAATCCTCTGGAGTTACCCGGCCTCTGGGCCGGTCCAGAGTGGCGACCATATCGCCCTCGCTTTTCTTCTTGCGAGGGTGACTGTCGCTGCGACGATGGTCGTCGTGTCGATCTTCATCCTCGCGGCGGTCGCGCTTGCGGGTCGTCTTGTTCTCCTCCTCCCAGCGATTCTTGATATCGCTGAGTTGTTCCTTCTCCGCAATCTCCGCGTCCGCCCACGTGCTAGCGACCCGGAACATGTCATTGACAGTCGCGGGTGGCTTCCGAGTCCACTTGTGGATCAGTCTTCCGTCGGAGATGCCGTTCTAGAAGGCGGTCATCACCTCCTGATCCGTCACGTTCGTGATGGAGTTGCGCTTCTCCGAGAACCTGCGCACGAAGTCATGCAGGGTCTCGTTCTTGCGCTGTCGTATCTGGCCGAGGAGCCGCTTGCTCCCGGGCCTCTCCCAGGTTCCGAGATAGTTACCGATGAAGAGTACGGTAAGTTCATCCCAGTTGTCGATGGCGTCCTGCGGGAGTCCTGCCAGCCAGTTGCGGCAATCTTTTGTGAGCATGATAGGAAGGTAGTTCGCCATCACGTCCTCGTCGCCGCCAGTCGCTTGTACGGCGGTGTAGTAGATCTGAAGCCATTGGGATGGATCAGACTTCCCGTCGTACTTGTCGATGTCCGACAGCTTGAAGCCTCTGGGCCATGTTACGCTCCTCAAGCGCTCGGTGAATGACTGGAATCCGCCGATCCGACCTCTGGGGCGGGAACTGCTCAGATCCGAGCCGTCTGTTGTCCTTGGGGGAGTGTGCTCCCTCCTGTGATCCCGATCCCTAGGTGGGGAACGAGTTCTCCGATAGGTCCGAGTCCTGGGGGGAGTTCGGTCCCGTCGGTGGGTTCTGCTGCGCGGTGGAGTTTGCTCCCTTGGCGGGGTCGGCCGCCTTCGTGGGGGAGCCGCTCGTCCTCGCGGCGGAGTACGACCGCCGTCGTTGCCGCGCCTTGGACTACCGAAGGGATCAGAGTAGTCAGTATACTCTGACTCCGTCGAGTAGCCGCTCCTGTTGGAGTTACGACGGGGATTCCCATGATCCCGATCGTATTCTTCGCGACGTCGGATCTCCTCGCGATGATGCTCCTCAGTGCTGCTGCGGATGACGTCCCTCGCGTCTCGATCTCTGTTGATCGTGGTGCGAAGATCTTCATCACGATCTGATCCACCGCTGGTCCGGCGTCGAGACGGCCCGGGCTCAGAAGCGGCCGTACGTGCTCTGCCCTGCATCTGGTGGACCTGGACGGAGGCGGCCTGCACGAAAGCCCTTACCTTTTCCAGGCCTGGAGTGCTGGGTGGTAGCCGACTGATTTCCTCGTCGATGGTGACGAGGTTCTGGACCGGGTCTCGTAGACGTCGAATCCGTTGTACTCGAACATGCCGTCGCGCATCAGGTTCCGACTGCTTCTCCTGTCGCGTCGATCCCGATGACGATGGTGATCCTCCGAGGGTGGTTCTCGGAGTTGAGTGGTGCCAGATCCTGATGCGTTGGCCCCGTGCAGTCGGGCGGCTCTGCGAGTCGCCCGATTGGCGTTGCGTCCTCGGCGCTGGTCCCTGGCTTCAGTCGTCTCTTCGGCCGGGGTGATCTCGTCCTCCGACACGGGGTTGGGTGGCGTTGCCGGTGCCACCATGTAGCAGTATGACCCAGCTCCTTCTTGCGCGAGGAAATCTTCCTCGGACTCGGAGAGGTCAGTTGTGGGCGTGTTACGCTCCAAGCTACTCGGAGTTAATCCTCCGGGTGATCCTAGCAGTTCCGGCTCCGTAGAGGAGTCGGACGCGGTGTAACCCTCTTGCAGGTCGTCCAGGGTTGAGGGTCCCCGTGGGTTTGACTCGTAGGAGTCACTCTCAGAGGGGGAATCATCCGCCTGGACGATGTCCTTCATCTTCTGCTTCTGGGTAAGCGCGCGGAAGCCGGGGGTCTGGATGGTGATGACCTCAGGGCTCGGGACGCGCGTCGGCTGAGCGTTTACGCTCTGGGAGGACTCGGCGACGCGGCTCTCAGGAGCCGGATCGGATCCGAGTGGTTGTTCATCTGCTCCCGACTGGTTGAGCCTCGCGTTTTGCGATGGACTCAGTGGGGTAGAAACGGCGCGATCAGATGCGATCGGACCGGATTGGGCCGTGATGGCCGAAGTCGGCGCCAGAGAGAAAACCTCCGTGGCGGTTGCAGTCCCTGCCGCTTGGGTATCCAAGACGGCGGTGGTGATGTTCCCGAACTGGATCTCGAATCCGTCGACGTTCGGGAGGTTGCAGCTGTCCAAGATCTTGACGCGATCCATCAGGCTCACCAGATTGATCTCGGCGATATCCCCTACCTGGCGCGCCACTGTCGGTGATATGATATCCGGCAGTCTTCCACGGGGTAACCCACGGAAGTGATTTGTATGTAGGGAAGATCGCAAAGATCGGAAGCAAGATGGTTAGGATGGACAGACACAAGGGTTTAGACAGGTTCGGACCGTCGACTCGACGTAATACCCTACGTCCTGTTTTTGGGGTGTTGTATTGCGTGGATCTCGTGATGAGATGACATGTGTTGTGGTTCGATGTTTGGAGGGGGTCCCTGCCCGCCTTATATATCGGGGGGCAGGGTTACAAGTCGGTTTGTAGCCGATCCTATCTCTAAGGATCCTTTCCTTCTTTACAAAAACTCCTATTCTAACTAGAACTTCTCCTTCCAGATCCTTCCTACATGCGCCGACTTGTCCCGCACGTCGTCAGGTCCAGAACGGTGGGCCGGGCCGCCCCCTATTGGTGGGCTGCCAGGCTTGCTCGTGAGGTACCCGGGTACCATATCCCCCACACCGAGAGATCATGTCAACCATGTACTTTGGTCAAGTGCAAGTGTATGTGGATGATCAATGATGAATGTCCTTGAGTGGTATTTCATTCTAGCTTCTTCCATCTTTCCCCTTCTTCTCTCTCTCTGTTTTTTTTTGCTCGAGTAGGACCTCCCACTCATCACTTTTTTTCACTTTTTTCAGGGGGATGAAGAGCTGCTTGAGAACCACTTTTGATGGACTTTTATTCTTTGATGGACTTTATTTGATGAAACATGTACGTGAATGACCAAAGTGCTAGGAAGAACATGCATGCCTCAGAAGGCACGATGTTTGATCAAGCTCAAAATGTAAAGATAGCTATGTGGAGTTTCAAAACTGTGTCATGTATGATACGGCTCTGGATAGGACTTGGTAAAGTTGAGCATGAATGAGAGTTGCCTCATTTTTTTTCATTTTCAAAATGAAATTCTCCAAGACTTTGAATTAGAAAAGAACAAGCCTCTCATGTCATTATATCGTAAGGGTCAATAAGCGAAAGATCAAGTGATCCTATCACAAAGTTCCAAAGGCACATCGGTACTTGCTAAGGAAATAAAGCTTATGCACCTTTGATAAACATGTAGGATTTCCATCTCTTTCTAGGTGTTTCATTCAAATTTTAATTGTCGTGAACTCATGCTCGCATTTGAATTAAAACCAAGAAAGGAAACAGGGAAAAGGGTTTCAAACCTCCGTGCGTAGTTGAATCTCAGCAGATGGCTGCCATGTAGTTATTTGGGCACGGGTGAAGACTGCTCGTTGATGTGTTGCTCGTCCTGTTTCCTGTGCACTTAGTGTAGAGTTAGAGCAGGGGTGTGGTTGGTACACAAGTGTGCACCAACCACTCAAGGCATGGTAGAACAAAGCAACATTTTATTCAAAAGGGAAATATGGGGGTGCTGTTGGAAAATAAACTTTGGGAAATCAAAAACAAAAAGGGAAATTTCAGCACCCAAACCTATACTAAGATAATGGCACATTTTAGGTCTGGCCATGACCATGGACTATGGTTGTAACTCGGATACTCATAGCAGTCCATAACTTCGAGTTCCGGGATGTCGGGCTCGAGGAATAGTTTCAACTGAAAACATCCCTGTCATTGTCCTCGAGGAGAAGTGTAAAGGAAAACCTTCCTTCTCCATCCTCCAATTCAGCCATTTGATTTCATCATTTTGACTCTGGCTGATTGGGGGGTCTATGTTTCACCTTTTTTATCTCCTAATGGGAATGATGTTTCGTGTGCACAAAGTGCCTCGGGTGATTGCCCTTCCATCCCTCCTCCATATTCATGATTTCCGCTTGACTTGTCTAGGGATGGTCTGGACTGGCAACCCGGTGATTTCTCTCCAACCCGCTGATGCACTTCTAAGGATGGAGTGTGAGTCTCCATATCCTTACCACAATATGAAGTGCTTCAACCAATATGGACGTCTAGTCCATGATCACCAAGATGCTCGTCAGTCGAGTTAACTGAAGTTGACTCAATGAGTATAGCATCATGGCTCCGCAAAGACTCTTAGCGTGTTGTGCTTTGGTTAGCCAGGTGATCAGTCTGTCTAACCTTAGCACAAGGTTTGTACGGAAAATAAAAATCCGTAGTCATCCTATATGAGGAGTTCATTCTCTATGAGAGAAACAGAGACACGCAACGAGTGTCCTCGACGGCGAGCGCGATACGCAAGACACGCCGTCGAAGGACTTGGAGTCTTGCGGGTCTCATCACATGGTGGTTGTAGCGGTGGAGTAAACCAGTACGATAGAAATCCCTTAGGTGGAATCTGGTAGGGTGAATGAATTTCTTCTCTCTGAGGGTGTAAATCCAAATCTGTAAAATGACCCTTGAGAGAGTATCATCTCATATGATTATTCTTATATCCTTGGAGATGATATGCCACTCATTTCCTTGCTCTCTTCCTTTTGTTTCTTGATTTGTGAATTCTTGAAGGAGCAAAAATCCAACGGATGAGTTGTGGCTTGTCATCCTTCTTGGTCAGGTGATATCTTGGTGTAGCATGGTCCGTGTGCTATCACTTTGACATCGACCAAGTAGGATCTGAACTTGTCATGGGTGAATACCACTACAGACAGTTCCTTCTCCATTGTTTGTCGAACTCTGGTCAATGCTTCTGATAATGATGCTTTCGTGCATTGATCCAGCTCTGCCCCAATTGTATGGTTACTAGCAGTTGCACATGATCTTGATAGGAAGAATCCAATCAGGAGGCTGTATGATGGGGGCCTTCTCAGTTGACACTTCTCCCAATTTGGGACAAGGTGGAGCCTTTGGGATTCTCACGAACTCTATCCATATCCGCGAGGCATAAACCAAAGGTTGTCCATGGACTGAGAAATCATCAAGGAATTCCTCCATGATGTTCTCGACAAGGACAAAGGATGTCCTTGATAATGGGAGAGAAGGCTGATATCATACACCTTTGTTGGTGCATTGCATAGACCCGACAATAAGGACAGGTAGAGGTAGATGAAAATTGACTAGTGCTTCTCCACTTGAAGTGGGTGCTTGCATAGGGTAAGTAATACCCACATGCAGGTGTGCCTACCTCCCTCATCGCATCATTCAGCCAAAAGGCTGTTTGTCCGGTTCAAAGCGATACGATGGGTGTTGGGGTTGATCCCCGTCTAGTCTGTAGAGAATACCTGAAAACGGACCGATACTTCTCTAAGACTGTTGCAGCCTGCCGAGCCTCATTCTCTGTCAGTTTATCACTGATGATGACTGGCGTGCTACGATTGTCGTGAAGAGGTAAATATCTCTATTCCAAGTGGAAGAGAAACATGTCTCAATCCAAGTGGCAGCAATCAGCAACTCTAGTGGAGGAGGCTGCGGTTCTCCACCATGTCGAGCTTGACTGCCCGGTTCTGCCCCTGGGATTGGGTGAGCATCTGAAAAATATGCTCACTGATTCTTCACGGGGTCTGTCTAGCCCTTTGCGATAATGATCGTGCAAGGCTAAACTCACTGATCGTGCAAGGTCGATCAGGACGTTTCCTTTTGTCAACTCTGAGCTATAGCTCGATCGTGATTAAGTTGACAAATGCTCTATTGGCTGATCCAACAAGAAGATTTTGTCACCTTCGAGGATATCGAAGATGTGGAAATCCAAGATCACTCTAGGTGCGCCCCTCAGGCACAACTCGAATAATTCCTTTGTTTTCCAACATCTGGCCGTTGATCCCTTTCAGGTGCTTACGAAAGATCATGGACAGCTTCTTGTGTGTCAGTCCCCTCAATAGGTGGAGGGCATTAAAGCTAGGGTCGACTAACTTTTGCTTCCTCCGTCATTCCTTGCTCGTAACCGTAGAGAGACCCTTGGTCCGCAGTCGTGACTTCCGGAATGAATTACTCAGACCTTGAGCGTGCACACTTAACGTGGCAGATCCTTAAGGGTATTCTCTTGGTCTGGGGGCTTTTGTTCGCTCACGTCGTATGGTTGGAGGCGGTGGATCTAATGAAAGAGTGAGGATTTGCTGTTTGGTTCATAGGGAAGTCGGTGGGAGAATCAGAAAAACTGATCCTGAGGATGAGCACTATGTCTCAATCTACCAACGAATCATTGTATGAGCACCATACCAAACTTCTCCCAGGTTGCTCCAAGTAACTCATCACCTTGTTGATAAATCGTCAACACAGCTCTGAGCTTTGGGGATGGGATAGACAAACAGACAAACTTCAATCTTCACTTCGATCCAATCTCCTCCAACTCCTCTTGCACTCCGATTGTACCAAAACTTTGCTTCCCCCGTCAGAGAAAAATAGGAAGAGTTCCGTCTTGGTTCATCCCGGGAATGTTAGGAGAGCAGTTCTCCTCATCTATTGCAAGGAGTGTGAACAAACGATGGCAACGAGATTGGGGCGGATCACGAAGCCATCAGATAATGGGGTGGAAGGATGGTGGCAATTCCAAACACTCGTGAAATGGAACCGCCGGATAACTAGGAGAAAACTCCATGTGGTAGATGGTTATGGGGATAAAGTGTACGGCTAAAAAGATCCTACACTAGTGTTGCTACCGTTCCCTGGCAACGGCGCCAGAAAAGCTTGTTGGCACTCCTTAGCCTAACGAATCCGCAAGCGCACGGAGACCGCTGTAGCCTTTCACCAGGGGAGTAAAAACCTGGATGTCAAATCCAAGGAACGGTAGACGCGACCAGCCTAGAACTTTCTTAACCGGACCCACCAGGGGAGAAAAGGGTAAAGGATGTAGAGAGCTTAACCTTAGTTAGCCACTCGTTACCCCAGACAACCTATCTTAATCTAACATGATCGGCTTCGACGGCTAGAACGGAAGAACTCAGAACGGGGTGAGAGAGGGGTTCTTCCGGGCTCAGCACTACTGTTATGAGTACACCCGAACGTGGTGGAGTACAAAGGACGGACAGGGCTGTCACCACCTGCCGCCTACCACTGCTGTTCTGTGGGGTGCAACACAACCTGAGGTGACTAGCCAGCACAGGCACCACGCCTAAGCTTTCAGCCACTGACCTCCACCCAACGCGAAGGGCTATAGAGGAAACCCCAAACAAGAGTCGTTGTCACTCGCGCAAACTCAGGTACCCGCAGATCATAGATAGACAAGATAAATTGCTGAAAGTAAAGAGTGAACTAGCGAGATACTAAGGCAAGAGACCGAGGAACTTACTGAAGATATCTCTGAAGCTTTATTCCTCAGGGGCGGAACAATGTTGAGGGAAGGCCGAGCACTCACCCACTACTCTCTCTACTCTACTCTAAGATAATAGTGGACTACATCTTGAGCCTTCTCTTCTCTCTAATGGATGGTGTGTCTTGTGTGGAGGTGAAGGGCGCCTTTTATAGCCCTCCAAGGGACGCCAACTACTTGCTTAACTTCCACGTGAAAGAGGAAGCGTAAAGGCCACGGTGGGAGGCCGGCCGGCCTGGCCCTGGTGCCAAGTGGCACCGACTTTTGCAGGGACGGCTTGGATGATGTCCTGAAGTCGGTAACGGTTGCGTTCGGTTGAAGTTGTCCAAGAATCCTAGGTTGTGGGCCCTTCAATCCATGTTTATCCCATCCTAGGTCTTCCGGGTCCTTTGATCAAACCGACATCAAATGCACGGCTCATGACCATTCTTGATACATTAGTAAACTTGTGGATCAATGTCGTGGCCAGAAGAGGAAAAAGTGGGCCGGCCGGCCTAGGCTAGGCCGGCTGGCCTGGCCCTGAGCCCAAATTGTACAAAACTTGTGGAACTCATTAGTATAAATGATATTAGCATGATTATCACTGTATGAGCATGAAATCCGGAGAAATGTTGGCGGTAAAAGTCATGGATATCGACCGCCAACAGACCTTGCCCCCGGGATCAACCTGCTAATCTGCTAACATCGTCGATCTCACTAACTACCTCCACCTGGTTAATCCCAAACCCTTTCTGAAATCCTTACATGAATTACGACCTTGTTTGTCGACTCTTTGAATTAATCCTTTGCCGATTAATTCAATTCGAAAATAATCTAATTCATTTGTAAAGGATTTGCATCGGCTTACTTCGAATTATGACTTCATTTTCTGGCTTCTCGAATTAATTTCTTGCTAATTAATTCGCTATCGGAAAATTAGTCCAACTTGATTGTACCATGTTTGGACGAAATAAATTGCTACCAATTTATTTCGTGAGCCACAAATGTTCTGCTCCAAACCTCAACCTGTCTAAAGCCCTCGACTTAAATCCTCTCTTTTCTCTCCCTAAACTCGATTAGCTAAAACTAATCTTGTTTAGCTCCAAAACAATATACGTGAGGGCCATCGTTCCTTAGCTAGACGTGAAGCCCAAGCGCTAAACTCGTTTTACTTCAGACCAAACCAATGTGAGGAGACCCAGGTCCCTTTGCTTCTCTCTTCCAACCACACAGCCCAAACCAGCGGGCCTCTTTTCTTTTCCACGTGAAGCCCAGACCAACTTTCTGCGGCCCAGTGAAGCCATCTCGGCCCAGTCGCTCCACCGGCCCATCCAACAACCGCGCCCCCTCTCTTCCTTTCACCGCTGCGCCGGACCCATGCGTCAGAGTCGCGCCCATGTTCCTCTTTCTCCTTCCCCTCGCTTTACAGCTCGACGCCGCCGCTCCTCTGCTTTCCAGCGCCGCACGCCACCTCGGCCGCCCAGCCGCGCTCCTCCAACCGTGTGCCGCCACCTCGGTCCCGTCGCGTCACCCCGCGCCACCTCGTCGCGCCCTTTCCAGCTCGGCGCGCCGCGCCCACGAGCCCCTGCGTGCGCCCAACGCCACCACGCCATAGCCGTCCGCGTATCCCGGCACGGACGCCAAGGATGCTCGGTCGTCCGATCCGTGCAGCCCCTCTCGAACCCAAAGCATCGTCGCCCACGCCAAGGACTTCAAGCGAAGACGAACCGCGAGCTCAAGCCGCCGCAACGTCCTCCTCTGCTCCACCGTCACTGCCTCACCTTCATCAAGCCGTCGCCTCTACTTCCTCGTCCCCAGGCCGCCGGCGTACCGCGAGTCCACCCCGAGCCGGCGTCCCTCTTCTTCTCCGCCTCCCGGTGAGCTCAACTTTTTCTCCGTATTAGGCAGAACATGCGTTTCAGTGGGGTCCGTAGATCTCCATTTCCTGATGCTAATGAAAACGCGTTCGCGAACAATAACCCCGATGAGGCGAGACGATCGCATACCCTCAATCTTGTGGCATTACGTTCGGCGTTCAGTTTCCCTCCAATGTCGAGATCGGTCAAAACGGCACAACCGATGATCCAGTCCGGCCACCAGTAACACCAATACATATCATGGTGTCTAAGTCACCCTGTTTCTGATCAATACCCCTAGCCGGCCGCTTGCTGGTTTTGCAACTGCCCGGCCTGGACCTGGACTCCTGGAGCCAAGTCACCCTGCTGCAATGGACGGAGGCCATATGTGCGGCTGGTGGTCTCCTGCTAATAATGTCAAGGAGATTATACTCCAGATCGGGCAATGCCTCAACGTAGACCAGGGCCTGCTTACTTCGTGTCTGCCAGTGCCACTGTCAATGGGGAGGGGGGACCAGCGGAAAACAGGCAAACATATTGTGCTGCTGAAGATAACATGCCGCCATCTATCACTACTAGAAAAATAACCTTTGGTCTACGTATGTTAGTACATGCTGATTAAAGATCTGGTACTAAAGGTGGCATAGAGCCATTTTACTACTAGGCCAAGACACCACCACCAGGAACTCAAAGTCATCCTTTACTACTGGCTGGTGGTTTAGCCTGGTACTAAAATGGCTCGTCCAATTAGTGTCGGGCAATAACAGCACCCGGTACTAAAGTGTGACTTATTACCCGTTTTTGTCTTGGCCCGGTACTAAATGGTTCTCCACGAGTTACTTCAAAATAAATGCGTCTCTCACAAAGTCACATGTGATACATAGGTGGGATGGTAAGGAAGCTACCGGAATCCTAAATCTCAGGTCGTCTGCCACGGCCACGAGAAGTAGCATCCTCGAGCCCACGCCCTCATCGTTCTCCCTCATCTCCCCCGCGTGATGCTCCGCCTTCCCTCTCCCTGTGACCTTGTCTCCCCCCGCCCGCTGCTTGTCGCCGCCACCGCCGCTGCCGGCCTTCGGGTTCGGGGTTGCCGAGGTTAGGGTTGGGGGTCGTTGGGGTTTGTTGGTGGTATATGACCGGACTTAGGGGGTGGGGGAGGGGTTTCCAGACCGGCGCTGGTGGCTGTTGAGACGGCGGCGAGGCGGGGCGGACGGGACACCTCCTCGGCGGGCGGCAGGGGATGGTGGTTAGGCAGATGTGGCGGTGGGGGAGGTCCTAGAGTGGCGACGGCAGCCAGTTCACGCGCAGATTATAGCATGAGGCGGCAGAGGAAGGCAGCAGCGGAGGCACCTGACCGGCACCGGAGCCAGGGGAGGGGGTCGCGGCGGGGGAAGCTCGACTCGAGAGGTTAGCGCTGGCAGTAGAGGGGGTGGCGCGTGGAGGCGCGGGGCCACACCGAAACCGTGGGAGGCTGCGGTGGGTGGGGGAGCTTGGACGGAGAGGTTAGGGATGATGGCAGGAGGGGGCGCCGGCAAAGGCGCGGGGCCGCGCTGAAGCCGAGGGAGGCAACGGTGGGTGGGGAGTTCGACTGGATAGATTAGGGAGGGCGGGACCATGGGTGGTGGATGGGAAGTGGGCGGGCAGCACTGCGGCGAGGTAGCCGCCGGCCGCGGACGGTGGGGGAGGCCGGTAGGTGAGGCGAAGGAGGAAGAAGGTGCGAGAGGATGACGATGGGAGTGTGTCATTTTGTTGTCTGAAAATCGACCGTGACTTGGGTTGGTAATAGGCGATCGTAAAATAGCAATCGATGCTACGCGCAATACCCATGACGCTACGTCCCATGTTGTGCATTGGTATTGGACAAGTTGTAGGGTGGGCTGATATGCTATTTCTTCAGAGTTGCAGAGCTGCTACTTCTGGGAACACGTGGTAGCATATTAGTATTTTTTTCATAAAAAAAAGCCGAGATATAACACTACTGCAGAAACCATTAATCTAAACGGCGCGAAAACCTCATCCGCGCCGGCGCCGACGTCGCTTCCCTTTTGCCGATGCCAATAAGGAGGACATACTAAGCGGTTATTTAACCGCCACTACTACAGAATAGGTCATCACAGCTGGTTGGGGAGGGCAATCACAGCCGGTTTTGGGGGGCGGATGAGATAAAGCGGCTGTGATAGTCCCCACTATCACAGCCGGTTTTCAAAAACCGGCTGTGATGATCACCCATCACAACCGGTTTTTGTCCAGAACCGGCTGTGATAGTGGGGTGATCACAACCGGTTTTTGTCTAGAACCGGCTGTGATGTGGGGATATCATAGCCGGTTCTAGGCTATGGCCGGCTGTGATAGGCCCCCTATCACACCCGGCCATAGCCTAGAACCGGCTGTGATCTTTTTTTTTAATTTTTTCATATATCAAATATATTTCGCATATATATCAAATATTCCACAAATATCAATCACATATTCAGAACCCACATATAAAGCACGATGCATCCAAATATAACATTTCAACGAAACCATCTAAACGTTATTACATTAAGTTCATACACATCAAGTTCAATAGATGCATATCAAGTTCCGCTACGCTACGAGTGCATGTCAAATATATTACAAGTTCCATCTAGTCTCACGGCTTCATAATGTGGTATTCTCCATCTTCGGATATAACATGTTCGAGAATGAACCCGGCAAGCTGTTCTGAAAGTGCAATTATCTCGGTCGCAATCATCTCGGACGCACCAACCTCGGCTTCCTGCAACATGAGTGAGAGCGAAGCAAGCACATGAGTAGTGAAGCAAGAACATGAGTTAGTGAATCAAAAATGCATTAACATATATGGCTAAAACTATTGAGAAAGTAAAAGACGATACGAACCCTAGTTAGGTTCACATAAAGCGGTAAACTCCCACAAACCTGTCTCTCTAGAGCGCTAAAGTCATCACCAGTGTAGCAGTGGATGTAGTGCATGACATAGTACCCGCAGTGATTGTTTCCCATCGGCTGCTTTTTAATCCACTTTGTAGATGATACAATGAATTTATCTGTGAGGAAGGGTCTATGCAACCCTTTGTTTTCCTTTTTCTTGCAATACATTTTGAAAGCCCTACAGGACATTTCGGAGTGAATGTGATTAGGCAGATGCAATCAATTTTGATCCAAAAGAGTGATTTGTCTATACTTACTTGTTTAGTACTTGAATGAGTGGATCGATCATACGAAGAGGCCTATCTTTTGAGTCATAAACCTTGATGGAACTTTGAAGAATGCAAATATCCAAGAGAACATAATGGTTGCTGTAAACCAAAGGGTGGAACATGATCATTTTTGCCGCGTAACTAACAATGGTTAGATAAAGGAGAGATGGAATGTAACTAGGAACACACTTACAGGAAGTTGTACGGTAGAAGTATGCTTTCCTTCATTTTAAGAAGGCAAAAAGCATTGTACAAATAATGCATGGTATCAACATTTGCAAAATTCTTCTCATTTACTGCAACAGGGTCCAAGAAGGCTATGTCTTTAATCCCACGCTCTTTTAACAAGTGGGACTCCATCCTAAAAAAGATCTAGTTGTAAAATGCATTGCGTTGAGCAAAAGAAGTGAACAGAATGTACATCAGAAGAGAATACTTACAAGCACCACAGGAAGAGGATGTTGACGTCGAGAGCATCTTGCTGGTACAACTCAAATAGAGACTTGTATTCGAGGTACCTGTCGTGACGAGGACTGCCTTCAATTATTTGGCCAAAGAATTCCTTTGGGTACCTCACTCCAAAGTAAATGCCGGATTGACGTTTGTACCAATCATGCAAATTCCTCATCTTCATCGGTAGGCCAGCCAATTCTTCTGGGCAAACTAGGTCTTTCCCGTGCTCAAACGTCCAAGCTAATTTTGTTGGAGCAGTGACGAGGTAACCATCTTCATTCGCTATATTGTCCAAGTCTTCCTCAGTCATGCCACCTTCCTTGCAAAATTGAGCTTTAAGTGATTTCTCCTTATCAAGGTTATCTTGGTGCTTCAGCTTGCTAAATTCGAACATTGACTTCTTAGCAGTGATTCGCTCAAAGTCTGTCTTTGGCGGTTTGTTATTCCCTGTTTGCTTAACCAAGCACAACTTGTGAAAGTGCTCAACCGCCTGTCCGCTTCATTCGCGTCTTGTTTCCCAAAACGGGCTCTCAACCGTGTGAAATGACGCATTTTCCTTACATAAAGTGAATACAAACTAAGATTCTGATTTATAAACTATCCCCTGCATATATTAATGGTATCCCTACGGACCGTTTCAAGATTTGTAGCAAAACCCAAAAAAATTGAACAAGTCAAGCCTCTTCAATTTAACCATTTTAGGAGCTTAATTAAAACTAAAAACACTTAAGCAAGTATGTAATTTCATCTAGGCATGTTGACTTTGAAAAAAAAAACATAATTTACTTGTTCAAAATCGTGGTCAAAATCCAGTCAATCCCCTGTTTTTTGGAACTTCAGAATTTGGCAAGTGTTGGTTGACAGCAGCAGTTAGCTATCTTTAGAATTCAATAACTTTCTATTTAGATCAACACCCAACCCAAACAACATGATGGTTCAACTATTGGTAGTTTGGACTATTGAAAAATCATCTACAACCTTAGGTTTTCAAATGAAACCTATTTTAAATTCGAGCCCAAAGTCAGTCAAATAACTCAAATTTCAGACTTAACCAAAACTACTCAATTCTAATTTGGCCTTTGGTTGACAATTTGGATCCTAGCTCATTTAGCAAAAGTTGATCCCCTATATAACAGCTACAACTTTTATACATGAAGTTTGCAAGATTTATACACGAAATCTTGTATCAGCTGCTTCGAGACATTTCATCGAACACCTCATGAGCAGTGGCTGAGGGGGTGCAGCTCACCTTGGGTATGGAGCGGCGGCGCGTCGGGGTGGAGCGGCGGCGCGTCATGGTGGAGCGCGGCGTCGGGGTGGAGTGCGGCGTGCGCGGCGTCGGGGTGGAGCGCGGCGTCGTGGTGGAGAAGTGCGCGGGGGCGGGGGCGGCGGCGCGACGTCGAGTGAGCGCGGCGCGGCGTCGGGGGGACGGCGGCGCGCGGCATCGGGGGCGGCGGCGGCGCGGCGTCGGGATGGGCGAGCAGAGCGTGGACGGCGAGCAGAGCGCGACTGGGAAAATTTGGAACGGGCGGGCGCCCGCGGGCCTATTTGTTAGGCATCACAACCGGTTTTTGTTTTAAAACCTGTTGTGTTGCACAACATCACAACCGTTTTTTGTTTAAAACCGGTTGTGATGGTGGCATCACAAACGGTTTTAAACAAAAACCGTTTGTGATATATTTTTCTATTTTCACAGCCGAAAAATCATTTAATTCATAGAAAATAGAATAAGTCTCGAAAAAATTTGAGACTCCTGCACTAGGCTGAACTTAGTGTATATCACATGTTAAAAATATGTATATTGTATGAACAATTTCAAAAATGTTTGAGTGTGTGCAAAATACACACTGAGCCTAAGTAGTTTGGAATAACGAGACACGTCTATTGCTTTAGTAACGATCGCTAGTTTTGATGTAGTGCAAAAATTTGAATCTCTAATTTCAAAGTTATTAACCACAAAGAGGACCATGTTTGGTGCTTTCTCTTTTTTCAAATTATTTACTAAGAACCGTTTGTGATGTGTTTTTATTTCTCACAAAGAAAAAATAATTTAATTCATAGAATAAAGCTAGAAAAATTGGTACTACTGCACTAAGCTAAACATGGTCTTACACTTTATTCAAATCTTACATCACCATAATACAGTAGTCTAGCTACTCCTGCATCACCATAATTCAAGTTTTACACAATCACACACATTATTAAATTCTTACAAAACCATAACACAATATCACAACCGGTTTTCTTACAATATCACACTAATAGCACAACACGCATTACTAAGTCCTTACAACACCATAATACAGTAGTCTAGCTACCCCTGTACGCCACAAACCCTCATGAGATAGGTAGAATAGTTTACATCAATAATGTTTATATTAAGATAACGATCCACATAATCTATTGCATATATTAATGCACTATCATTTGCCTTATAATTCGCATCTAATGTCTCACCATATATTGTCATCGAAGGCACTTCTGGTGAAGTCAAGGTTACACATGCTTGAAAACCACCATTTACTCGATATGAATGTGGCGGTATGAATGAGTAGCCCAACTGTGGTAGGATGTGATGCAGCACTTCTCTCAGACCATTCTCTGTGTGCAGGAATCCATTATACAAGTCATCCTATACGTTAAACATATAAAATTAACAATTTGACATTTTAGTAAAAAATTAAGGAAAAAATAGCATATGCATCAGAGTTAACTTACGTATTCCGATTCATAAGCAGGGGAAATCCTTTTAGACATCTGTGTCACGTCTGTCTCATTCATCTCTAGTGCTTTGAGCTTGAAGAAACTGTAGTCCGGAAAGTAATGTCTTGTATGACTTTCCACTTGTACCAGGGATTTTCTCACAGCATCACGTGCGGCAACAAATTCTTGATGGTAGGGTCCAGAATGCACGTGGAAAATAAAATTTTCACTAGGATGTGGGTCGCGCAAAGCACTGGCTTGGATTGAAAGAGAAACAGTATATCTCCCACGATTTATACCACTTCTCTCTCTTATCACCATAGGACAAGAGCCACTTATGTGAGTTACTACAGTTTTGAACCATTCAAGTGCATTAATCGCCTGATTTCAAAATTAGTTAAGAATCAATACGATAACATAATAATCATATAATTTAATCACAATAAATTACATTATACCAGTCTTACCAAATCCCTACGGATTTCAGGCACAATCGGAATGAACCCTTCAAATACCGGTCCCGGAGGGTTTGGTGGTGGTGCAGTGAGACCTCCCGAAAACATAGCTGGGTGCGGCGGATACAGTCTACCACGACTTGATCTTGCACGCAGTCTCGGCATTATATATTTTCCTATTTAACGGAAGAAAACATTTAGCTATAGTTCTATATATGATATATAGCAACTTAAATACCTGAGCTTTGCACTCGTATCGAAAGAAAACTACGTACAACAATACAAATGAAAAAAAAAACGCAGGAGAGAAGATGTATATATATACCTAAGCTTTGTTTGTCGACCGGGCGATGGTGGTGCTCGCGAGCAGGCAGCAGAGAGCGAGCGAGAGAGCTAGCAAAGCAAACGAGCGAGAGAGCGAGCCAAAGAGCTAGCAGAGCGAGAGAGCGAGCGAGCAAGCGAGCGAGAGAATGAGCTCGGGCGTGAGCTTGCGAGCAGACACAAGCAATAAGTGCTGGGCAGGTTTGCCTCGAGCTGTGTGCCACATCACAGCCAGTTTTTAAAAAAACGGCTGTGAAAACACTCTTCACAGCCGGTTTTTATTAAGAACCGGCTGTGAAAACTGTCTTCACAGCCGGTTTTTATTAAAAACCGTCTGTGAAGAATGTTTTCACAGCCGGTTTTTAATAAAAACCGGCTGTGATGAATATTACAAATATTTTATCTCTAATTAAAACAAAAAAGCATGGGAAATTAGTGCAATTACCTCTAAATACTTAAACAATAGTAGTGCAATTATCTCTAAATATATAAATAAAGTATAAGTAGTGCAATTAACTCTTAATACCAAAATAAGGTAAAAGTAGTGCAATTAACTCTAATTACTACATAACTATGCATTATTCAACTAACGATGACGGCCTCGTCATGATCACGTCGGACGTAAGCTGGCTCATCATCTTTCTCTTCAAACACAGGTAGGTCGACATCAGGCCCGAGAGGAGGCATGTTACGAATAACAATGCTTTCAACTTGAAGTGTTCTCTCTTGTACTCATCCCAAACATTGACACCATGATCCCACAAAGTCACAAGATCATCCACCAGTGGCTCTAGGTACACATCGATTTCATTTAATGGCTGCTTTGGCCCTTCGATCAGCAAAGGCATCATAATATATGCCCGCTTCATACAAAGCCAAGGCGGAAGGTTGTATATGCAAAGAGTGACAGGCCAGGTGCTATGTTTGCTGCTAACCATGTTGAAAGGATTCATACCATCAGTACTCAATCTGAACCTTACGTTCCTTATTTCACTGGCAAATTTCTTCTTGAAATGATAATTGATAGCCCTCCACTGTGAACCGTCAGCCGGATGTCTAAGCTTTCCATCATTCAGAAGCTCTTCTTCATGCCAACGCATAAGCTTTGCTGTCTTTGGGTTTGCAAATAAACGCTTCAATCGAGGAATCACAGGAAAGTACCAGACGACTTTGGCGGGTGGTCTTTTATTTCGATCACATGTCATATGTATACCTGATACAGACTTGTACCTTGAAGCTTCACACACTGGGCATGCATCTAATTCTTTATAGTCACCACGATATAAGATGCAATCATTTGGGCACGCATGTATTTTTTGTACTTGTAGCCCAATCGGACATATCATTTGCTTTGCCTGGTATGTGTTCTTCGGCAACCCATTAGGGCTGGGAAGCATCTTCTCCAGAATATTCAGCAAAATGTCAAAGCCCGTGTCTGACACACCAATTGTTGCCTTCATCTCCAGTAGCAAGAGGTCACCTTCAAGTTTCGACATGCTACAACCACTGTACAACGGAATATTTGCATCCTTTCTCATCTGCTCGAGCTTTTTTCAGATTCTTTGCATCCAAGCATTTTGGCTCCGCATCACGTATCATCTGGTCAAGACCATCAACCACATCATCCGCAGCTAATGTCTCGGCGAAGGTTTCACCGATGTTTTCCATATATGTGTGTTCGATCGGTTCTGGCTCATTTTCAAGTTCTACTGCCTGTGTGGCCTGATGGTGTACTGTTTCCCTAATCTTCTCTCGGGTAGTTTGCTGCGTGGTTTCATTCTCACCTTCCTCACCATGCTTATTCCAAATCTTGTAGTTTGGCACGAACCCCCTAGACAACAAATGATACCGGATCTGCTCGACGTTACGAAACTGTTTCTGGTTTTTGCAGTCATAGCATGGACAATACACATATCCATCACTCATGTTGATGTAAGCCTTCGCAACCTTCACAAATGAATCAACGCCGTTGATATATATGACATCTCTTTTGGCCGCTGGCCTGTACATCCAGCCTCGATCGTTGTCCATATAAAATTAATGCCAAAATTCAAAATCTAGTGGATGAAACATGCTCAAATTTGAAATGGTTGCTATTACCCACCTCAAATTAAGTTGATGGAGTGATTCTCAAAGAAATCCCACTTTGTACATTGAAGGTTGGCAACAAATCCCCTCTAAAATGGAACAAAAGCCCCTCCATCAAATTCATGCTAAAATTCAAAATCTAGTGGATGAAACATGATCAAATTTGAAATGGTTGCTAGTTACCCACCTCAAATTAAGTTGATGTAGTGATTCTTCAAAGAAATCCCACTTTCTACATTGAAATTTGACAAGAAATCCCTTCTAAAATGGAACAAGAGAGCCCCTACATCAAATTCATGCCAAATTTCAAAATCTAGTGGATGAAACATGCTCAAAATTGAAATGGTTGCTAGTTACCCACCTCAAAATAAGTTGATGGAGTGATTCTTCAAACAAATCACACTTTCCCCATTGCAATTTGCCAATAAATGCTCTCTAAAATGGAACAAATTCCCCTCTATCAAATTCATGCTAAATTTCAAAATGTAGTGGATGAAACATGCTCAAAATTGAAATGGTTGCTAGTTACCCACCTCAAAATAAGTTGATGGAGTGATTCTTCAAAAAAACCCAACCTTTAGAGAGCAATTTGGTGAAAATGGAGAGCAAAAAGGGTTGAGAGAGGGGTGGGCGTCGGGTTGAAGAAGAAGGGGAGGGGAGGGAAAGAGGGTTTTGTACTGTACAGGCACATCACAACCGGTTTGTAAGAAAAACCGGCTGTGAAAGGGGGCATCACAGCCGGTTTGTAAGAAAAACCGGCTGTGATGTGCCCGGCGAGTATCACAGCCGGTTTTTAACAAAAACCGGTTGTGATAGGGGTCATCACAGCCGGTTTTGACGTATGCTTGCCCCACCTAACTAAAAACCGGCTATGATGCCCTATCACAACCGGTTTTGCCAAAACCGGTTGTGATAGCCCGTTTGAGAAAGTGGTTTGTGTAGTAGTGCGCTTCCAATGACTATTTAAACGTGCCGGCGTGCTGCGCACCACTTAGAATGACATATTATTCAAATCAGTTTGTTCAGCGCCGGAGCGTTTGACTACGTATACTAATCGGTTCGTTAAGTGCCGCATAGTTTTATTAACGTATTGCTACCGGTTTCTCTAACGCCGGTTAGGATGATGGCACGCACGTTTAAAAAAACTCGTTCATTTCAGGCATTTGATCTCAAATGAATACTAGCTAGTTATATATGGATCGTTATGAACGAATTGCACACACAAATGCAATGTGCATTTCACTTATCTGACCAATATAATGCCAGCAGTAACCGTGTGCTATGTGTATACTCGTATGAGCGCAGAAGCGTTGTGGTGAGCTCGAGACACAGCACAAGGAGATGAGCATGATGGCGCAGGAGATGGAGCAGCAGTCGATGCAGAAAGATGGTATGTGTACACAGGCCTTGTTCTGTTACTGTTCATTATTCCAGCATTATAGTTTGTGCTCAGTGGTACGTACCAGAAATTGGCAATGATAAAAGTCGGTGTATTTTGAATGTATGTGGGGAGTTGAATGTATGTGTGCAGGTTTACTCATAATATTTTAGTTGCTGGATTGCAGTAGACACATATGATGGCAAACTCTTGGAAACATGCAAAATGCTTCACATGTTGAGTATCATTGTATTGTATATATGTTCTTGATATAATCAAGATGCGTGTATCTAAAATTGAATCATGAGTTCTCAGCTTGCTTATATGTTGCTGTATAACTACATTCTTGAGTTAGTGAAGGCAAAGGAACATTTGATGTTCATTACGCCTGAGAGGGTTTAATTTTTCCAGCTGCCTTCATATTGTTATTGCTTAGGAAGTGAAAGCATGTCGACATAAGGTGTAATAATTATTAATTAGACAACCATAAAATAATATCGGTTAGTTTCTGCTCTCTTTAGTATCATTTGATTTGTTTCTCTTCCT
This sequence comes from Urochloa ruziziensis, assembly GCA_015476505.1. NCBI lineage: Eukaryota > Viridiplantae > Streptophyta > Magnoliopsida > Poales > Poaceae > Urochloa > Urochloa ruziziensis. The sequence goes on along the minus strand of CM027120.1, from coordinate 39,849,609 downwards.
TCTCTCGCTGTATCCGAAAACCCTGCCGTTTATAATTTTTGTGATTATTTTCAGGAGTCATTTTTTTTTCAATCACCTTATAGTAACTACTTAAGGTTTTTGCACCGTTTGCAATGAAAATCATGTTGGCTCAATGTTAAATTTTTATGTTGACTTCAAAAGTGAGATTGTCTTCAGTTGTTAATTTGGTGATAAGTAATTTATACATCATTTGTTTACAAATTTTGTGCTTTGTGTTGGATAGGACTCAGTGTGCAGCATTTAGTTGCATCTTTTACCATGTGCCTGTCGACAACTTTCTATCATCCTTTTTAACATCCTAGCTATCTGTTGTATATATACACAACATGCCATTTTTTGTTCTTTACATTCCGATATATGTGTTGTCGATGACATATCTGTACCTACAATTGCAAACCATGATATTCTTATGACATATCAGTATTATTCACCTGACAAACCTATTTTTCTGTCTCTCCCTATCTAACTACTTTATTTTCCTTGTTACAAAATTAAACTTTTTTATTAAAAAAATCGTTTGTTTTCGTACAGTGTTTCTCATTAACTTTTAAGAAAATAGTGTTCTTATCATAAAATGTATATCTAAGTTTTGGTCGAATTATTAGTAGAGTAAGAGTTATTCAAATTCTATTGTTGGTCAAGTTAATGATTTAAACTAAATATATATACTAAGTGTGTAGAATGCAAACTGGCATGCCAACACCTATGTCTCCTGCGTAAGTTTGTTATTTTAAAATATTTAATGATTATGTGGTCACTTTGACTTTGTTCGACATTAATAAAAGGAAAAGTGGTGAACATGCGGTTCATTTGTGTGATAATGAAAATATGTGGTGAATGTCTCGTCCACATTGAATTCCATAAATCAATAGATAAGGGTCTTCAGTTTCTTCATCACATTATATCATTTACTATGGACTGTTAATACTAAATACGTTGTCCTAAATCCCAATTTCATCCATGCTTGCACTGCATTTTTTTCTCCATATTTAATTTATCGGCTTAAGTGTGGGTTGTGGTTAGTTGAGTCTAACTGTTTTTTATATAGCTGTGCGTGAATAACTGCAAGACCATATCGAGACCCTGAACCATATCAAGCTCAATAATGCACAACAAATGAACTCTCAGATGATGATTGATGAAAACAGTGCTTTGGGTGCTCATGGTTTGCAGCAACATCAAGAGAGCAGACAAATAACAGATGGAAGTACCTCACACATGAACAATGATCTACACCATCAGATGAGCCCACAAATGGTTGAATTGCAGCAGTTACAAATACAAGCACAACATGAACAAGCTCAGGGACAACAATCACAGAACAACGACAATATATTCCTCAGTGGACAGCAGCACCCCAGCATCTAGATTCGTTTCTAAAACATTAGACCATGCCTTATGAAACAAATACCATATGCTATATATATCATACCAAATGTCTGGCATATAATTTATGGACATTTAGTTCCGATGATATCTTATTACATGTGTGTGCTACATATGCTTTCCTAAGTTTTAAATTTTGCATGCCTCTTTCTACAATGACAGTTATTAGAATAAGTAAATTTGTATTTGCTTTAGCTATACTAAGGTAAAATATCCCAGATTTCAATTTGTTGTTTTGCACCAACTTTTTTGGCAATGGATAATGTGGCACAAATTTTATTGCACGCAACCATTTGTCTAGGGTTTATGTTAGTAACACTCTCTAGATATGTTTCCTTTTTCTAATTAGAATGCACCTGTCTGACTTAATGAACCATTGATATTTCCTACAAGAACGTGGAACTCCTTCCTGGGTACACAAGGCCACCATTCCTCCTTATGTTCATCCACCTTGTTCAACAAGCCACCTACAGCAATACCTTCTTCTCTTTGTCCACAACTGTCCTAACCATTGTGCTTGCCAACTTTAAAATTGTAGTGCCCCATGTGCTGGCTTACGAATATTTTCCTAGAAAAAACAACCTGCTTGATTGAATGCTAGCATTTGGCCCTTGTTTAGTTCCCATCCGAAATCTTTTCACCCATCACATCAAAGGAGAATCTTAGATGCATGAAGTATTAAATGTAGACGAAAAAGATGAAAAGTTATATGAATGGGCTGTAAATCGCGAGACGAATCTAATGAGCCTACTTAATCCATGATTTGCAATAGTAATACTACAGTAACTATTCGCTAATTATGGATTAATTACCCTCTAATTACCATCGTTAGATTAGTCTCGAGATTTTCAACCTATCCATATAACTTTCCACCTTTTTCGTCCACATTTACTACTCCTAAATTGGTAAAATCAATACCCGAAATCTTTTCACCAAAATCTTTTCATCAACTAAACACGGGCTTGGTTTGTAAAAAAATTGGTGTACATACCTATGTAGTACTCACACAAAAGCTTTCGATGGAGAAACATAGCATGAGTGGAAGACACTACCATAACACCTTATTCATGTTGCCTTCTAACTATAATCAGTGTCGAGTCCCATACTCCAGACGATTTGAACAAACACTGATCCCGGCCTATCTATGAAGGACTGATTAGGCGACCAGAGAGGGGGAGAGTGAATGGGAGCCGATAAAAATTTCTTCTCTACGAATCCGGCTTTTCTCCCAACTCAACTCCAAATCCTTGAAGCACGATCTAGCCAAGATCACGTAGCTACTGAGAAGCTACTGACCCTACGAACACGATCACAGCAGCGGAAACCAAATCGAGCAAATCGAATCGAAATTAAACTAAAACGAGACAAATCCTTCTCTTCCCAGCCAGGGGCGGTTAAACCTCCCTGGGGCAGTTAAACCGCCTGGGGGCGGTTAGACCGGCCTGGCCTAGGAGCGCGGGCTCCGAAAGACAAATGAATTACCCGATCTCCCAAACGGCTTGAGCTCTTGAGACGAAACTTTGGGGAGATGATGTACACCTCAAGTAGAGGATATGCCCCAAAAATCTTGGCCTCTAACTCACTAGAACTCCGAGAATCTCAGATCTCGCGAAGAACATCTCAAACTCGAGTTCATCCAAAAATCCCCAAATCCGAAGCGATTCTTTGCGTTTTGTGAGGGTAAATCACCAGGAAAAGAGTCTCCACGAGCTCATATGTGAATCCTCCAAGCAATCCCACAAAGAAATGGCCTCAAACACAAGGAATCGAAAATCTAGCAAAGGGACCAAAAAGAGCCACGGCATGAACAAAGAAATCACACAAATAGAGATGAAAGAAAGCCAAATCTTCTATACATCACGAGGTCAACTTCTTTACAAAGAGGCTAGCTGTCCTCCCTTCATCCTACCCTCTTGAAGATTTCTCCGGTGAAGCACTTGGCTAGCCTATGGAAAACTAGAAAGGAAAACCTAAAGAAAATAGTTCAAGTGCAAGGGAAAATAAACTAGCGAGATAGATAGCAGCCACCAAACCCTAAGGGGCCTATTTATAGTCCAAGTGGTGGTGCTCTAATGACTCAACTACCCCTAAGTGATACATACTCCTCAGGGGCAAATTTGACATTTGAATCGAAGATATTTCCGGCTGGGACACCTTCCACTGCAAGCTTGCTTTCCTCCGACGCAACCCTTGCAGTCATGCCGCGTGTCCTCCGGATCGAAGCTCCTCGACGCCTCTCGGACCTGCCCAGGGGGGCGGTTAAACCGGCCTTAGGGTGGACGGTTAAACCACCCCAGGCTGGGCTGGCAGCCCACGGCCTGCGACGCCACGCCGAGTCCTCGGCCTTGGTTTTGAGGCCCAAACCAAGGGGAACCATCCACCTGATGGTCTTTTGGCCAAACCACCAAACCCCGCGTACAAGCTTCGGTTGTGAGCCGCTACCTTGCACCGGCTACATGTCCGCGTACGAGCTTCAGTCGTGAGCAGCTACCTCGCACCGGCTTCATGTCCGCGTACGAGCTTCGGTCGTGAGCCGCTACCTCGCACCGGAACTACGTTTCCTTGCTCGTTCTTGCCACCATGTGAACCGCACTTGATCCATCTGGCCACCGAGTCCCTCAAACCAAGCCTACTTGTCTCTCCACTCCTTGGAGGCCGCCATGGCTAAGACCTTTCGCACCTGTTCTTTACCTGCATCAATGCAACCAAGCCACATTCTACACCTGCAATACTTGAGCCAAGGCAAACGTCAATCCACACCACGTTGTCATTCACTCATCACACCAGGAAGTGACCATCCACCGGTCCTCGGACACACCCGGTCCTCAATCTACTTCACGAATCAGTAGGGACATGAGGTATAACTACGTTGGCTTGTGCCAACCAGCATACTCACATCCCCATCCACGCATTTTTGTTTCGAGCATGGCTACACACTATTATGCATATAAAAATTTATTTATATCTGAGCCCATATACAAAAACTAAGGGTCTTTGAAACATGTTAGAATTCAAACTGTGAGCGCGATAATCTCTGCATATTGGCTCCAAATAATCCCTTGCATGAATAATACATAAATATCATCGCCGGATGATTTTATGATCCATCAGTACTACCATTTTAGGTACATCATATTTGCATTTACTAGCTCAGATGAGCCAACAATGATATGTGTTGGTGTGAAATTGTGGCATTTTATTTGGCTGGGAACAAAGAATGACAATGTGTGATGCCCTGGGTGTTTTTAAGAGGGGGGGGTGTTGGGCGGGGCAAGTCCATATTTGGCCCTTAAACTACTACAACATTACGATTTTAGCCCGAAAACTGCAAAACCAGATATCTTTAATTATTGAACTATCTATATCATGCATTAGGCTTTTAGGCTCATTCTACCCAACTTTTGTGACATGTCAACCTAGTTTTATGCCACAACAACTCCATTTTGCACCATGTCTCACTTTGTTAGCATCTTCGCTTCCTCCTTCCCCTCCCCTCTTCCAATCTTGTTTGCAGCACTACTGTCCACATATGTGCTCTTGCTCATCAGCTTGGGTGAGCCACCATACGTGTCATATTCATCCTTGCCTTCATGTGTCGGAAAAGAATGCAGAAAATCACAAAACCGGCAGTAGGTTTGGCAGTGCGTGGATAGAGCTCTGCCAGTGTGTGAGAGAAGCTGCACCAATTGCCTCGTGAGGAGCCATAGGAGGGGGTCCTGTGCATCACAATGGAAGGGACAAAGTGAGTAAACCTGAAGGGGAGGTAAAGTGTTGCGGCATCAACATCTCTCTCTCTCTCTCTCTCTCTCTCTCTCCTCTCGCTCTACTGTGTGGTGTGTGGTGTTTGTTGTGTGTGTGTGTGTGTGTGTGTGTGTGTGTGTGTGTGTCACGGTCACACTCACACGGGGCAAAATTACCAATGCTGAGAAGGATATCATCAGGACCTTGTGAGCACAGACCATAAGATTGTGAAGAGGTAACTGTATTTTGGACTTCCTTTATTAAATGTGGTGGCTTGGACAGCACTAACCTAGCTGCTTTCATGTAAATATTTTTCAGGACTATAACCAACTGGATAGGTTTTGCAAAGAGAATGGCATTCAAGGAGATGGACACCTGTGAGCTAGAGCACCAGGTTAAGACAATGAAGACAAAGTCCAACACCATGTCTAGTTACTACAAGCTTCTTGTCACTTCACACAATCCCCAACTGCAGTAGTGATGTGCATGTCATTTCTCTTAGCATGCAATAATTCTAGTAACTTTGTTATGTATATACTCATACGAGTGTTAGAGTGATGTGGTGAGCTTGAGACACAGGACATGGAGATGACTAGATAAGCATGATGGTGCATGAGATCGAACGGCAACTAAAGTTGAAAGATGGTACGTACGTATAGGCCTATTATGTTACTTTGTTTCTAGCATACGCACCTGCATGAAACCCCTATTCGTGGGGTTGAGGTCATAATATAAAGCCTTTTTCTCCCTTCACACAAGCCCAATTGCAGTAGTGATGTGCATTTCACTTCTTTGAGTAATAATGTCAGTGTGTGTGTGTTACTACATGTATATATTCATATGAGTGAGTAATGTGGACACAATACAGATTAACTGCCACAGGAAATGCGTTTTTTTATCTCCAAATTTTTGTCTCTGATGTGAATTCACATCCGCATCTCCAATGAGGAGGGTCACTAGAGATGTCTTTTTGCCAACCTACGTCTCCAATGAAATATAATTTAGTTTCTTCAAGATATTAGGGGCTGCAAAAAATTTCCATGCTCCAACTTCATACATGTCAAAAATCTATGCATACAAAAAAATAGGTCCATATTATTATGGCTGAAATTTGAAGAGACTGACAAAAGAACAATAGTAGCTAAAGAAAAGATATTAAAATTTCAAAAGTGAATATACATTATAGCCGCAATCTTGAGCAAGTGGTATACATGGGATATCTGAAAGTAACTAATGATGATGGTAAAACAGGGCAAGGAAACCAGATAAGTTATTGGACCAAAGAAGACCATATCAAGAATACCTTTTAAGATCAAACTAGTCATATGTTTGGCACATAAATGAGTCGTTCGTCTCTTAACCTCAACTCAACACATTTATTAGAAACGGAGTTGATTGACATGGAATTGTGTCGAAGAGAATTAACCGAATTGCATTGCATGAAGTAAAGATGCTAAAGGAAGACAACTATAGTTGATGAAAGTTCATTGTCAACTACAAATACTAAAACCTAAATGGGATGACATGCTAGAATGCATCTTGACAAACCAAGTAATAGAAATATAAAACTATGCAGAATTTACCAAAAACAACGTCATTTCCAGGCATTACAAGGTCAATGAGAAGGCTTTTGTGGTTGCCATTGAACCTAGTCCATAGGGGCGCCTTTATGAAATCTATGAGGTACATATAACAAATATTGGTGTTAGCTTCAGGATATGTTTCAAGAAGTATGTATTATGATAATGGATGACATGTTAAAACTTCCTCTGTGCATTGTAGACTTAAAACACACATGTGAACACTTGCATTTGTGCGTTGTAGACTTAACATACGAATTGAGTGTTGCAAGCATTAGTGGAAGATCAGTATCGAACACATCAAGCTAGAGAGCATTATTTATGCTTGCAAAATTTGGATAACTCCAGCAACAAAATGGCATAGTTGCACCTAACCGTATACATAGTGAACCATGCTATGACCATTGACACTTCATCAATATTATTTTCAATATGCTCATTCTGGCTACACAAGATATCGGGCCACACACAACCTTATATCACTATATGAATCCCAATAACAGGGCATCAACTATATAGAGGGATGTAGTACTTAAAACCCAAATAGGATGACATGCTAAGAATGCATCTTGACAAACCAAGTAATGGAAATATGAAACTATACAGAAATTAGTAAAAACAACGTCATTTCCAGGCATTACAAGGTCAATGAGAAGGTTTTTGTGGTTGCCATTGAACCTAGTCCATGGGGCGCCTTTATGAAATCTATGAGGTACATATAACAAATATTGATGTTAGCTTCAGGATATGTTTCAAGAAGTATGTATTGTGATAATGGATGACATGTTAAAACTTCCTTTGTGCATTGTAGACTTAAAACACACATGTGAACACTTGCTTTGTGCATTGTAGACTTAACATAGGAATTGAGCTGTTGCAATTACTAGTGGAAGATCAGCATCGAACACATCAAGCTAGACAACATTATTTATGCTTGCAAAATTTGGATAGCTCCAGCAACAAAATGGCATGGTTGCACCTAACCGTATATGTAGTGAATCATGCTATGACCATTGACACTTCATCAATATTATTTTCAATATGCTCATTCTGGCTACACAAGATATCGGGCCACACACAACCTTATATCACTATATGAATCCCAATAACAGAGCAGCAACTATATAGAGGGATCTAGTACTAAAACCTAAATAGAATGACATGCTAAGAATGCATCTTGACAAACCAAGTAATGGAAATATGAAACTATACAGAAATTACCAAAAACAACGTCCTTTCGAGGCATTACAAGGTCAATGAGAAGGTTTTTGTGGTTGGCATTGAACCTAGTCCATGGGGCGCCTTTATGAAATCTATGAGGTACATATAACGAATATTGGTGTTAGCTTTAGGATATGTTTCAGGAAGTATGTATTGTGATAATGGATGACATCCCATGTTATATAGTAAAGCCAGGGAACACACATGTTAACAATTGCTTTGTGCATTCCAGATATAATATAGGAATTGAGTGTTGTGAGAAATAGCGGAACATCAACACATAACACATAAAGCGTATGCTACCAAAATTTAGATAGCTCCAGCAACATATAATGGCATAGTTGCTCCTAACCGTGTATGTAATGAACCATGTTCAATGACCATTGACACTTAGTCGATACTATTTTCAATATGCTCATTCTGGCTACACAAGATATCGGGCCACACACAACCTTATATCATTATATAAATCGCAACAATAGGGCAACAATTATAGGGTTATAGTAGTTGAAGTGATTGGGGATTAAGTTTTGTCTATGAACATCAATTCATGTCATTGGTGGATCGACGGTAACCCTGTAGCACAATAGCAGGCTCCATGGTTCAAACCCTAAATCCAGAGATAAATCAATTTGGGCTCTGTTTGGATGTCGATATTGGATGGCTTGGCATTGAATTGGTCAGAATACCAAATCATACATGTTATTGTATTGAGCTACAATTTGAAATCTATTGTTTGGATGACTGATGCATTACCTTTTGGAATTCAAAGAAACAATCCAATTCAATTCACCATGTTTGGACAGACAGAAGGGTGGAATTGAAATTCCATCACCCAACGATCTGCCCTGGCGTGCCTTGCTGCTTGCCGTGCTCAAGCTCCTCGCCCTGAAGCTTTCCCTATCAATGTCACGTCCTACTCGTGGAGAGGTAGCATGCTGGCATGTAGGCAGAGGGAGGAAGACTAGTGGTGCAACTCACCAGTGAGAGAGGTTCGAGAGGGTAGTGCGGCTCACCGGTGGAGGAGGTAGGAGACGTTCAGTGCGACGTGACGACGAAGGAGGCATGGAGGGATGGCCCGGCTCGACAGTAGAGGAGGGACGGGAGGGGTGGCTCCGCTCGATCGCCGAGGAGGCCAAGGGACAAGCGGCATGCCTCACTATTGGAGGAGGACAATGAATGGACAAAGTTGTTCGTCAGTGGAGGAAGGCAGCAAAGGGGTTGGCACCACTCGCTAGTGGAACAAGTAGAGGAGAGGCGCTGCCACTGACTGGTATAGGACGCCATCGGATGGGTGGAGCGCTTTGTCGGTGGTGGGAGGTAGCAGAGGGGCGGCTCTGCTCATCAGTGAAGAAGGCAGTGGAGAGCCGATGTGGCTAGCTAGTGGAGGGATGTAGAGTAGGCAATTTGCAGCTAATAGGAAGGTGGTTGGCTCTGTATTGAGGGGGTCAGAGTGGGGTTAATACCGATTGGTATTGAAGCTGTATGCTAATTCCAAATTCTAAGGCACTCAAACAACTAATATTTGAAGGTACACATATCAATTTCAAAATTGAGGATGAATATCTACATCCAAACAAAGTCTTGGGGAAATCAGACAAAGTGGGAGAGAAGGAGGAAGGCAGGGAGATATGCCTGACTTGAGCAGTGAGGATGCACGGCAGCAGAGCATGTTGGCCCATCCCGACCTCCGGCGCAGCTACTCCAACAGCTCCACCAAGGCCGCCCCGCTGCCGCCCTGTCGTCCATCCTGACCTTTGTCGCGAGCCATCATCTTGAGTGCCGTCGCCGCTCTCATCCTCCTCTTTTGTCCTCCCTGGAAAAGACCCACGTGCTCTTAACCTTGAAAAAGACCGGTGGAGGTGGACAACCGCCACCCTTGGAGAAGAATGTCGTCCACCCTATGGATCTGTGCCACGCTCCCTAGAGACGAGCACCATTGCCCTCATCAACGCCGTTGTAGAGAAGATGGGCTGCCACCTCCGCTGACCAGACGGGCCGCCGTGCGCACCCCTGGATCCCCAACGCCTCCAAGCTCCCTCCGGATACGCAACGCCGTCTCACTCCAGATCCGGCGGACTTGAGCTATCTGCCGCCTAATGGTCCCTCCATCGACGACCACGCCAGCCTAAGCTCTCCCCTTCTCTCTCTCTCTCTCTCTCTCTCTCTCTTTCTCCCTCTCTCTCGCTCTCTCTCTCCGTCCCTCCCTCTCTCTCTCTCTTGACGCCCAGAAGTGCATAAGCTCTTCCAAACAGACTCGCTCAGCTTATCTGAAAAAACAGCTTCCTAGAGAAGCAAGTGGAGCTTTTCCAAGTTGAGCTTCGGGAGAAGCTCAAGCTCCTCCAAATAAGACCTAAATGGAAGCATATTTCCTTTTAACTTATACATGCAGCTCAACTAACTAAAGGCACATGCCTTTTTTCATCCACCTTTAATCTGTCAGAAAAATCCTAGAATATTATTCTTTTGGGAATGGAGGGAGTAAGGCGCATGTGTGTTTTTAAGCAAAATGGGTTCATCTCCATGTTCTCTGACTAGGAGAAAGTTTTATGATTTTTGGAATTGATTAGGTGGTCATTCTGCTCGACCTAAATTTGGAAGTGATATTGAAAATGGCAAATATGAAATGAAAATTAGAACTTGGTGTTATATAAGGGATGAGAAACTTTTACGGCCAATAAAGGAATTGATTTGTCTTCCAATGTGAAATAAGAATTTAGTGTTATAGGAATTTGTTATTTTATTGTACTGTTTTGTCAATCTCATATGCCCCAATCTACAGATTCGGGACGGCCCTGATCCTTCGTCTAAATATTGGACGCATCATTACCGTGCAACCTAAAAAGACCCTACATGCTGACTCTGCCACTAAGCATTGATGAAAATAAGTGACACATCATTACCGTGCAACCTAAAAAGACCCTCTTTTCCCTTGGAAGACCGTTATTTTCTTTCACGTGATTAAATAGATACCCGAATCTCAACAAATACATTCATAGCCTTACACATGATACAGCGTTTCAGCACCAAAAACAAAACATAGCTACTACAATTCCATGGTAATGCAATATATCCCAATACGTGCTTGAAGAAAAACAGAATCTTACTGCTCAGCAGCTTGCAGCCTTCGGCTTAATCCGTAGTGACTGAACATTTCAGAATGCTTTACAAAATGTAACATTTCTCTAAAAGAGGGCTGCCAAAGCAAGGCCCAACCAAAGGACTAACCTACTCAATCTGAAAGTCACATGCTCATTAGCACCTCTCAATCCAGCTGATGTAACCGTTCCAGTCAGGTTGTTGTTTTCAACATTTCTGAATGCAGATAAATTTAGTGTTACTGCAAGTTATTATAAGAACGACATCATCTCATATATGAATGACGGATGACAATCAAGCCATGTAAAAGCTGTAATAATGTACTAAACCTGAGGTAGTTATGCTACTCACAGTGACAAGTTCCGGACACTGGCAAGGGAGACGATTTCTGATGGGACCATGCCGGTCAGCACGTTGTCATTCAGGTTCCTGCAAAGAAGAGTCAAAAGGTAATTGTTTAATGAACATTTTATGGGCTTGGACTTTGTTTCGTTGTAAAAGGTACAATTAGCCGCTCAATAATTTTGGATCAGTAAAATGTAAGATTTCTGAATGAATTTAGGAACATTATAGCATACAAGGATCGTAATGTTTCAATGTTTCCTAAGGAGGACGGAATAGAACCACTCAGCGCATTCTTCTGAAGATCCATGGTCACAAGGTTCGTCAGGTTGCCTAGCGATGGTGGTATGGGCCCAGTTAGTTTGTTCCCGTACAACCTCCTGCGAGAACACCAACACCAAAATGGAGTTCAAAATCAGTCAGAATTCTTGGCAATCTTTTAATACTCAGCGTGAAATTCTTGTAACAAGTTGCGCACAGGTTTACGAGCGTGCTTATGGAGCCAAGTGACGCTGGAATCGTGCCAGTAAGCACGTTCTCCTGAAGATCAAAGTTTACTAGGTTACTGAGGTTACCCAGTGTAGCTGGTATTGATCCATTCAGGCCATTGCCAAACAATTCTCTGCAAACATGCATATTCAAATCGGATGCAGAAGTCTGTCATTTTCAGAAAAACCTGTGAGATCTGCAGTATGCTGTGCTGTTCTTACAGGTACTGGAGCTTCTTCAATCCTCCCAGTTGCGGAACCAGAGGTCCTATTATACCGGCTTTCCCCAAGTCCCTTCAAAACAAGAAACAGGTCTGTGCACATTAATAGAAGAATTTCTGAATCTTGAAGTGAATAAAAAGAATAATAAGAATGCTAACTGTTGTGCTGAAGTTGGTTCCTGAATCAGGTTAATAATGATAAATTGATTCTATTGTATTAGAGCCGAATGAGATCTTGCTCTTGATGACAAGGAGAGAAGAGAGTGGCATACATGCGTATCACATAGTTTTCGTTGTCGCAGGTGACATGCTCCCAAGGGCAGGGATTGTCAAAGGTTGGATCCCAGCTCTTGAGCACATTTTTTGGGTCCTGCCATGCCATCCTCTGTGCATACAGTATGTCGCCTACAAGCCTCAGTAAATAAAGTTAATTAGATTGCATTCTTCAGAAAAAAAAAGGACTCTATTAATTGCTGAATAATCACATAGGACTTATCTTTATACCTTCAGTGTTGCAGTTTGCAAGTATTGCAAAAGCAAGAAGACCAGTGATGAATGCTGCTGCTGTCTGTTGAGCCACCATTGTTGCAAATCTGAAAAGAGCTGTGTTCTCTTTTGATGGTCAACCTGAGAACTTCGATATGAGAGAGGTAGAGGCTTTTTATATGCAACCGACAAAGAAGGGGTTTGCTGGTTAAAAAATAAAAAAATAAAAATAAAAAAAAACGGTTTGCTGTTTGACCAAAGGATTCTGCAAGATTCATCTAATGATTTAGCTATTGATATATCCATTGTTCCATTTCATTATACTTCCTCAGGGGAAAAATATTATACTTGTTTGAAGAATAATGTGCACTCGGGTAAAATAAATATATTATACTTGAAACTGAATTTAATGTTACCAATTTCAATTTTTTCATTCATATTTTATATAGATGGTTTTTTTTAAACGAACCAAGCAGGAAAGCTGCCGATTATATTAAAAGAAGATAGGAGCCCAGATTGAGCAAAACAACAAAGTGTTAACACAACAACCCGACATCAAGCAAACTCAACAAACACATGCACCACACAACACACTGTAAAAACATCAGGCCAATACTCCAAACGTTGTGAACCACTCGTCCTTACAAATGCCACCACTCAAATTAAGTCAATGTTGGCCGCCGCTGGACATCCGCTAGCATGTAGAAACTCACATCAGACATGTTCATGTACGGCCGCCTCTGGTAGGTCATCTACACCCTCCCCAACCATGCCAATTAGGGCATTGTCCATCGCCTCGATCTCCTCGTTGTTGAGGTTGAACATCTCGTTTAAAGCAGCGTCCACATCTGCTGGCAGGGGGCCATTGAACATACCAAGAAACTCTTGCAGCGCAGCCTCAATTGGGGCAGCATCATTAGTCATAATGCCAAGCTTGCGACAAAGGTTACGTTGTGCTCGTTGCATTTGAGTCATTGGACGTGCGGTGGATAGACGCACACTGCGTCGTACTGAGGACATGTCAAAAGTGCGTTGGCGGCGTCGGCGAGGAGCTAGTGCCGGTGCTGGATCTCTCTGTGGAGCTGGGGGCTGCAACACTGCCTTGTGGCATGTTGGTGGGAATGCCTCGTTGTCCATGGCAGTAATTGCAGCCGAACTTGTAGCAGTGTGGGCAGCCAGTTTTGGCATGTTGATGGGGACCTGCTCATTATGTTCAATCACTGACGTAGTGACCACTGTACCACTATTCGCCTCATCATGCAAAGAGTTGCCCGCTAATTCTATGTTGGTATGGAGCATCAGCCTGCCAGTGTCGTCCTCTTCATTGTACGAAGCATGTAAATCCTTGATGGCCGCTGGACCTTCGCTGGAGAAGGGCAACATGTTATCCACGTCTCCTTTCAGGTAGCCATCTGTAGCCATCTGAAGCCTGTGGAGCGCATCCTCCACTTCCTGGTGAGAGACAGGTCTTGCAGAGAAGTTCGTGTTGACGGATGGCATGTCCTGCAAGAGCCTGTTATACACTCGATGAACTGGTACCGACGTCGGATGCACGATAAGGGCAGGCGCCGTCTGCCCGCTGCTAACCACATTGTGTTGTTGTGCTATGAGTTCACACTCTGGAAACGCCCCATGAGTGTCGGGAACCTCACGCTGCCCATGACCAATGACATATTCCTTGGTGTTTCTAATCCAATCATGGATTTTCTCCTGCAGCTCGTTGAGTCGAGAATGAAGAGGCAAGGTGGCACTAGCAACAATTTCAGAATGGTGGCTTGCTCGGCAAAAAAATTTTGTAGACTGAATAACTCGTTGGACTTAAGTAGCTCTAATGGCGGTTGCAGTGGTTGCTGGACTTTCGGCGCGCGGGGACAACCTTGACTTGCATCACGCGAGCGTGAGGAAAGACTTGCAGTGGTTGCATCACTAATAAGTACATATATAAGATAGATGGTTGTTTACATTTTAGTATATATTTTGCTACAAGCTTCATTCTTTATAAACTGCAAGATGGAGTGCAGTAAGGTCGATGGTCAACAATTGGTATCTGAATGGCAGAATCTCACGTGATTCGTCACTAATAAGTACATATATAAGATAGCTTTTTAGGCCTTTCTGGGCAATAAAAATGGGATGCTAGTCAATAGTCTGTACAGAACCTTCAATCGAGGTTTAAGCACATGGTTGGTAACCCAGAGGACCGATCGCCAACTTTTCTATTATAAAATAAGGTATCACTAACCTCATCTTCAGGAAACACACATGGCATGGAACAGCTATTTATGTTTTCTGAAACTGCAGACATCGATTTGTTCACCCATCTGAAACATGTGAGCAAAATAAGATATTATCGATCTTGGAACTCAGGTTGCGCACATGATATCAGGATTATAGAATTCCACTGATTCATTTTGAAGACAAAAAATATAGCCACTGCTTAGCGAATAACAAAAGAAAAGGAAGGACAAGTGGACAATAGCCGTCCAAGGTGTTGGGTCAGGTCTTAGATGACGTGATACATCATCTTTCGTCAACCAAACCGACAGAATGTCAGATATGCTTTTAAAGCCCAATATGGCCTAATAGAGTTGGCAGAATTCACATAGAGCTGGCTACTACCCACTCGTTTGAAAATATAAGTCATTTTGGTTTTTCTAGTTTCATTGCTTTTGCTATGCACCTAGACATATGATATATCTAAGTGCATAGCAAACACTACAAATCTATAAATGTCAAAACGAACTACAATTTGGAACGAAGAGAGTACTAGCCAGATTCCCATTTTTCCGATAAAGGAAGTTGTATTAATTTCAAGGATCAGTTGATATAAAGAACTTAAAATACGTACTCCCAGCCTCTGTATAAGTAGGATATACAGTCTCCTACAAAATAAACTAGGAAAAAAACAAACGCACTAATGGCAGTCATCGACTAGACTGCCACCAAAATGAGATTCCCATGAGGAGATGTAATCATACAAATTGATTCTTTTCATTATAGTACAACTTTATGTCGTATTTTATGGGGGCCATGGGGCGTCATCATGAGGCCCATATATTCCTGAATACATATAATCTTTACAGTGATAGTAGTTGTAGAAGTGATAGCTTTATTTTATTTTTTGAGATAAAATCGTGGGTGTGTCCCAAAATTTTGGATCTGCATCTGAAAATTGTTGTCCCAAACTTAAACTCAACTTGTATATTTACATTCAGGTAAAGGTGAGAAAATTTCTACTAATTTTTATTTATAGATTATAGAAATTTAGATGTCCCAGCTCATTTCATCCATCATGTTGCATCAAGGGACAGCTAGGTTATTATCATTGGATTTATTCATTTATATCTAGAAAGTGGATAGGCAAAAACAATGTGATCAACTAGGTTGCAATCTTCAGCTTGTCCTGGATAATCGCTGTCACTGTTACAAAAAAGCCATTTTATATAGCACCCGTCAGGATAATAGAGAACAATGCAAAAGGCTTAATCTACCAAATTTATGCACAGGAAATTAGTACCTCTTGGTCGGGATGTTCTAACTGTGCCGTCCAGATTGTTGTTCACGACATTTCTGCATTTTTCTCATGCGTCAGTGGAAGTCATTAGAGAGAGAACCTCATGTCATAGTGAAATCTCAATCTGGCAGCATTACTCACAGTTCAGACAGGTTCCCAACAGTGACAAGAGAGAGTATTTCTCTTGGCAATTTTCCAGTCAGCATATTCCCGTTCAGCCGCCTATAAAGAAGAGTCAAAACTACCCCTTAGAAGAATTGCATATGTAATTAGACTAACCAGAAAATCAGTACCTATACATCAAAAAAAATCGAATTTCAATGTTTTTGTAGGAGTAAAGTGTACGGCCGGTCCTTAAACTATTGCGGGTGTGTCATCCCGGTCCATGAACTTTCAAAACGACCGTTTAGGTCCTTAAACTTGTTCGGTTGTGTCATCCCGGTCCCTAAACTTGCAAATCATCCGTTTAGGTCCTCAAACTTATTCACTTGTGTCATCTTGGTCCCCAAACTTGGTTTTGAGTCTCGTATGGGTCAAAACAGGGCGATCTAAAAACTTTATATAAAAAATAATTCATAATTTTTTCATACGAACTCAAATGAAGACAAATTTGATACCAAAATTGTAGCTCTCGACGCGATCTACAACTTTGTAGTTGAAAAGTTTTTCAATTAAAACTGTTTAAGGTCCCAAAAATATTTTAGTATGTTTATAGTTTTTGAAATTTAAAATTTAAATTAAATTTTGGGACATAAAAACACTTCAAATAAAAAACTCTTCAACTACAAAGTTGTAGATCTCATCGAGGGCTACAATTTTGATATAAGGTTTGTCTTCATTCGAGTTCGTATATAAAAATTATGATTATTTTTTATATGAAGTTTTTAAATCGCCATGTTTTGACCCAGATGAGACTCAAAATCAAGTTTAGGGACCGAGATGACACAACGGAATAAGTTCGAGGATCTAAATGGGCGTTTTGCAAGTTTAAGGACCGGGATGACACAGCCGAACAAGTTTGAGGACCTAAACGATCGTTTTGAGAGTTTATGGACCGGGATGACACACCCACGATAGTTTAGGGACCGGCCGTACACTTTACTCTTTTTGTAGGCTTGAAGTTACTTGTGGTGATATTTTATCTACAAAGTTTGCTAGGAAAAAGAGCATACAAAAACTGCAGTGTTCTGATGTTGCCCAAAGAGGCCGGAATAGCGCCACTGAGCGAATTCTTCTGAAGCTCCAAGTTCGTAAGGCTTTTCAGATCACCAAGGGATGGCGGTATAGACCCTGTCAAGTTGTTCTCAGACAAGATCCTCCAGCGCATCAACACGTTTCTCAATTCCGAAAACAGCCATAATTCGCAGCCATCTCAATGAATCATGTGAAATTCTTGTAAAGGGAGGCACAAAGAAATCAAAGTAGTTAGTTATGTAATTCTTACAGAAAACGGAGATTCTTCAGTCCTCCCAGATCTGGAATCAGATAGCCTGCGAGACCTGCGTTCCCCAGATCCCTGCATAAAGCAACAGACAGATGGTTTCACTCTAATATTCATATAGATACCTTTCAAGATATCCCGTAAGATACATCTCAAAGAAAAACAATCGCCGTTAATACTGCGTCAGGCTTATCCTTAAATTATGCAGTCCATGAAATGAAAATGACATGGATGGAAAGCAGAGTGATACAGTTCATACACGGCAATGACAGAGTTGTCGTTGTTGCAAGTAATATGCAACCAGGTGCAAGGGTTAACAAGGGTTGGATCCCAGCTCTCCAGAACATTGTACCTGTCCCTCCACACTTGCCTTTGCTCGTACAGTATGTCACCTTCAAGTCTCAAAAGCATGGTTTAGAAAAAAAGACTAAAACTTAATAACGATGCATGTCAAATGATCAGAAATCTCATGAAGGATACCTTCAGTATTGCAGGTTGCAAGAGTTGCAAAAGCAAGAAGGCTAGCGAGAAGTGCTGCTGATACTGCAAACTGAGCCGCCATCGCTGCAAACCTGAAAACCTATAGGCAGCACTCAAGTGTTTGATAGGGACGCTTTTATAACAATGGCATGGGGGTCATATATGGAATGGATTTTGAAGCTATTCATGTCTGATTATACATTTCTACACCATTTCCGCCAATATTGTACTCTTGTGAAGAAAGATATGCCAAGTCAGTACTGGTGCTCTGATAAACTGCAACTGTTGCAATAGCTTCAAACTCAGCCCCCATTGCTGAATTTTCCTGAGTGCTGCTTTGCCGAATTGTGCTGTTCGAAAGGTACTGGTGGTTTAGTGAACTGAAGAATCTGAGAATGCTTTTGTTGACCCAGAGCTAGCATTCAGTCTTCCTCATTTGGTTAAGCTTTTCTCTTGTACTGACTAGATAGTTCTGGTGTTTGAAAAATATAACATGGACTATAGGACCACCCATAAAGCCATAATAACTTGGGCCTACCACAACCCATGCTAGTATAGTGACTACAGCAACTATCTCTATAGAAACTATATCTAGTAGGGGAGATAGTCGACAAAAAACAACTTTATTTGGGTTGGCATTGATTTTATTTATTTATTTATTTTTTTGTGCCAACACGACTTTACCTAGTGTCTCCCTCAACCGGAGAGTTTACTTACTCCCTCCAGTTTGGCAAAAGAAGTCGTTTAGGACAGCGACACGGTCTACAAAGTATAACTTTGACTTCTTATTTTATAAAGATATTTATTAAAAACTAACATATATACTTTTATGAAAGTATTTTGCAAAACAAATCTATTCATATAGTTTTCACATATCCAAACTCAACGACTTAAAAGTTATTCACGATTTATATTCCCAATGTTTGACTCAAATCTTGTCCAAAACGATTTCTTTTACCAAACCGGAGGGAGTATATTAAAGGATTGTTGCAGTTGTTCTATGATTCTACGAACAGAACACATGCAAATTAATGCTTACTGATTTAAATGTACTCCATAAACCAATGCAATCCCTTGAACCGGTTGACTTCTGCTAGTCAATGTTCATCACACCATTACTATTAGGAATAAGTCTACTTAACCCCCTACCATATCAAGGTTGGTCTACATAACCCCCTAACTTATAAAACCAGGTATTGTACCCCCTAAAGTATTGAATACCGTCTAAATAACCCACTTGGGCTGTTTTGAAGGTGGTTTTTGCCACCATATGGACCGTGACATGGCACTGACTTAGGAAGACAAATCACACACTTGGACCTTCTGAGTTCATCTCTCTTAACCTGACTCACATGTCAGTTCTCTTCTCTCTTCTCTAATCCCCCTCTCTCTCTCCCTACCCCCACAGACTACAAGGATGCTAATCCCAGGTGCCGCCAGCGTCGCTGTTGTGTAGTCCATTGCTGCGAGCCTGCGACTGCGAAGAGCCGAAGGATCCTAACTCTCCTAAGGGACTTGTTAGGATGATGCAAAAATAGCCATGGCCTGATGAAATTGATGGTTGTTATAGTATTATATAGCTGGTTGATGCGCTTCATCCACGGATAAGCTAGAGTTCATGATATTGATGGTTGTATCATTGCGCCATAGAGGAATTCTATCAATGATGAATAGTTGGACAAAATAAGGCAAGAAACTGTACACTAATGGGGGATCTTGTTGCATCTGCCTCCATCCTCACTCGTAGCATGCTGCTGCAGCTGAGGGTGCAGTGGCTCTGGATTAAGGCCCCCCTGCTTGAACTTGGAGTCCCAAGATAACCCTCTGTTCTGCTATTCATTGGGGGAAACAAAGGTCGAAGGGATCTGGATCCCTTCACCAGATGCAGGCATGCAGCACCACCAGCCTTGGCACTTGGGTCCTCCATTAAGTTGACCGAGGTCGTCCAGCAAAAGGAGCTCTATACCTCTATGTAGGAGATGCTCATAGTTATTCACTTGTCACTTCGTCAGAACTTGGGAATGAGGTCGCAGCAATCTTGTCGGCTGGAGGAAGGTAGGAGTAACTAGCAAGAATGAGAAAGGATAGGAGAAGATAGAAGCAACAAGTTGTAGGGAGAAGCTAGAACTATGAGGAATATCCTGCTGCAGTGCAAGGTAAGGCTGTCGCATGCTGAGTCGGTGCCACATCAACAGTCCATGGTGGCAAAACCACCTTCAGAACAGGGTGAGGGGGTTAGTTAGATGGTATTCAATACTTTAGGGGCTACAATACCTGGTTTTATAGATTAGGGGGTTATATAGACCAACCTTAATGTGATAGGGGGTTAAGTAGACTTATTCCTTACTTTTACTTGCCTAGGAAGTAAGAAACTTCATTTTGGACCACAAATAATAATTTTCTAACGTGCAATATGTAAAGAAAAAGGAGAGTTTTTCCACGGAAGCTTCCAACCACACTTGTATCGTCTTGGAGTCAAAATGTTTGCACGAGACCAATCATTTGTTTGTTTGTTTCTATGGGTCTAATAAGTTGACTAGCTTTTTTTTTCCTCAACAAGTAAGAAGAAGCCTACCTAACGTAACCCCTCTAACTATTGGCGGTCGACTATTTCCTCCAAACTACCAAATCGATATTGTACCCACTAAGGCCTTGTTTGTTTAATACCTTTCTCAGAGATATTGGGAGGTATTAGAATGTATTGAGAGATATTTTGACTTGTTAGGGATTTAGTACGTCCCAATACGACCCAATTCTCCTCAATACGACTCAAAATGAACAAGCCCTAAAAACGTTCTAAAACCGATCTAAATAAACCACCCTCACCCAAAAACGGTTTTACAGTTGGTTTGTGCCACCATGAACCGTTCAAATAACCCCCAAAAAATGGGTTTAGAGGTGATTTTGCCACTGAAGCCCCATTTGCTTGCACGCCGCCGAGGCACTGCGTGGCTCCCGCCTACGCATTGCAGGGCTCGTGTCGCGCAGCCGGCTTCCTCTTCTGCGCGTTGCCATCCAGCAGCGAAGTCCTTGCTTCCGCACAACCCCTGTTTGCAGGCCGCATCGGCAAGGAAAAATTTCTCGATGGGAAAAAAAAAACAAAAAACCCGTTAATCATGTTTATCGGTGGCGACCGGTTTGTCAAAAAAATTTGGTAATTTCAAATATGTGCCCACCCTTTCCTCCTAGTCCATATATTTTCTCATTTCCATGCATTGCGATATCTTATTTTTCATGTTAGATTGTTTGGAGATAATCTAGACTGTTTAACATACAGTTTGGAAAATTTCTTCTCTAGAATTTTGTCCGAAAGAAAAATGGTAAATCCTATCGACAAAGTCCCTTGTCTCTTATGTTGGACGTTTTCCTAGGCCACCGGAATTCTTGGCTACGTCACTGACCGTTGTCCTATAGCAACTGAAATGTTATTTTATTGTATTTGTCATAGGCAAAATGGTTTGTTTTCCCTTGAAAACTCAGTTCTTTTCATCAAACTAGATATTTCCATCTCATCTCATTCATTCATGCTGCTACAAGGGGTGAAATCCCTGTCAAATAAGAACTTATTAAGCATAATAACCCTACTACAAGATGCCAGGATTAATCCATATGTCACTGGTTTTTATTTGTTTATTTCCAACATACGCGTGAAGAAAAAAAAAGTCATGATCCGAGGAGCTCATCACGCAGTCTTCAGCTTGTCCTGAATAATCGTAGTCACTGTGATAATACCAGTGTGTAATTCTTGTAAGCGTCACCATATATAAATGTGGATGTGCAAAACAAAACCAAAAGGTAAATCTATTAAAGCAGCAGTTCAAATTCACATTAGTACCTCTGAATCCTGATGATCTGACTGTGCCAGCCAAGTTGTTCTTTGCAATATTTCTGAATGATGACCATTTTTTACGTGTCAGTGCAACTCAATGCAGAGTTCTCGTGCTATAATGTAGCATGTATTACAGATAAAGACGTACTAATATATTACTATTTTACTCACAGCTCGGTCAACCCAGAAATGACAAGAGAGAGAATTTCCAATGGAACCACTCCGGACAGCCTGTTATCGTTCAACTTCCTGTGGAAAGAAGACTAGGAAGTCAAAACTCGCATGCATTTTTTGAGTATTCAGAAAATCATCTGTGAGCTATGACATACAGGGATGCCAATGTTTTGATGTTGCCAAGAGAAGATGGAATAGATCCGCTCAGTGCATTCTTCTGAAGCTGCAGTATTTCAAGCCTCTTCAGATTGCCCAAAGATGCGGGTATAGGCCCGGTCAGGCGGTTTTCATACAACCTCCTGCGAAACATTAGCACAATTAGCAGTTCAGCAAAGCAGCAGACACACTGGATCCACAACAGTCTAATGAAAAGCATATGAAGTTGTTGATGTAGTGTTATAATTGTAACATTGTAAAGGACCATTGTGCATATATGTGAGATAAAAGAGAAGAGAGGGGCTGGGGGGATGATTGACCCAGCCAGAAAAATTTCCCCCAAAACAACAGAAGTTCTTGCAAAATTGCATACAGAAATCTTAGCGTCCTGATAGCACCAAGCGTAGTCGGTATTGCTCCAGTAAGCTTGTTATCATAAAGATCCAAGCTGATCAGTTTGGTTAGGTTCCCCAGTGTTGCTGGTATTGTGCCGTTCAGACTGTTGTCATACAACTCACTACAAAATCAGCAAGATAAATTTCAGAAGAACAGCATACTGAGTATGACCCCTGATGTTTGCAGTGATTGAAACATGCTATGAAGTTCTTATTTACAGATACTGGAGGTTCCGCAGTCGTCGCAGATCTGGAACCAGAGGGCCTGAGAGCCCTGCGTTCCCCAAATCTCTGCAAAGCAAGAAACAGAGTACTTGACCTTCAACATAACATGGTTTGCTAGAAACAGAGTACTTGGCCTATACAACACATGGTAAATAGAATCTACAAATAGTACTTGGCCTATACAACCTGCAGAGTTTCTGATCCTACGAGCTTATTATCATAAATTTTGATCTTCATAATAACAATAAAGGGGAAAGAGAGTGACATACACACGGATGACACTGTTATCGTTGTTGCAGGTGATATGAAACCAGGAGCAGGGATTCACAAGGGTCGGATCCCAGGTCTGCAGCACCTTATTTGGGTCCTTCCATGCCAACCTTTGTGCATACAGTATATCACCTTCAAGTCTCAACAACATGTTTCAGAAAGAGGGTAAACTTGACAACGGTGCTGCTAAAATGATAGTTTCATTTGCAGTTTACCTTCAGTGTTGCAGCAGGCAAGTGTTGCAAGAGCAAGAAGGAAACTGAGGACTCCTGCTGTCACTGCAAACTGAGCCTCCATATTGCTGTAAACCTGATAACTGCTTGGCACACTGCAAACTGAGGCTTTCATAGGCAGTTGCATGAATAAATAAAGGGGGTGGCTTTTGAGTCTTCCCTGGTCTGGTCTGATTAGGGCATGGTTAATAACCCAGCCCACCAGCGGCCGGTAACCAACGCCTACACTCCTTTTTTTATTCACTAGTACAGGCACCGTTTACTTCTTCTCAGCTTTCATCGTTGACAGCAACCAATCGGAGCTCTGGGAACGGCGCTGGCAGGCCATCCCCACGCTTTCAGCCTGCGCCCCGCTAGACGCCCACTTCTCTTCTCTCTTCTCTCCTCCATGTTGGATTTAGCTTGCTTACAACCTACCATGATATTTAGCTTGCTTAGAGCATCTCCAAAAGTGTCTTTAAAACTCACTCTCTAAATCATCATTTAGAGAGTCATTTGCATAAAAGTCGTTTTCTATATCTTCATGTTTTCCAACAGCTTTTCTATATCTTACATGCACACCAGAGGGCTATTCTTTTTTCTATATTTGGCTAGCGAGAAATCCAGAATAGAGAGTGGCTATATTTGAATAACCAAATAGAGAGGTTGTTGGAAGGTACCCTTTTAGTCAAAATCTCTAAAACTAACAATTAAGAATGATTTAGAAAGTCTCTTGGAGTTGCTCTTACAGCCTACCATAATACTTGCTCTTAGTATATTCTCCCCCATTGACTGAATATTAGACTCTTTTGATGAATGATGTGCCAAGCAAGTCCTGCACTAGATTTGTATTATTCTGACCGAGTGCTTTGACCTTGTAACCATATTGAATTCCTTATGACTATGATGTGAGCCTACATGATGTCTAGAAAAATGAGATTATTTTGTAGAATCATTAATGTTCATATAGTACCGTAGAAAATTTTGTTGTGTTAAATTCCAAGTTATTATAGTACACAAGTATTTTTAACCCAAGTTCAAACAAGATATATGGAGATTCGGATATTGGCACAAACGGTTTGTCAAAACTGGGGAGCTTACCACTATAATATAATATTATAGGAGTGTTGCCGTTTTTTTTTTTAATGATTCCGAGAGCAGAGACAATTTAAGGCATACTGATTCAAATGTATAAACCAACGGTTGACATCTGGTAGTCAATGCCCACCTGTAGACCACCCTTCACTTTTAAATGGGATCACAAATAGTTTCTGATGAGCAATAAGTCAAGAAAAAGAACAGTTTTTCCACAGAAGCTTCCAGCCACATTTGCATTGTCTTGGAGCCAATGTTTAAATGGAAGCAACAATGTGTTTGTTTTTTCTTGTTGCACTAATGATGGTAAAAGTAGCAGCGTGTTTCTAAGGATCTAACTGAGCTGAATTAACTGACATTTTTTCAGACTTTCCTCGGTTCTGCGATTATTTTGAGTTATGTATTTTTCTGAAATTTACTTGTTTATTTTCAGTGACTAGTTATATAAGTTCAACCTCACATCGGATTGCACATCCTTATCTGTTACTATGTCGGATTGCACAGATTGTTATCGCGAGGTGAAACATATTTTGTTTTGCAATATGCAGAAGGTTTTTTTCGCTTGAAAAATCAGTTCTTTTTATCAAACTAGAGATTTCCCATCTCATCTTATTCATTCATGCTCTACAAGGAATGAAACCCATGACAAATTGGAACTTATTCAGCAGAACAATCCTGGAACAAGATATCTGGATTTATCCCTGTCATTAGATTTATTTGTTTATTTCCAACACACGCATGAAGAAAAACAATGTCATAATCCAGGGACTCATCATGCAGTCTTCAGCTTATCCTGGATAATCGCCGTCACTGTAATAATGCAAGTGTGTGATTCTTGTAAGCATCATTTTGTATCATATATGAATGTACAAAGGAAAATCAAAAGGTAATCAATTGAAGCTGCAGTTTAGATTCACATTAGTACCTCTGAATAATCCTGATGATCTCACTGTGCCTTCCAAGTCGTTCTTTGCAATATTTCTGGATGAAGACGATTTTTCTTGTGTCAGTTCAAGTCAACACAAAGAGTTATCCTAACATAATGTAGCACGTAGAAAGTGATAAAGAATTGTTAATTAATATTACTAAATTACTCACATCTCCGTCAAATTCCCAGATATAACAAGAGAGAGGACTTCCAATGGAACCATGCCGGAAAGCATGTTATCGTTCAACTTCCTGTGCAAAGATAAGTCAAAAGTCAAAACTATCCTCTAGAATAATGCGAAAGGGCCTCTAGCTGACTTGGTTAGATGGCCTCAGTAGCACTCCTCAGGTCCTGGGTTCAACTCCCCGTGGGAGCGAATTTCAGGCTGAGGTTAAAAAAATCCCCTCGTCCATCGCCATAACCAAAGCACAGGTTAAGGCCCGGCCCAGGTCGTATCTGTGGTTGGCTTGGGCTCTCCTACCTGTGGGTAGTTGCAAAAGCCGTCAGCCCAGTGGTTGTCTCACAAGGGCTACGGGCCCCTGTGTAAGGGTGGGACAGAGGTTCGGGGGTTTTCTCGGCCTGCGTGAGAAGGTCTTCTCTCTTAGCAAAAAGCCCGGGGGCTGTCTTACCCCCCGCAGGTCGAGTTTTTTTTATCCTCTAGAATAATTAATTAAAACATACTTGCTGCATTTTTTGACTATTCAGAAAATCATCTGTGAATTTAGGAAATTTGTCATACAGGATCCACAATGTTTTGAGGTTGCCAAGAGAGGATGGAATAGAGCCGCTGAATGCGTTCTCCTGAAGTTTCAGTTCCAGAAGGCTCGTCAGATTGCCCAAAGAGATTGGTATAGCCCCGGTCAGGTTGTTCTCGTGCAACCTCCTGCAGAATATTATTAGCGCAATTAGCAGTTCAGCAAATAGCCATGGTTCATGACAGGGTCTAATAAAAAGCATACGAAATTGTTGTAAATTTTGCATACAGATATCGCAGGGTGCTGATGGCGCCAAGCGTAGCTGGTATCTCTCCAGTAAGCTCGTTTCCATAAAGATCCAAGCTGACAAGTTTAGTCAGGTTGCCCAATGTTGCTGGTATTGTACCGTTGAGGCTGTTGTCATACAACTCGCTGGAAACATTGGAAAGACAAAATTTCATAACACCGTTCTGATTGTAATCCTTTATGCTTGCCGTGATTGCAACTTGCAAGAAAATAAGTTATTCAAGTCTTACAGGTACTGGAGGTTCCGCAGTGCTCCCAGATCTGGAATCAAAGGGCCTGAGATGCCTGCGTTCCCCAAATCCCTGCCAAAAGCAAGATATGGGTACTTTGCACTTCAATATAAACATGGTTTACAGGTAAACGTACACCATCAGATACGCTTTTGATGAATCGTCAGAGATCCTGATTTCTTGAACGGAATGTACAAATAACGGTCATACAGATTCCATAAGTACTTTCAAGGAAGAAATGACATACTTTCAAGGAGAAAACTATGTTATTCAGATGTTGAACAGAAGCATTTGAATACACTACATGAAAATACGTTTTAGGTAATGCGTGTCGTCGTGCGACGATAAGGGAGAAAGGAGAAATAAAGAGACATACACACGGATGACAGCGTTATCGTTGTTGCAGGTGACATGAAACCAGGTGCAGGGGTTGACAAGGGTTGGATCCCAGCTCCCCAGCACATTGTTTGGGTCCTTCCATGCCAACCTTTGCTCGTACAGTATGTCACCTTCAAGTCTCAAAAGCATGTTTCAGAAAAAAGAGAGAGACTAAACATGAAAACGATGCCTGCAAAACGATAGTTTCATATGCACCATACCTTCAGAGATGCACCTTGCAAGTGTTGCAAGAGCAAGAAGGCAACTGACCACAACCACTGTCGCCGCTGCAAACTGAGCTGCCATTGCTGCGAACCTGAGAACTGCTCAGCACACTGAAATATTGAGGGAGGTTTTTATAGGCAGTTGTTTGAATAAATAAAGGGCGTCGCTTTTGAATCTTCCCTTGTCTGGTCTGATTAATCTATTCCCCTTCATTGACCGGATATTATACTTTTTTATGAACGATTTGCATAGCAAGTCCTGGATTTGATCTAATTTGGTATTACTCTGACCAAGTAAACTTTGACATTGTAACTGTGTTTATATGATGGTGAAATAGCAATAGACTGCATGGTGTCTAGATTGCACTAATTATCATAGAAAAATGTGCATTTTTCCTAGAACCGTTAATGACTTAATGTGGATGTAGAACAGTATAGAATTTTCCTGGATCTAATTTCAATTTATTAAAATGTAATTATTTTTAACCTACATTCAAACGAGACATATGGCAATCCAGTGATTTGCAGAAAATGCTCAGTTTTCAGATCCTAACAAAATTTCCATTGAAATATATATATCTGTTGACTGAATTACCTCTTGGTAATCATTTGTAAATCCTATCAAGTACCCTACAGAAAATTCTACCAGTGTGCATACTTTTCAGCTGACCTTAAGAGTCAGAATGTTTGAATGGGAACCTTTTGGATGTGCAGGCGTAGAATTGTTCACACCTAACGTCCAATCAGATGATCTATGAAGCTAGCGTTACATACGCGTTCATGGACTATACTAGCAACAGTAATTTTGTATTTGGATGTGCATGCAATTTGATTTCATTTAATTCGGTTCCCAAATGTGTAAGGGAAACTAAATTCTAGATCTTGGACCAAGCTTGGGGTCCCAAGTATGTACCGGGTAATTCTGGTCATGGCAAGAACACCAATGTTCAATGGTACTTATCTGGATGGTATATGAATAGAAGGACGTACCCGGTGCGAAAACTCCCAGGTAACAGCAACTACAAGAGACTCTCTAAATTCTTTCTAATTGCTAGTTTTAGAGATTTGGTTATTCAAACATAACCACTCTCTATTCCAGATTTCTCGCTAGCAAAATATAGAAAAGAGAATAGCTCTCTATAGTGCATGCAAGATATAGAAAGGCTATCGAAAAACATAAAAATATAGAAAACACTTTTTATGCAAATGATTCTCTAAATGATGATTTAGAGAGCAAGTTTTAGAGACTCTTGGAGAGGCTCTAGGTAGGATCTGGAGAAGAGAATTTCTAGACAATAACATATGAATAAAAGGGCGTACCCATTGCTGAAGTTGAGTACAGCTTGGCTGTGATACAGCTAAAATGATGCGAATGATTTTTTTTTCTTGACGGGGAATGTTGAATTTTCCTAGTGCGGTGTATGCTAATCTTCTCATCTTTGAAGGGCTATGTGCCAAACTACCAAACGAGTCTTAGGACAACACCCATTATCCAAGTAGGATGTAGCCCTATCCAATTATTTAGTGAAGGCCGGCAGCATGCCGACTACAGTACACAGTATCTTGCGTAAATAGATTTCTTTATAAAGTAAATTATAGGTATTCATAATAAAAGATTTTTGTTTTTTATTGAGAGCAAAAACAAGTGATGCTTTTTGGAACTATAGATATACATGAAAGGTTTTACTTCCAGTTACATGTGAGTACAACACAAGAGACATACAAATCTGCAGGGTTTCCCTGGAATCTCCCAGGAAATTCTTTCCAGCTGTTCACAAGATCTTGTGAGCCATCTCCTACACTTTAAACAAAATATTCATGATCCTAGAGTATTTCTTCACATTGATTATTCATTCATTTAGACTTTGGAAGGATCATGAAGTGTACAACGATACCCTTGTCTGACAACTGGATTAGTAAACACATGAGACTGACCTTTAAAGTTATGGAAATTATCTATTACTCTCAGATCAAGCTCTAGCTTTCACGCACATGACAAGTGAGCACACCCAGGCTAAGGGACAATTATTGTGTTCTTGAAATGTGTACCATATATAGTTTTTTCTTGCGATGCTCTGTTCTTCAGTTAGCAAAATAAAACTATCTGAGGATATGACAGTGCGAGAAAAAAAAACTAATTTTCCTATTATTTATGATTCTATTACAGTGAAGACTTTACTATACCCGATGTAAATACTTGCGATTATACAGACAGATTCTGATCCATTTTTTGGGTTGTGCCAAGTGCTGAATCCAAAACACTTTGGACTCAGCAGTATGAAACTATAACTTCTGCTACTTTCATGGTACACTGGAAGGATACATTTGGATGTGTGGCTAGTATGATTTAGTATCTACTTCTTCGTCCTCGTTCAGATGCTCCTTAAGGCTCTGAATCTGGGGTTGGCCATTAACATTCTCCCAGATTGAATCAGTGCTTGGCAACTCGTATCCTTCTGGTCTCAGCGACAGTGCAAACTCTGGTAGATCAGGAATGGTTTGAAGTGCGCTGCACAAGGAAAGTAAAGAAATCAGCATTAGAGCCAAACAAATATGACCATGCATGATCAAGAACGGTTAGCATGCAACGACAAATCTCCGACTTCGAATTGATCCTGAAACCTGGGGATTTACCTATTCTTGTTTTGTTCAAACAGATGCCCGTACACTTGGAACTTCTTGTAAGCGACATCCGGAATTTTCTTGTGCATGTTCTTCATGACGCCCCATGGAGGTGGTACCCTACATACAATTGAATTCGACCAGAACTTGTCAGCAGATACATTTTGATTCAATTTACCTTCCAATCCTATTGGGATGGTATCAGACCTTGTGACAGGATTTGCCAAACAGAAACTCAAACAAGCCCTCTTGCTGTCTGTGAGTAGGTCATCAGCTGCAGAGAGGCAGCAGACTGCGCTGATATGGTTGGCCGGTTCACCGCCTTTGTCAAGTACGAGACCATGGTAGTAATATGCTACAGCCTGATTTGGCAAGATAAAAAGGTCAAGTTAACAAGAGAAACAGAGTACTTTGCATTCTTAAAGAGTTATATTGTGTCTTTAGACAACCTTTGCCTCCATGCATTTCCACTTGAGGAACAACAGAAGCTTCTTTCCGTATGAGTCACTTGTGTCGCATCCCGACAGACAATAGTGAGCCTGAGTGAAAATAAGAAAGTAGAAAACCATTATACGCTGAAATAACTGAAGAAAAAGTTCATTGGATGCCGACGTTGTTATGCAATACTGACCTGAGAAAAATAACTGACTTGTTCACAAGCTAACCTCCTCTTTACTGACAATGTTGCCTTTTCACATTCAGAAGCCAGACCAAGCTGTATTTCTACACACTGTGCAGTTTAGACAGGACAAGCTAATTACTAATTCAGAACCATAATATCATCCAAAGAAGTATGAGGAGAACAGGTGTATTTACCTGAGCCAGTGCCTGAATTGAAATGGCCTCAAGCATACCTTCCTGCATGTAACTAGGAAAGCTCTTCCTGCAGTTGACAAGTTAAAGTACAGTAAGTACTCGTTGGAGGAACATTCAGAGATGTTTCTCAAGGCTAACATGCATTGCAGGGTGTGGCCATACTTGACTTGTGCAGGTATCTGAACAAGTATCCGGTGCACAGAGTAGTCTAAGCATCCTGATGCCCTAAGCAATGGATCGACAACATCCTTCTTTGCATCTGCGGAAGTAATCACAGAATGTATCATTTCCCATATTTTACCATATTCCACAAAGTATTCATGAGGAGATATTGTGCTCCTTATATAGCTACCAAATGTATTGTAGAACTGTTCCAAATTAGCCATCTACCAAATCCGTATTCAGTACTTGTGATGAAAACTAATTTCTTCAATTTTAGGCCATCATCGAGATTGGCCACAAATTACGGAAAATATGAAAAGTAGTAGTTTAACAGAAAAACACGTGGACATCTACTGCAAAGAGATCAACAGACCTTCTGATACCTTCCTTTCACCTCCAACTTGACCGTTCTTCGGAATGAGTAGTAGATTGGCCTCAAATAATGCAAGCATCGCCATCATGTGGACGACCGACAGCACCTCATACCACGCGCTGGCCAAACAACACTCCTGAAAAAAAAAACCATCTTGTTTCATCAATCTATAAAGGTAACAGGAATTAGATAGCAGAGGTACCAAACTCTCACCTGATCATCATCTAAGGTCTTCCATCTAAATTGTACGGATGATTCAAGGCGGCTCTCTGTTCGGACCAATAAGAATTTCATTATAAATCATTGCATAGGCACTAAAACTACACAAAAGTGAATAAAAACAAGTTCAAACCTTTCATTGTTAGACCAAGGACTACCGGCAAGTACTCCTCCAGTGCATGTTGCAGTTCTGAAACAGCTGACACATCCGCATAATCTTCACATAAAGTAACCAATCCATCAGAAGAAATCAGAATTATTGTGGAGAGGCATCATTCAGTCAGTTTCAGCAAAAGTCTGCCATAAACATACAGATTTCTTCGGCCAGTTCAACCACATGAGAACGGAGTGTGGAGAGGCGGTCGACAAGATCCTTAGAAACTATCCCCCTCAACGGATGGACTATATCAGAAGCCACCGGTATGCGGACAGTAGGAATGAACACAGCAACCTCCTGAATGATGCTCCGCCGCTTTCGCCCCTTCCCACCTATCGTGTACTTCTTGGGGATTGATGGGGCACACCCCATCTTTGCAAGTTCTGAATAATAGTAAAATGCAGTGGGGTTACCATCAAATCTCTTCAATTAGCATTTGGTACAAAGAAACGTAGAACCAACATCAGTAACCAGCTAGATCAATGCAGTGGACACTGAAAAGTGAAAACTACTGAACTATGAAACAAATGGCTTGTTTAATGATCAAAACATGCTGAATCTTGAACATTTTCAGTTTGAAAAATCATGTCCAAGAATTGGACGGTCTGTCAGACAGTTGCAGGCATTTCATCACCAATGGACATGAAAAATGGTGTGGATCTCTGACATGTGGGTGGTCATCTCAACTCCACCCAACCAAAAGCAGCAAGGATGAGCAGATCGGCAGGAAAAAGGCAAGCAAAACCAGCGGCCAAGATGAGCATACAAGAACAGGCAATCAAGAACATTAACCAGTCACTTGTCCCCAGTAGACTTACAATGTGAGCCAGCAAGGTAGTTTCAGCTAGCCAAGGGACCAGACGAAGTTGACCCTGCACATCGATACAAAAAGGTCACCCATCACAGGACCCCCGGCTTTATAGTTGACGAAACGAAGGGCAAAGCGAGACAGGGGTTACGAGGAGCAGACGCTCTGCTTCACAGATCAGAAAGAGAGAGATTGAGAGATCTTGGCATGCAGATACCGAGGAGGGAGGAGTGGAAGAAGGGGGAGGGAGCACATGGCGAGGCCACAGGCGCGGCACCCGCCTCCTCGTCCTCGCCCAAGTGGAGCCTGTACTGAAGCTACTAAACTATGCACATCGTCGTGGGAAGCAGTGCAACAGCACAGCTGCTATTAAACTCATCTCAAGTTCAGAATCATTCAGAGAGAGAGAGAGAGAGAGAGAGAGTAAATTGGGAGTTCAACGAGTTGGTCAGAAATGTGCTGACCGTTTGATGGCAAATTTGAAACCGAGTTTTGAAACCATCTGCATCGACTATATGAGTAGTTGAGTACTGCATCATCTGACTCATCGTCAAAACACCAAATTAATATTAGCTTGCACAATATCAGAACTTTATTGACATGCGCTGATATAATATAATAGAAATTAATTATTTAAGTCATTCGTGATCTCTTGGAGATTAAAAAAAAATAGGAAGCTTTCTATTGAGAAGTAACAGGGGTTATGCCGTTTAGCGCTAACGGGAGGCCCCCCTCCTTCTTCCTCACGATGCGGGGTTGGTTCTCTGGGCGGGTTGCTGGGCAGCGGCGGCTGGCGGCGGGAGGAGGGGGACCCTTAGGGTTTGGGGTTGCCATGGGAGGGATCCACCACCGCTGGCCTTAGAGGAGGGGGTTGGGGGCAGCGGCCGACCGGTAGTGGTGGTGGGAGAGACGGCGTTTGCGCCGCCAGAGCCGGGCGGCGGGGGATCCCCGGTGGGTGGTGTCGGCGGCGGGGGATCCCGTGAAGCTCGTCGGCATCGAGAGCTTCGGCGACGGCGGATCTAAGGATTAGGGTTCAGGGGAGGTTCGCCGGCCGGATCTGAGTGGCGCCCATGGGGTTAGGGTTGGGGGAGGGTGGCGGGCGGGGCGGCGGCGGCGGGAGCCGCCGGCCGCGGGCCAGAGGAAGGCCGGCAAGGGAGCGGCAGCCAAGGGGTTAGGGTGACAGTTTTTACTTTTTAGTCCTTTTGTAGAAAGTATTTTATATATAGACTCCTAAAGAAACTATATACAAAACTGGACCCTTCTCACGGCGCCCTGGCCCATGGCGCCGTAGGAAAACGGCACGGTGCCGCAGGGTTTAACGTCGTGGGGTGCTACGTTTTGTTGGGAAAACCACACTAACACAGCAGGTTAGTGGCACAGTGGAATTAGGCCAAAGATGTCAACCTATTCACGAGAGGGCAACATATGCATCACACATATAATGGAGGAAATTGCAGCAGGAACACATCAACCAAAGAGACACCAAATTTAACGTGGAAACCCCAAATTGGGGAAAAACCACGGGACCAAGCTAGCCAAATCTTCTTCCACTATATGCTTCTAGGAATTACAACAAGTTCTTCTCTAGATAGCACTAGAAGCTCTCATACATCAAGATTTCACAATCTTGGACAGCAACAACAAGATTTGGTGGCTACGAGCTCGAGTATGGGAGGACCTCACCAAGAATGGTGGAACAACAGATTGGAGGCACCAAGGATGTGGATCTGAACCTTCACAACCTTGAGGACGAATCCCTCTTACTCTCTTGCACATTCTCCTCTCCAATCTCCCTTCTTCTCCCTCTCTTCTCTTCTCCTTGTGTGGAGGCTTATCCTGAAATTTTCGTGGCTCTCTCTTCCTCTGTTTCCAGAGGCTTCTCCCATCTACTAGAAGGCTGCACACTTGGTGCAAAAGTCACCCAAGACTGGTCCACACCTTAGGCTTCATTTCCCTTACATGTGGGGCTGCTCACTAGGAGCATTTACTCTCCTCATTGCCCACCGTCATGAGGAGGATTACCCAACAAATCTCCCCCTCCAACTCATGAGGGGGGCACCATCATGCCCGCTACCTCGCTGCACACTTGCAATTTCTCTTGAGGTAGAGCTTTGGTCAACATATCCGCACCGTTTAGGTCGGTATAAATTTTCTCAAGTTGAAGCTACTTGGAACTCACCACTTCTCGAATCCAATGATACCGCACCTCAATGTGCTTGGTTCGAGAATGCAAACTTGAATTCTTGGCAAGATGAATAGCACTTTGGTTGTCACAAAACAGATTGTACCTCTCTTGCTTATGGCCCAACTCTTGCAAGAAATTTTTCATCCACAATTCTTCTTTGCAAGCTTCAGCCGCTGCTACATACTCGGCCTCAGTTATTGATAAAGAAATGCACTTTTGCAGCCTTGATTGCCATGACACTGCTCCCCCTGCAAATGTCATCAGATATCCCGATGTGGACTTTCTTGTGTCCTTATCTCCAGCATAATCAGCATCTGTATAGCCCTGCAATACAGGATCACCATTTCCAAAGCATAAACACAGCTTGGAAGTATCTCTGAGATATCTAAGAATCCACTTCACTGCTACCCAATGCGCTTCTCCTGAATTGCTCATGAACCGGCTGACGACACCAACTGCATAGGCAATATAAGGCCTAGTGCAAACCATGGCATACATCAAGCTGCCCACAGCAGATTGGTAAGGTACTTTCTTCATCACTTCTTTCTCCTTTTTGCTTGTAGGACATTGCTTCTTTGACAATTTGTGGTGTCCTGCAAGTGGAGAGCAAACTGATTTTGCATTTTGCATATTAAATCTTTCAAGTACCTTCTCAATATATCCTTCCTGTGAAAGCCAAATCTTCTTGTTTGATCTATCACGGGAGATTTTCATGCCAAGTTTTGTTTTGCCGGTCTCAAATCTTTCATGGCAAATGACTTGCCCAAAGCCTTCTTCAGGAGAGCAATTCTCTTTATGCTATTTCAACAATCAACATATCATCAACATAAAGCAAGAGGATAATAAAATCACCCTCGACATATTTCTAATTAAAGACACATTGATCAGCTTGTGCTTTATGGTAACCAAGATCTGTCATAAAAGACTCAAACTTCTTGTACCACTTTCGAGGAGCTTGCTTCAACCCATACAAGCTCTTGTTGAGCTTGCAAACCAAGTGCTGTTTTTCAGCAACAGAAAAACCTTCTGGCTGCTCCATATATATTTCCTCCTCTAAATCACCATGTAAGAAAGCTGTCTTCACATCAAGTTGCTCAATTTCTAAATTCATTACAGTAGCCATAACAAGCACAACTCGGATCGAAGACATCTTGACAACAGGAGAAAATATCTCATCAAAATCAATACCTTGTTTTTGACCGAATCCCTTCACAACTAATCTTGCCTTTTACCTTGGATGTGAGCTATTTTCTTCGGTCTTCAATCTGTACACCTACTTGTTCTTCAATGCTTTCTTGCCCTTTGGCAAATTCACCAACTCAAAAGTGTTGTTCTCATACAGAAAATTCATCTCATCCTGCGTGGCTTCCAACCATTGATCCTTGTGCTGATCAGACATAGCCTCCTCATAACATGAGGGCTCACCACCATTAGTCAATAATATATACTCATGTGGTGGATATTTTGTAGAGCGCGTGCTCACTCTGGTGGTTCTTCTCAACTGCTCCTACTGTTGTCCTTCTTCTGGAATATCATCAATTTCAATATCCTCATCAACGTCATCATCATCTTGTACAGATGGCTGATCATCACCCTGTTCTGGACTAGCATCTTCAATGCTGCTCTCATCTCCCCCATGATTGTCATGCACAATTAGAGAAGGAATTGGATCCAAATCAGCAACTCGAGGTGTAGTGGTTTGCTTCTTGGCCTCACAATATCTTCTATTGTTTCATCTTCAAAGAACACCACATCTCGGCTTCTCACAATTTTTCTGTTGATAGGATCCCACAGTCTGTAGCCAAACTGCTCATCAGGGTGACCTAAAAGGATGCATTGTTTGGTCTTGCTATCAAGCCTCGACCTCTCATCTCTTGGGACATGCACAAAGGCCCTGCACCCAAAGACTCTCAAATGCTTGTATGATATTTCCTTTCCGGACCATACCTTCTGTGGAATATCACCACCAAGTGGAACACATGGAGACAGGTTGAGAACATATATTGCAGTCATCAACGCCTCAGCCAAAAATTTATTTGGCAACTTTGCATGAGAGAGCATAGCTGTGACCCTCTCTGGGAGTGTCCTGTTCATCCTCTCTGCAAGTCCATTCTGCTGGGGTGTCTTCGGTACTATCTTCTCTTGCCGGATGCCATGCATTCTGCAGTTCCCCTCAAATGGTCCTCTATATTCACCACCATTGTCTGATCTGATACATTTCAGCTTCCTGCCAGTTTCCCTTTCCACCTTGGCATGGAACTCCTTGAAAGCATCCAACACCTGAAATTTGTTCTTCAAGACATATGCAAATATTTTTCTGGAATGGTCATCAATAATTGTGACAAAATATATAGCTCCAAAAAGTGAGTTCTCTGTCATAGAACAAACATCAGTGTGCACAAGATCAAGAATATTATTTGCACGATGTGGAGTAGTGGATGTACGAAAAGCAACCCTATGTTGTTTACCTGCTAAACAATCGACACAGGGTCTCAAAGCCATACCTTTCACCTCAGGGAGTAAATCCTTGTGAGCAAGGGAGTGCAGCCCCTTCTTACTCATATGTCCAAGTCTCTTGTGCCACAACTCAATGCTGGAACTTGTCTCAGCAACATTCACTTCTTGCTTGCATAGTTTGGTCTTGGTCACATAGAGACATCCTTGTTTAGCTCCACAAGCCACAATCAGGGAACCTTTGGTGAGATTCCATTTTCCTTCACCAAAGCGACTACCAAGTCCAATATCATCGAGCTTTCAAGTGTCAACATACAGCCTGCACTTGTCTCAATACATACAGTGCCCTTGCCAACAATGGTTGACGAGTCTCTATTCCCCATCCTCACATAGCCAAACTCACCACTTGTGTAGGATGTGAAATACTCCTTGTGAGATGTGAGATGGAAAGAGGCACCCGAGTCCACAACCCAACTCAAAGCATCATCACGACGCCGGATCTAGGGGAGGGGGAGGTGCGGCGACAGCGGAGGCGGCCCCCGGCCGCCAGAGCCAGGGGAGGAGGCGGCGCGCAGGGGAGGGGGACGCGCGCGCGGGGAGGGGGAGGGAGGAGGAAGAAAGGTTGGTGGGGGCCATGGTGGGGCCGTGGGGGGATTAAAATGGGAAGGCTTGCTAAAATGGAATGCCCAGAAATGGAAATATTTCCATTTTAAAAAGGGTCACCCCTAAAACTAAATGGAGGAGGACCTCCCTTTAGTTTAAGGGCACGTTTGGTTGGGTGCCAATACCTGCCAAACCAATGTAGGGCATTATGTAGTTCTCATATGTGCTTAAGACAAAATGACAAATAGTGTTGGAAGGGTGATGACCAATGTTGTTTTTTTTTGACGGAAAAAGTCCCTGATACTCCCTTTACCTATTCACTTTGTCTGTTTAACCCCCTAAGCAAAATTTAGGCTCGATTTACTCCCTCAAACTATGTCAATTGATCCAATTTATCTTCTAATGTGTCTTTGCATTTATGTTTCTCAATGTACGAGTTAAATTTTAAGTTCAAATTTTGTGAGCAGATACATAACAAGATGTCTTATGTTAAAAAAATTATTCAATTTTTTTTATGGTTATTGTCATAGGTTAGAATATTTAATACGAAATGGATCTTAGATTTTCAAAGTTGTATGAAAGGTAATCATGAAAATTTTCTAATGTAGGGCATTATGTTATAATCAACTAAGGAAATATGGAATTAAAACTCAACTTGTACAGGTTGGACTAACGGAAATAGCTCGGGGGAGTAAAATGAGCCCAAGTTTTGTTTTGGGAGGGGGGGGGGGGGGGTGTTCCGCGGACAAAGTGGATAGGTGAGGGGAGTAAATTGTACTTTTTCTTTTTTTGACAATAAAGAAAATGTTCAACATCTTTTTTTGTGTCATGTTGCGAGATCTATTTGGAGACTTTTTAATATGGCTTTTGGTTTGCAACAACCTTTCAATGTAAACGAATTATCTGAAGCATGGCTCCAACAAGTAGACAAGCATATGGGTTCTCAACTTTGTGTGGGACCAAGTGCAATATTTTGGTCTATTTGGCTCCGTAGAAAAGATGTGATCTTTTAAAAAAGATTACACTCTTATATGCAGCTAATTTTTAGGGCAACATATTGGACACATTGGTGGAGCATTCTACAAGAGAAGGAGCAAACACCATTTTTGAAATGGGCTTGCAGAATTCTCGAGACCATGACTAAGGAAATCTTCGCCAAACACGAATGGCCATCCTTTAGGAGGATTAGTGCCTAATTGTTTTTGATGGGTATTGCTCTTTGAGAGTTTTATATTTTAAATGCCGGAGGCATGAAATGTAATAAGAATTGGTTGAGTGCAAAACTCGTACAGAGGCCGAAATAAAATTCCTTTTTCTAAATAAAATTATTTCAGCAGATAAAGACCTTTGTCTAATATATTTTTTTCCTTATATCCCCATAGAATATTCATTGGTATGGGAAACAAATATTATAAAAAACAAATATACGGTGTGGTAAACAGATAATTATTGCTGCTGTAGTTGGCACCCAAAAAATGAATGATATATGACCAACACCTTAAATTTTTTATGAAACCTCTCCTTTTTTTTTTTCTCGAACGCGTAGGAGAGTTGCATATCTATCAAGATGAAAAAAAA
The DNA here is from genome assembly GCA_015476505.1 of Urochloa ruziziensis. Classification (NCBI taxonomy): domain Eukaryota; kingdom Viridiplantae; phylum Streptophyta; class Magnoliopsida; order Poales; family Poaceae; genus Urochloa; species Urochloa ruziziensis. The sequence continues at coordinate 39,810,495 of CM027120.1, read as the reverse complement.
AGCAAAGAACCCTTAAAATACACATTCCTAATCTCACAGTTTTACAAGAAACCAGCAAGCCTGGGAAAAAAATAAGCGACCAAAAACACTACAAACCCCCAAACTGGTCCAAGGACAAGGAGGTTAGACCTCTGCCAAGGTTTTAAATCTCCCGCTATAGCGGCGCTATAGCCCGCTATAGCCATTTGAGGGCAAGGTACCTCTATTTGTACTCATGTACAATTTAGCCGCTATAGCCCGCTATAGCCTCATTTAGTCCACTATTAGCTGTTTTTAAGCCCAACCACTAAATCTTCTTAGCCCGCTATTTAAAACCCCAGGCCAAACCCCAGTGTAATTCCTCACTTGCGATCATAACAGCTCTAGCAAGGTTAGGAGATACACCATAAAAAACACATCTTTTTTGTGGTTCCACAAGATCCAAGCGCCCAGAATGATTACATTTGGAGCAACCTCTCTAAATACGGGCAACAAAAGAAATAGTTTTATTTCTCTAGAAAAAATATTGAGCTTATTTTTTTGTAGACTAGTTTTTTACATTGTCATTTAGGGAACATAAACATTACAGAATCACAATAATCAATATTTTATTCTCCATAAATTGCATTCAAGAGAAATGGTGATAAATGAATGTTAACAGGCATTGGGATAGATTAGATTCTATGAATGTTGCCAGACAAGATGTCCAAAGGTGAAGCTCAATAATGCTGAATGATTCCCCAATCCGAAGACAGCTTTCCCCTAAAGGCATAAAGCACTTATTAATTTCCCAATCCTTATCAAATTTTAGTTGGAAAAGAAGATAGCTTTCCCCCAAAGACATAAAGCAAGAACAGAAAAAAAATGTGGTATCAAGACATGCATGTGGATTTCTGCTATATCAATGAAACGCACACATCGTGTGACGTTCGTTCGAAAAAAAAAAAGACATGCATGTGGATTCCATCCATGGGCATCCATCCTAAATTACTCCCTTTTTCCTGTGAGCAACCAAGGGACATCACATTTCTCATAATGAACAATAAACTCTCCAAATTAAATACGCATGAAGTTATTGGAATCCAAATTAGAGTAGCCACTGGTAGGATTAGAAAAGTGTCAGGGTCACTATACTACTACAGGAGATCCGAGCCAGATAACCCCATGCAAGGTGGTTGGCAAGCGGATCTTCCTCCTTGTTGCAGATATAAACACCACTCTGATTGCACCCCATGCAGCCATGTTGAGGGGATCAGATGGGCCTGCAAGTTGCGAAGTGAAGCCACAGCTATGCAACACATGCCTAGGAATTAAAATAATCCCTGTACACCTCGCCTCTCTCTGTGAATGTACTCCACTTGCACTGCATACACACACTGAAATTAAAATAATCTCAGTAGGCCTTGCCTCTCCCTGTGAATGTATGTTTTTTGTATATTGTCAAGGACCACCATTCCACATGACTCATGGCTCTAGAAAGATATGCTCAGATGCTAAAATTTCTACTGACCCTTTGAGATCACCTGATGAGTTAGTGAGAGGAAATCTTTCTGCACCTATACACATGCAAACTAAATTCAAGTGTGGGTACTTTTTTCAGGGAAAAAAAAACTTGACACGGTCCACTGGTAATTTCGATCTACTTTATTCCAATGGTACAAGTCGATATCACCATATTAACGAATGAAAAGTACAAATATTCGTAGGGCATGCATAGTAGTCAAATTACATCGATGTATAGTATATTTCTTCTGTTTTAAATATAGTCCACTTTAACCTTGGCCTAAGACAGACTTCTCTAATTTTGATCAAGTTCATTAAAAAGTATATAAACATCTACAGCATCAAAGTTAGAGAAATATTTCATGATGGAGGAATCGCTAATTTCATGTTGTGGACGTTCATGATTTTTTCTTTAGACTTAAGTTAGAGAAATTAAATTTGGCTTGGAACAAAGCTAAAGTGACTTACAATTTCGAATGTATATTCCAAGTATTTGACTTACAATTTTTTCTTTAGACTTATCTCTTCATTTGAATTATTTTAATTTATCTCGTCAGTACATTCCAAGTATTAGAAAAATACATCGATGAAACTACTGTCAATTACATTCAAAGAGTTACAAACGAAATCTGTGGATGAAACTGTCAGTCAAAGCAACCGCATGCATGGGGGCTGATCAACATCTATGTAGCGTAGGTTCTAAGCCAGCTGATGCACTATTTAACTGGGTCTTGCTTTTCCAGGATCAAAGCATGCACGCGCATGTATGAACAAGAGGAATGTAGGTCCCTAAGTCGCTAGTTTTTTGCATGCATCGATCGGCTTGCAAAGATCTTCGTACCTCAGATCTCCCTTCTCAAGTTGGCATGCATGTATGGAGAGATCCTATACACATCGCTTCTAAATCTCGTTAGATATGATGCATGCACTCGACTAAGTTTAGTAGTGCAATGCATTTAAAGAGTGATGACTCAGCTCATCCGATCACATGACGGTCAATTGCGTGTCAAGAAACTCCCATGCACGCGATCAGCATGAATGAAAATCGAATAATATGGACACGCATTTTAAAATGATGCGTGTGCGCGCGCTGCATTATCGAAACATCTTCAATTCTGTAGCAGCCCAATCGGAGTTCGCGGCCCACTACGAAGGGCCGACGAATTGCTTATGGAAACTGTACGAGCAGATCTAGCCCAATAGGATTTCATTAATTCTGGTGATTACAACCTTTTACAAGGACACCCTCAAAAGAAAATTAAAAAAAAAGTCTAGCTCAATAGGAACCCTGAGCCCTTCCTTCGTTGCGCAGCAAATCATTCTAATTTTTTTACTATTCTTTTCGCCAAAAAAACATCCCTTTTCTTTCTTTTCCTTTTATTTGTGAGCAACTGAGGAAGCTTCTTTTTTTCTAATACATTAAACAATACACCGTGTTGTAGAATTCACTGTGGCTATGCATATGCACTCGTCAAATTAAAGTCGTTGTTTCAACAAACTATATAGGCCTTGTTTGATCCACCGTGACAAAAATTTAGCTAGCGAATGGCTAAGTTTACCTGCCCGGTTTGGATCCATAATAGCTAAAAATAAGGCCATAGGCTAACCAAACAATTTTAGAAAAAAAAACACGTTCAAAATTTGTAGCCGATTTGTTGAAACACCATTTATACGACCAAGCTTTAAAAAACAATGATTAAATAAGTTAGAAAACCTGATCAAACGGTATATTTAAAAACAAGTTGAACACTCACGTGCAAGTTGCTGAAACGGTATATTAGGGAATGTTGGGGGAAAAAAGTCAAATGTAATGTCGGTATATTAGGGGGAGGGTTAAAGAAACCTCGCTTCAGGCCCCTCCGCACTGGCCCCATGCGTCCGTGACGCCTCTGGAGGCCCCTGCCGGCGATCTGCTAGCTGCTGCCGTCCTTCTTGGATTTGGGTCCTTTGAGGACTTTGTTGTAATTTGGCCCTTTTCTAGGGGCCTGGTTGTAAGGCTGTTTTATCCTTTTTAATATATGTGTGCATGTTGATAAAAAAAAAAAAGAAACCTCGCTTCACGACCATTCGAAAACTCGACAACGAAACTGAAATAATTGTGAGTGGTGGGATCGGTAATAAACCCTCAATCTCCGATCCGTGCGGAGCAAAATTCGCCATATTTTGAGAGTAGGCAAAACCGCCACCGGCACATGGTTTGATAATTTTTTTTTGTTTACAGAAAAAAGAAGAAAATCTTTGCATAAAAGATGGAATTAGATCGGATTTGATCCGGGAGCCCAAGCAAGCAAGGCCCACGACGAGACGAGACAGCTGGTTGGTTGGTGGTGGTAAAGTGAGTGAAGAAGTCAACCACCACCACCAGTGTCCACCGCCGCCGGCCGAACAGGGCACACCGCACATGCTGCACTGCTGCTGCAATGGCACTGCGGCGCCTGCCGAGAGAGAGGCAACCTGGCGGCCGCCGTACGTACTGTCTTTTTTTTTTTTTTTTCCTAGCCTTTTTTCGAAAGAATTGCACAAATGGACCTTTTTTGGAAAGATTTGCAAAAATGGACCCTAGCTCGGCGCCAAAGGTGATGGCGCCGAGGTTACACATCTCGGCGCCAAGTGCACTTGGGACACAATTGGCGCCGAGACGTGTAAGCTCGGCGCCAATGGTCATGGCGCCGAGCTCGGCGCCGTAGTCTCTGGCGCCGAGCTCGGCGCCATGACCATTGGCGCCGAGCTTACACGTCTCGGCGCCAATTGTGTCCCAAGTGCACTTGGCGCGGAGACGTGTAACCTCGGCGCCAATGATCATGGCGCCGAGCTAGGGTCCATTTTTGCAAATCTTTCCAAAAAAGGTCCATTTGTGCCATTCTTTCGCAAAAAAGGCCAAAAACCAAAAAAGACAGCCGTACGTACACCCCAGTTGCAAAGCAGACACGACACAAAGATGGGGCCCTGGCCCCGATGTCGTCCGTCCAGATCGTGATCGGACGACCGGCCGTGCGCCAAGTGCCGAAGTAGGACACAATCAAACTAGAGAGCAGTCGACGAGACGACGACGACCGACAAGCTTCACTGTATCAGGTCCAGGTCCAGCGCACGCCTTCTGAATCTGACGTGGCCAAGCCAGTGCCGGCCCTAGGGGTAGGGCAGCGGGTGCGACGGCCGAGGGCCCAAGCCAGGGAGGGATCCAAGCCCATGTATGTATATGCGTTATGTATAGGCTTATGTGTATGTGTTTTAGGCAGCTCAAGAGGAGAAGACAAGACGTCGTCGGCCAATCTTGTGGAGAAAGAACAGAAAGAATGGAGGGAGGTGTGGAAGGCAGAATGTTCGTGGCCGTTGTGAGTCGTGACTCGCGATCTGATCGTGGCATCGTGCCAGTACTGGATCGCACTCGTTGCCATCTCCGGTCTCCAGCTCAGGTGTGGAAGGCAGAATGTTCGTGGCCGTTGTGAGTCGTGACTCGCGATCTGATCGTGGCATCGTGCCAGTACTGGATCGCACTCGTTGCCATCTCCGGTCTCCAGCTCAGGTGTGGAAGGCAGAATGTTCGTGGCCGTTGTGAGTCGTGACTCGCGATCTGATCGTGGCATCGCGCCAGTACTGGATCGCACTCGTTGCCATCTCCGGTCTCCAGCTCCACCCAATACTGGCTCCACGGCTCCACGCTTGACGCATCCATCGATCGTCTCAAGGGCTTCCAGGCCTGAGGCCCTCCAGGCTATAGTGAATCTCCAAACTCAGCTGTTCAGGTTACAGTGACCAATTTAATATTATGGAGTACAAATATAAGCTAATCAAATTAATTTTACAAGTGCAAATATACTATTGTTTTGTCTACATTGTTCCCTGATAATTATCGAACACGTTAAATTAGAAAGATATCGATATATTTGTTTTCGCTTTACAAGAAAAATGACATATATATATATATATAATAAGATTTTATATAAGGTCTACACTCTAGAGGGGCCGTCGCGACAAGTTCGCCAGAGGGCCTTCAAAATTCTAGGGCCGGCACTGGGCCAAGCCCAGCTCATTGGATCGATCACATGAGGGTCAATTACCTGGAAAGGAACACCCATGATCGCTTGACAATAGTTAGGTTAGGACAGAGTAGGAGGATAAGGATGGAAGAATCAAATGAGAGGATGTGCCGTGACATGGAGGAGAACAAAAGCTTGATTTTTACTCAATATGGTTCATTTTACAAGAATTCAGGTCAAGGTCCTAACAATTAATAATGTAACTTGGAGGAGATTTCATTTGTACTCACCTCAACTTTTGTATGAAACAAAAATCTTGTTCATGCATGATTTTTTTTTTTTGATGATATGTGTGCGCGCGCTGCACATCGAAACGTCTTCAATTCTGTAGCAGCCCAATCGGAGTACGCGGCCCACACCGAAGGGCCGACGAATTGCTTATGGAAACTGTACGAGCAGATCCAGCCCAATAGGAACCTTAAGCCCTTCGCTGAGCAGCAAACCATTCTAATCTTTTTCTATTCTTTTCGCCAAAAAACATCCCTTTTCTTTCTTTTCCTTTTATTTGCGAGGAAACTTCTTTTTTTTCCAATATACAGTGAAGAATACACCGTGTTGAGAATTTACTGTGGCCATCGATATGCACTCGTCAAATTAAAGTCGTTGTTTCAACAAACTATACAGGCCTTTGTTTGATCCACCACAACGAAAATTTAGCTAACTAAGAGCACCCGCAGTGGCGGATGAAAAGCGAACCATAACCGCTGTGGAGGCGCACCACGGTTGTCGGAGGCAAAGTGCGCACCGTCTCTTCGGTGCGAACCATGACCTCCAGAAGAATAAAATAAACGGCTGGCCGTTGCCCGCCACCCCACCGTCCCCTTCCAGCGTTGGCCCTCTCTCTCCCATTCCCTTTCTTCTTCCTCTGGCCAAAACAGAAACGAAGCAAAGACCGCTCGCCGACCAAATCCCCCGGCCACACAGCACCTCTGGCCGATTCCTCTCACCCACGAAACCCCACCCTCTCCAGCTCCATCCACGACCAAGCCACGGGCACAGCCGAGCTTCCACACGGCGGGAATCGCAGATCTCGTGGCTGCCGTTGCCGTCGTCCGCCCAAGTTCCGCTGGGTCGAATCGCAGATGCTTGTCGAGCTCGATGGTTCTGGTAATCACCCATCGTTTCTCCACTCCATCCGGCCCAAGCTCCATTGACCAGAGCCTGAGTGCGCTAAGCGGCAGCGCAACACCTCCGCAAACCCAAGCTTCTTACCGTCATCCATGGCCATGAGCACGACGCGAGAGCCGTGGGCGAGCAGGCACGGCAGGTGGAGCAGACACATCTTCCCTGTGGCCAGATCGAGCTTGAGGATCCTTGTCCTCTTGGCGAGCATGAAGTGCACGACGGCGTTCCCGGCAAGCACGACGCCCGGCTGGGTCTCGTCGAGATCGTCGCCGGGGAGGTTGTCGCTGCTCACCTTGCTCCACTCACCAGAGTCCGAGGAGAAGACGCGCCGGTGTAGGAGAGGATTCGATCTGGGGAAGGAGAGGAAAAGGAAGGGAACGAGAGACAACAGGAGGCGGAGAGTTCCGTCAGCGCGAGGAGATAACGATTAGGATCGATTTTTCTTTTTTTACCGCTGTTGGCCCTACCGACCGATGCTACGGCTGTGAACATCGAACTCTTGTTGTGTGTGACTTCAACATTCTGGACGGTGCGCACCAGGACTGGAGGTGCCCTAAGAGCACCCGCAGTGGTATGAAAAAAGCGAACCATGGCCATAGTGGCAGGCGAACCATCCTTGTCAGAGGCAAAGTGCGCACCGTCTGCAACATCGAACCGTCAACTGCTCAAGCGAATAGCTCCGGATCCGACCGGACTTGCTGCCGCTGCCGCCTCGCGTGAGCGTCGGCAGCCGCGGGCCAATGCTCGTTGCGCCGCCGCCGCTGCCCCGCGCTAGCAACAATCTCCATGGCCGGCGCCCCAAGGCCATCATCTACGCGCGCGCTCGCTGGAGTTGCAACCGACGTCGCCATCATCGCTGGCCGCGGAGCAGTCGCGGCAGGCGCTGGAAGCGGCGCACCCCGCCTTTCCGATGGCACGCTAGAGCTTCGGCCCGCCGCTGCCGGCGTCCCCCGCCGTGTCGTGTCGCACCTCTGCTTGTCGCTCCTCGGCCGCTTGCCACACGTGGTGGAGCATCTCTGCTCGCCACCCCTCGGCGTGCGGCAGCCACTCGCCTGCCGACCGCGAGCCCGCCTGGTCTGATCGGATTGGATATGGGAAAGGTGAAGAAAAATCAAAGGGGAACGAGAAGCAAGCGATGGAGAAGGGAAAGTTTCCGTCGTTTGCGGGAAGGATGACGTCAAGGGGATACCGTGATTTTTTTAACACTCGCGGGCCCCACCAACCGATGCTACGATTGTGTGGACCGAACTCTCATTTTGTTCGACGTTTGAGATCACGAAGGTGCGCACCAGGACTGGAGGTGCCCTAATGGCTAAAGCTTTTCTTTAGCTAGCTAAAGAGTAGGCATCTAAATTTTAACTTGAGATATTTGGATCTGTGCTAATTAGATTCGCTGGGGAATACCTTCCATTAATTGCAGGACAAATAGTGTGGCACCAGTGGAAAATCCCTGTGAACGGGTGTGTTTTGGTCTTTGAACTCATTTAGCTAGATTACCAGTTTTGGTCTTTGAACTCATTTAACTAGATTACCAGCTAAAGTAGGGGCAGGTATTTTTTTTGTTGGAGGCAAAGGAAAGGAGGAGGAGAAAAGAGGGGGAAAAGAAGAAGTAAAGTTGAAAATAGAGGATGAAGAAGTGAGACCCCCCTAAGATCAAACAACTGCCTCCGCCACTAAGCTAAAGGGATAACACGCTTTTTGGCCTCCAGCTAAAGTTTAGCTGCACGGTTCGAATCCCTAATAGCTACAAATAGGGCCATGGCCTAATCAAACAATTCTAGAAAAAAAATGTGTAGCCGATTTGTTGAAACACCATTTATACAAAGTCAAGCTTTAAAAACAATGATTAAATAAGTCATAAAACCTGATTAAACGGTATCTAAAAAGAAGTTGAACAATTACGTGCATATTGCTGAAACGGTATATTAGAGAATGTTGAAAAAAAATCGAATGTAAACCCGGCACGGCACCATAGTATCTGGTTTGACCGTTTGAGGGAGGGTTAAAGACCTCACGAACAATGGAAAACTCGATAACAAAATCAAATACTTGTGAGTGGTGGAATCGGATCCGTGCAGGAGCAAAGTTTGCCATAGCCCGTGTTTAGTTCGCGAAAACATTTCGTGAAAAGATTTCGGGTTTTGATTTTATCAATTTAGAAGTAGTAAATGTAGACAAAAAAGATGGAAAGTTATATAGATAGGTTGGAAATCTCGAGACGAATCTAACGATGATAATTAGAGGGTAATTAATCCATAATTAGCGGATGATTATTGTAGCACTACTGTTGCAAATCATGAATTAAGTAGACTCGTTAGATTCGTCTCGCGATTTACAGTCTATCCATATAACTTTTCACCTTTTTCGTTTACATTTAATACTTCATGCATCAAAGATTCTCCTTTGATGTGATGGATGAAAATATTTCGGGTGGGAACTAAACATGGCCTAGAGTGCGGGGTCGCCGTACGTACACCAGCAGTTGCAGAGCAGACACGACACAAAGCCCGTGTTTAGTTCCCACCCAAAAGTTTTTCACCCATCACATCAAAGGAGAATCTTAGATGTATAAAGTATTAAATGTAGACGAAAAAAGTGAAAAGGTACATGGATATGCTGTAAATCACGAGACGAATCTAATGAGCCTACTTAATCCATGATTTACAACAGTAATGCTACAGTACCATCCGCTAATTATGAATTAATTACCCTCTAATTACCATCGTTAGATTCGTCTCGAGATTTCCAGTCTATCCATATAACTTTTCACCGTTTTTATTTATATTTACTACTTCTAAATCAGTAAAATCAAAACCCGAAATCTTTTTAAACAAGCCAAACATGGGGCCCCGGCCCGGATGTCGCCCGTCTGATCAGACGACCGACCGTGCGCGAAGTACTAGGACAGAGACAGACTAGAGAGCAGTCGACGAGACGACGACCGACGACAAGCTTCACTGTATCGGTTCCAGGTCCAGCGCACGCCATCTATCCTCCTCGGCGGGCACATGCTCTTCCCTCCAATTAACGCCGAGTGAACCGAGTGCTTCGCGCCATCTAAATTTGACGTGGCCACGCCCAGCTCCGGCGCCCGTGTCCGCGATCCATCGTCCATCCATCCTTCGCTGCTCCACCGGAAGATATAGTATATACTTTAAGAAAACAAATAGGCTGCTGAATTTTTTTATGCAGGGCACAAATTTCAAACTTTACATCACATATTCTTGCAAGGTTTTATGAACTGATTCTACTTGACAAACAAAAGAAGCACAAGTCGATTTATTTTTAAAAAAAAAATTCAAACATGGTCTGGTTCTCTCACTCATGTCTCATTTGATTTTTTTTTTTCACATTCGCAAACTTGGAAAACTTAAAACCTTTCTAACTTGCCAATAAGATATTGTAAGAATTTATTTTTACATTTAGAAATGTAATCCAACAAACACAATATTACAACACCATGTTCTTTTTGAAGAAGAACACAACCGCTACAATGTAATGAATCAAGAACATTCCTCAACACAGATTGAAGAAAAAACACAAGGTTTTAGTACGGGGTAGTGTTTGATTTTGGTCGAGATATCTTTGGACATGGAAGATGCCAGCAACCAAGAGACAAAGTACGTTGTTGATTGCTCCAAATTCATGAAAGGGCCTCTAACTGACTTGGTTAGATGGACTCAGTAGCACTCCTCGGGTCCAGGGTTCGACTCCCCGTGGAGGCAAATTTTAGGCTGAGGTTAAAAAATCCCCTCGTCTGTCGTCATAACCAAAGCACAGGTTAAGGCCCCCACAGGTCGAGTTTTTTTTTTTGATTGCTCCAACTTCCAAGATCAGAAGATTTGGAAGTAAAAAAAAGGCAAATTTGAACAAGTTGTAAAAATGATAGATCACTTGGGAAGATTCTCAACCTGACAACCTCCATGCACGGGCGGATCTGGGGAAGCCACCTCCACAAATATCATGGGCAACGACGGAGTCACGAATTATACATAAGAGGGCCAACGAAATATATGTGGCAAAATGTCGTATATATAGTCACTAAATTTTAGAATAAGCAAACTTATTATTGTTTTAGTTATATGGTCACAACAGAGCGTCGTGTGCGGCCTTCCACGTGCCCCCGGGCGATCGGACGACATGTGGGCACGGAGGGCTGCGGGGCGCTCCAGAGGCCACGGCACCGCTCCACCCTTAGAGGGGTTTAACAAGTCGCTAATAAGTGCATTTGTTCATCTCACGACAGCTCATCAAATCATATCTCATGGAGATACATGGCAGCCACCGAGTTCGACAGCACCGCAGCTGCCAGCCGCGCCTGCCAGACATGGGATTTTTTGGTAACTGAGAAGTGCTTTCGGCCGGGTTGTATATTTTGATCTTGTGTGAATCTTATATTAGCAAAAGCGTTGAAGTTGAACACATACGTTATATATCACAAGTCGGCCTATAAGTATGCTGGTAGCAGGGCCGTCCAAGGCTAGGACCTAGCGGGGTTGATCGTCCAAGATCTAGAAGTAAACAAAATAACAAATTTGAAAAAGTTGTAAAAATGATGGATCACTTGGGAAGATGCTCTACTTGACAACCTCCATGCACGGGTGGATTTAGGGGGAGCAGGGGGCTTAGGCCCCCTACCTCCACAAACACCATGGGCAATGCGGGAGTCAGGAATTATACATAGGAGGGCCGGCCAAATATATTTGACAAAATGTTGTATGTATGGTCACTGGATTTTAGAATAAGCAACTTATTATTGTTTTAGTTATATGGTTCCTTATGTTTTTATTATTTACAAGTCGCTAATAAGTGCATTTGTTCATCTGTTATAAACAAACTTGAAGTTAAACTAAGGGTTACACATTTTTTCTCAAATGTTAGGCAGGGCCCAGACCCCTGGCTCCGCCATTAACCGTGGATTTCATAACATGGATCCACACCTAAGGACTTTGCCCATGGATCCCACCGTCGACAGCGGCGCCTCTCCATGTCGTCGGATCTGCGCGGGGAGTCCTTCACCTGCTGCTTGTGCTCCTTGACGTCAGAGCTAAACCTTCATTAGTTCGTCTCGTTCATCCCTGTACCTACCGCTGAGTTCACTCGAGCACTTCTGTAGCATCGCTTCATCAACTTGCCTGCTTTAACATAGACGGCCCCGGGCATCGATTCTCGATCGGTCAGCAGCTTCATGCGCCATGTCCTTACACTCCACGCTCTCCACGCGTGTTTGACGTGCCTCCGGCTCCTAGAATCTCTGCTACGCACCTGCTCCCCTGCTCCTCCTCAAAGTCCTTCCAACTGATCTGTGGTCTCGTTAAGGTACTTATATTTCAGTAATTTTGTTTCTGTTCTAGATTAAACACATATATACTCCCTCCATCCCAAAATAAGTGAACATCTCGCTTTTTGAAGAGTCAAATCTTTTAAGTTTGATCAAATTCTATACAAAATTTTACTACTATTTATGATGTATTATAAATATCGTTAGATTGAGCATTGAATATAGTTTACTAATAAATTTATTTTGAGATACAAATGTTGATACTATTTTCTATATTTTTAGTCAAACTTAAAAAAGTTTGACTCCTAGAGAAATGAGATGTTCAATTATTTTGAGACGGAGGGAGTAGGTACCTTGAATTTGCCTTGGAGTTTGTACTGCTACAGCCGACACTGCTTGTTCGGCCGGCAAATTCAGAGTTACGTGCCAGTTAAAGTAGCTTACGTTTGACTAAGTTTCTAAAAAATTGTGTTCATATGTATGACTCTAGATAAATTTATTTTGAAAGCATATTTTTTCACGAATCTAATGGTATATATTTTATATTTATAATATTAATATTTTTTATTTATAATTAGTCCAAACTTAAGATTCCTAAAATTTTCGAGAAACGAGAAATCGCATTATTTATGGACAGTATACGGCATCTGCTCCGGACTCCAGTTCTCGGCGGCCACCAGGACCAGGATCATTGCAGCCTTCACTCGTACAGTACAACCTCCGATCCCTTTTCTTCAGGCCATTTATTTTTCCTATCGAATTTATCCGGCACCAGCAGTGGCCATGGCCCGGTCACGGCCAGACGGACCTGTACGGCTGTACCTGTACCCTCCCCGATCCACGATCGAGCTATGCAGCGCTCGATCAGGTGCAGTGGTAGTTTTCACTGCAACTTAAGCAGTAGTACCTGATCCAGCCATCCAGAGAGGAAGCAACGTTCGTGATTAAACCAACAACACATCTCATGCTTCAAGTTATTTCTTGAGTAAGATGTGGCCCTTAAGTAATTTCAAATGCTGGAATTAAGATTACAAGCAAAAACACTTCGACAATAATTATATATTATTCAGCATATATTTCTCTAAATTGAGAGGTTACTGTTGTTTAGTTTGGAATATTTTTACTTGCAAAAAGGGGAATGACTTATTGTAACATGAAAAGGCACATACTAAGTAGTAAATTGAGTGCGACAAAATAGTGTAAATTAAACTAAGAGCCATTTAGTGTTCTCAGTTCGTAATTCCATGCAGAAGCTTCCAAAATATCAAGAATAACAACGTCAAAAGAATGTTACGATTTTTAAAAATAAAGAAGAATATATGAAAACAAATCTCAGAGATAAGTATACTTGACCAGTTGTTCCACGGTTCCACCCCTGTCATTGTAGCCATTAAATCATTATGTTGTTCATAGCTAGGAAGGGAAAATTACTCGCTAAGCCTATTCTGATTTCCTTACAAATGGAACTTCCGGCTGCAAAAATAAAGAGACAAATGAGGGAATAAAGAGCTCCCATCCAAGCCGTTGCATGGCCCTTGAATGCTTTAGATGGACCTACTGCTTAAGTTGCAGTGGAAGATACCACTGGACTGGATCCAGGTCTAATCACACGGCCGTCACTGCTGGACACTGATCATATCCGCAATTATCGACGCCCCGAGACAGTGACTGCAATTCATGAGACTCTGAAGAACCTCTTTGGGCTTGGGTGAGACTGTGAGAGCAGCCACTGCTGATCCGATCTGACATCCTATACTAGTGGTACTCCGTAGTTGCTGCTAGTGAAAAGCTTGGTTTGTTCAGTTCGGTGATCATAAACAGTACTAGTACAAGCTATTAAGTGGCACAAGAACGAACAAGTTAATCACCACCACGCCCGCTAACACACGCCGAACAGAGCACACACCGTCCGTCCGTACGTACAACACCAGCAGAGCAGCAGGAGCAGGCACAGCACGACGTGCCCTGTTTAGATGTTTCGCGAAATTTTTTTCGAGTATGTTCCCTCACATGTATGACATATTAAATGTAGTCAAAAAAATAACCCATTATATGGATGGAGTGTACTTCGCGAGACGAATCTAATGAGCCTAGTTAGGTCGTGATTAGACAATAAATTGCTACAGTAAACATGTGCTAATGACGGATTAATTAGACTCATTAGGTTCGTCTTGCGATTTACTTACAGAATCTGTAATTAGTTTTGTAATTAGTCTATATTTAATACTTTAAATGTGTGCCCGACATACTCGAAATTTTTTTTTCGCGAAACATCTGTTAAACAGGGCCACGAGTGCGAACCAACTGCTGCCGCGCCATCTGACACGACGACCGATCCCAATCCTTCCACCAGGCCATGTGACTGACTGACCTGTTCACGCCGATCCCGCACGAGTCACGACCGACCCGACCGCACCGCACCGCCACGGCAGTGCAGGCGGTCGCCTCGCCTACCTGGCAGCCAGCAGGTCCAGTCCAAGTCCACAGCAGGTCGAACCTGAGAACATGACTCGGCATCGGCATCCGGCCCGGTCCAACGGAAACATGAAGAGACGTGTCTTGTTTCGTTACTGTTTTAGCAGTAGCATCAATCAAACAGATTTTTTTTTAAAAAAACTTCTTATTACAAGGGCTGTTTGCCCTATGAAATACAGTTTTCTTTTTTGAAGAAATGAGCGCAGTGCTCGTTGGAAAAAAAAAACCTATTTCATATGGCAAACAAACTTCTATCTGGCCGAGACTGGCGGAGACGAACGGCTCGCTGCCGCCCCGACCGGCGGTGACGAGGGTGCGGGCGAGCGGGGACGAGGGAGCGTGGGCGCCGGTCACCGCGGCCGAATCCCATGATGGGGAGCGCCTCGCTGCTGTCCTGTCCGACGAGGTCGGGGGGGAGCGGTCGCCGGCAGGCTCTCCCTATGAAAGGGAGCGCCGGGGAGCCCACCTTGCACATACCCCGGAAGGCGGGGACGCCGTGGTGCTGCCGGTGCGCGACGAAGACGAAGATTGACCATCGCGCCGCGCCCGTCAAGTCTCGATTTGAATCTTGCGCAAGGGATACACAGGTATGGGATGCGTCTTTTGCAGATTCTGACGAAGAAGGAGGACTAGCGGAGCAGATGGGGGAGATTCGAAGGACGAGCCCAATGAATCTTCAGGTCACAGCGGCAGATCCGCTTGCTGGGATGCGTAAGGTGGGGAGCGGATCGAGGTTCTGGCCATTGGCTGAGGGAGAAAGCTCTGACGAGGAGGAGGAAGATAGCTCAGAGAAGGGGAGGCTGCACGAAAAGGTGGGCGTGGCAGACAGGGAGGGAAATGGAGCTAAAGCTCCGTCACCTCCATTGTCCACAGTTGGTGTTCACAAGGTCACGGAGAATAGTAGAGCAGGGAGTATCAGGAATCTAATAGCAACATCGGGGAGAACAGTAGAGGTGGTACAGCGAAGAAGAAATTTGGTGGGCAAACCATGGAGGGGTCCTCTCCCGAGGAGAAGATTCTCACCAAATAGATCCCTAGGGGACATCATGGTGAAGGATGTTCGATCTAAAGGAGAATCTGGGAAAGGACTGAAGATGGCGGAGACCTTCAGAGGTTACAGTGCCGCTGGTGAGGCGCCGGAGGGGGGGGAGATGACCGGAACTGGTACGATAGATCCAGATGGAAATGTTGATTTTCGAAACAATCGAGCGCTGCAGCTTCATGGGCCAGAATACTGTGTTGGGCCTACACATGTGGTTAGAATGGGGGCCCATTTGACTTTCCATTGCACGGAAGGACTGGGACATCTCTTTATGAGAGGAGGGAAACCTAAGCGTTTCGAGTTGCCTCACCAGTCCACCACCCAAACACATCGAACGACGAGTGCTTTTACTCAGGGAGGCGAAAGGGTCGAGCAGAGTTCAGGGGAGAAGATGAGGCGTGGGGGCGGAAGCTACGGCACGATGGCAAGCGGAAATGAGCAGGAAGGCCGTGAATCTTGCAGGAACAGTGAGAGGATGGGAGGTGACCGGAGAGGGGTTGAGGAGGAGGACAAACAAGGAGGGGGGAAGCGCTTCCAGCCAACTGGTTGGGCGCCTGGCTTTGCTCAAGGTAGCTATGGCTATGACAGGGGTGGCCATGGTTGGCCACGTTTCGGTTACGGGAACAGGAGAGGCATTCGTGGAGCTAACAGTTCGCAGGGAGGCTTCCATGGCCAGATGAACTGGCGCAGGAGACAAGAAGACAATAAAACACAGGCAAGGGGAGCAGACAAGGGGAGAGGGTCGGGAAGGATGAACACTACAGGTCAGAGAGCTGATTCAGAGGACAAGGAGAAGATAGCAATAAAGAATTTCGAGCACAAGGGAATAACAAAACAGGAAGGGTCTGATGTCTTTATGAGAGAAGCTGGAGAGGGGGAAGGAGAGGATGAGCAATCAAAGATGGGGATCAAGTGTTCAAGATGCACAAAAAGGGACACTTGGTGGCAGGGTGTACAACAGAGATCTACTGTGTGATATGCGATAGTAAAGAGCATGTGAATCACAGGTGCCCAATTCTCAAGATGCCAAGGCCAGTGGCCCATGCGGTGGGTTATGCGGTACATGGGTTGGGGTTTTATCACATACCTCGCCCTCCGTTGCCCAGAGCACGGAAGGATTCCAGGTCGGCATTGATCACTGTGGTAGGAGGGCAACTAACAAAAGAGCAAGTTCAGGCTCAGCTGCAAAGGGTCTTCCTGGGCAATTGGAAGTGGGATTTGATTGATCACGCAGAAGATGCTTTTATCACTAAGTTCCCTTCCAGGTCTGAGCTGCAAAGAGCGATCGCTTTTGGAGGCGCTGATGTGAAAGATGCGAGCGTACCACAAGGCATAAGGCTTCAGTTCGCAATGTGGCAGGAAAAGGAGGAGGGGCATCTTCTGCCAAAAGTTTGGGTGAGAGTATATGGTATGAGGAAGGAGCTGAGGGAGTTCCTGGATCTGTGGGCTGTGGGATCCATGTTGGGTTCAACACAAACAGTTGATATGGAAACAACAAGAAAGAGTGACTTTGGGAGGGTTTTTGTCGCAGTTCTTGATCCTGCTCTTATACCGCCACAGTTGGATGTGGTGATAGGAGATCACTACTTTGAACTAGATTTTGAAGTGGAGAGATTGGGGGTAGATCAGAATGGAGAGGAGGCTGTGATAGAATGGAATGGAGGAGAGGGGGGAGCAGGAAGTGAAGAGGAAGAAGAAAAGGGGGATAAAATGGAAGAAGATTCAGACATGAATAGAGAAACAAAGAGGAAGAAAAGCAATGATGGGCAAAAAGATGATGGAGAGCATTCTACAGAAGGGAAGCACAGAAATCAATCCTTAAAGGCTGTAGAAACTTTGCAGGAAAGAGTACAAAAAATGAGCGAGCAGGAATTCTATGTTTTCCTTAGGCAGGAAGCGGAAGCAATTATTGATGCGTCGGTGGGAAAGGTTTTGGAGGAGGTGGCAGATAAAGTGATGGCTGAGGACACTGACTTTCTGAATGTGGAAGCAAGTTTGGAGGAGAAAATGTATGCTACAGAACAAATGGAGAAGGATGTGGAGGAAGAAATGGCAAACAACAAAAAAGAAAGTGAAGGGATGGATGAAAGTACTTTGAACAAGCATCCAAGTTCTGAGCGGATTGTGGAGGAGATTGCAACAGAAATGGCTGTAGTGACAAAAATGACATCCCGGGCTGTGAGTACAAACAGTATTGGGAAGTTACACATGGCAGCAGCTATTCCGGAAGCACTGATTTCTCCAATGAGGTCCAGCCCAAGACTTGCTCAATCGGTGGATGAACATACTTTGTCAAGGGCAGAACGGAGGGCGGCGGAGAGAAACCTCGAGCATGTCGAAGGTAACAATGCAAACTTTTTACTTGATTCATTGCATTTAAATGATGCTGTTTCCAGTATTAGACAACTAGGGGTGTGCTGTGGATCTGATGACTCTGAGAGGGTTGATTCGGTTAGACAGCTTGTAGATATAGTGGATGCTAAACAATCTAGTATTTTTCTGGCTGAAGATACCAGTGTTTTCTCTCAGTTTTCTGATAGTGAAGATGAAAGCTTAGAAAAATTAGAAAAGGAAGCTGTTAGACAGCTGTGTGGGGAGCTCGTAGAGGAAGTTTTTGATGAGGACAGTTATAACATGATACAAGATTGTTATGCTGTTCGGAAGAATTACAAGCCATGCGCTAAGTCGCAGAAAAAAAGAGCTTGTAAGGTGAACCTGGCCAAATATGTAAAGAGGGTTTACCAATGAAGGGGATATTTTGGAATAGCAGAGGTCTTAGCGACTTGGCTAAAACAAAATTTCTGGCTGATACAGCTAAAGAACAGAGCTTAGACTTTGTGGCTTTACTAGAAACGTGCAAAAAAGATTTCACCCAATCAACGCTTAATAAATTATGCGGGGGAAGAAATTTTATTTGGCATTGGACACAACCCCACGGCAGGTCAGGGGGTATTTTACTGGGGGTAAACCTTGATGTCTTAGATGTTGGCAGTATAGATGAAGGGGATTTCTATGTAAAATTTCATCTTAGGAATAAGGAGGATGACTTCAAGTGGATTCTAGTGGCTGTTTATGGGGCAGCACAACCGGAGTTCAAAGAAGTTTTTCTCACTGAACTAGTTCACGCTTGTAGTAAAGAAAACCTGCCCATTATGCTTGGTGGGGATTTTAACATCATAAGGAACCCAAGTGAAAAAAATAATGACAGATATGACGACAAGTGGCCTTTTCTCTTTAATGCCATCATAGATGGTTTGAACCTAAGAGAAATAGAAATGTCAGGACGCAAATATACGTGGGCCAATTCCAGAGAAGTGCCAACGTATGAGAGACTCGATAGGGTGCTAGTCAGTACGGAGTGGGAAGAAAAATTCCCTTTAAGCACAGTGGTGGCTTTGACTAGGGAAATCTCGGACCACACACCTTTATTGCTAGACACAGGGGAGGGAAGCAAACAAAAAAAGCAACCTCTGTTCAAATTTGAACTTGGGTGGCTTTTAAAGGATGGTTTCTTTGACGTAGTCACAAAAGTTTGGAACAGCGAGAGGAAAGGTTCAAATTCAATGCAGATTTGGCAAAATAAAATTAGAAAATTAAGACAATTTCTAAGAGGTTGGGCAAGAACATGAATGGTGCTTACAAAAAAGAAAAACAGGAGTTGATTAAAAGGGCAGAAGAGTTAGATAAAAAGGCTGAGTCTCTACTGCTAACGCAGCAAGAGATCGACCTGAAACAGAGTATTAAAGAAAGATTAGCCCAACTCCTTAGAGAGGAGGAAATCAAATGGATGCAAAGAGCAAAAACAACTGAAATTCAGCAAGGGGATAGCAATACAAAGTACTTTCAGCTAGTGGCAAATGGAAAGCGAAGGAAAACCAGAATTTTTAGGCTCGAACAAGAAGAGGGGATAATTGAGGGCGGTGATAACCTTAAGAAATTTATTACAAACTACTATAAGTGTTATTTGGTCCTCACAAAAAAAATAATTTCTCCATGGATGAGTCCAGGATAGAGGATATTCCTCAAGTGTCTGACTTGGAGAATGAGATACTAACAGAAAATTTTATAGAAGAAGAAATAAGAGATGCAATCTTTCAAATGAAGCATAATAAAGCCCCATGTCCGGATGGCTTCCCGGCTGAGTTTTATCAGGTGTTTTGGAGTCTTATAAAGGACGACCTAATGGCCATGTTCAACGACTTCCATAGCACCAAACTTCCTCTTTTCAGTCTAAATTTTGGAATCTTAACTCTTTTGCCAAAACTGAAGGAGGTAAAGATGGTGCAACAGTATCGACCTATATGTATGCTTAATGTTAGCTTCAAGCTTTTTACAAAGGTGTTGGCTAATAGGTTGATGTTGGTGGCAAATAAATTAATCAATCCAAGTCAGTCCGCATTCATGCCTGGGAGGAACATAATGGAAGGAGTAGTCATTCTACATGAAACAATACACGAGTTACATAAAAAGAAACAAAGTGGGATTCTTCTCAAGCTTGATTTTGAAAAGGCCTATGATAAAGTAAATTGGCCTTTCTTACAACAAGCTTTGAGAATGAAGGGGTTCTCCCCATTATGGTGTAAATGGATTGAAAACATAGTTAGTGGGGGCAGTGTGGGTGTTAAAGTAAATGATGAAATTGGTCACTATTTCCAAACAAAAAAAGGGTTAAGACAGGGTGACCCTTTGTCACCAGTGCTCTTTAACTTGGTGGCTGATATGCTAGCAACTCTTATTAAGAGAGCTACCGAAAGCGACCAATTTAGGGGACTAGTGCCTCATCTGGTAGATGGAGGTCTATCAATCCTCCAATACGCAGACGATACAATCCTCTTTATGGAAAATGATTTAGAACAAGCCAAGAACTTGAAGCTAGTGCTAAGCACATTTGAAAAGTTATCCGGCCTAAAAATCAATTTTCAAAAGAGCGAACTTTTCTGTTTTGGGGCAGCAAACGATAGAGTTGGAGAGTATTTGCAACTGTTTGGGTGTAAAGAGGGTACTTTTCCTTTCAAGTATCTTGGCATCCCAATGAACTACCGTAAAATCTCAAACAAAGATTGGGGAGTAATTGAAGAAAGGTTTCAGAAAAAATTGAGTAGTTGGAAGAGCAAGTTACTATCAGTAGGAGGAAGGCTTGTTTTAATAAACTCTGTACTTTCAAGTCTGCCGATGTTTATGATGTCCTTTTTTAAAATACCTAAAGGTGTGTTAAAAAAGTTAGACTATTTTAGGTCCAGGTTTTTCTGGCAGTGTGATGAGCACAAGAAAAAATATAGATTAGCTAAATGGAGTATTTTGTGTAAAACCAAAGATATGGGAGGTTTGGGGATTACTAACCTTGAGGTTCAGAACATATGCCTGTTAGGCAAATGGCTATTTAGGCTCTTAAACGAGTCAGGGCTTTGGCAAACGATGCTAAAACGGAAGTACCTAAAGAACAAAACCTTGTCACAGATTACTAAGAAACCGGGTGATTCACATTTTGGACAGGACTAATGGAGATTAAAGAGCAAGTTCTATCTAGGGGCAAGTTTGCTGTCCAAAGTGGAGAACAAACTAGGTTTTGGGAAGACTTGTGGATAGGGAACAGAACTTTAAAGGACATGTATCCTGCTCTGTACAATATAGTCAGGAAAAAAAATGATTCAGTGGCTAAAGTGCTAAGCACTATACCTCTAAATGTTGCTTTTAGAAGAGCTTTGACAGGAAATATTTTGAATCAGTGGCTGGACCTGGTGGGAAAAGTAGTAAATGTTGAATTATGTGAACAAAATGATGTCTTTAAGTGGACTCTGGGCAAAACTAATGAGTTTACAGTAAAATCAATGTATTCAGATATAATGAAACAGGAAGGAACACCGCTGAAGTGTGTTGCTTGGAAGTTAAAGGTTCCCCTTAAGATCAAAATTTTTTGTGGTACTTGTGGAAAGGTGTCATACTCACAAAAGATAACCTGGTCAAACGTAAGTGGAAAGGGTGTATCAAGTGTTGTTTTTGTAGCTCTAAAGAGACTATACAGCACTTGTTTTTGAGTGCCATATGGCAAGGTTCATCTGGAATGCTGTCTTCATTACGTTTGGAATTCAACCACCAGTTAATGTCTCCCATATGTTGGGTCCTTGGCTGAATAGTTTTCAACAAAGATTAGAAAACTAATTCTGTTGGGAGTCTCGGCTCTTTGTTGGGCTTTATGGTTGAATAGAAATGAAGTAGTGTTCAAAGGAACCATTCCTAACTCTTTCTTGCAGGTAATCTTCAGGGGGACTTATTGGACAAGGACATGGTCACTGCTTTCTAAGGAAGAAGAGAAGGTTGATCTGAAGAAATGGTGCCTTTTGTTAGAAATCACTGTCATGGAGATCTTTAGTAAGTTTGGGTGGAATTTCAGAAGGAGGATCCAGGCGTAGGGATACTTGATCCTTCTTTTTTCGTTCTCAGTTCTGAACTTTGTGGAAGTTAAATGCTTCAAAGGCAGTCTGCGCACTGCAGTTATGTAGCGGTTTTGGTCGCTGCCTGTTTTTCTTGGCTGTAGACATTCAATTGAGAATGGTTGAGGCCGGATATTTATCCTTAATCTAAAAAAAAACTTCTATCTGTACGGGGTCTCAAACCTGGAGCTGTGTCCTGTGAAGAGACCGCTAAACTTGTTGTAACTGTACTAGTTTTTTTTTTTTTTGTTCAATCAAAAGCAAACCGAGTTACTGGAAATGTTCAGGAAATGGTACCCAATTCGCGACACTAATTTTTCTGTTCCGCCGACACATTCCAGAGTGACAGTCAACGTACGGGGACAATAACCAATAACCATCACAAGGAATTAAAACGATCCGGGCCAAACATCCATGAGGAGGGGACGCCCGTATTGATCGAAGGAGGTCCAGCCCTGCATCTGGCATCTCACGCGCGCACACACACATCTGACATGTGCTCCTCCGGCCTCGGCAAGACCATTGTTGCCTTCACCAACCTGCAGCACGGCTCGTACAGAGCTGAGACCTTTGAACCCCCTTTCCATTCAAGGCGCTAGCTGCAGTCCTGTACGGCTGCACTTGTACGATGATCAAGGAAGCTGAGCGTCCACCGTCAAGGGCTCAAGGCAAGGAGGCGCTAACCACGACTGTCACTGTTGGACACTGATTATGATCCGCAATTATCGGCGCCGAGACAGTGACGGCAGATTCATGAGTAGTAGCCTCTGAACAAACCTTGCGCTGAATCAAATCTACCAGAAGCTGATCTGATTTGACATCTTCCTAGTGAAACCTGGAAAGCAAGCTGCCCCTATTGGTATAGAACAGTGGTTAGATGCACACACACATCAGCCAGCGAGCTAGCTGAAGCTTTGGTTAATTTCTTCAGAATCAGTGGACTGAAAGCTTGATGTGGAGGAACAGAGATACTTACTACACAAGAACAGTGCCGCTCATCAGTCAGTACAGTAAGCTGAAGCTGAATTCCTTTCAGATCAGATCAGAGATTACATTACATACAAGATCTTTCCAGTGTTCTTATTGTTTTCCACCGCGCTAAATCACTCGTAAATTAATCTAGCACCCTCTCTTTCTCTATGCTATCAAACAGGAAGACGCACGCCGATCGACATTTACAAGATTATCATTAAGCATCACACATTCACACGCACACAGACAGACAGAGCAAGAAGCAGATCGAAGCAGCCGAATTGAGGACAGGGAGGTGGTCAAAGGCACATACATACAGAGCAAGGAAGGAGAAGGCTCGATCGTTCGTTGCAAGAAGAATTACGATTTCTTCCTCAATCCCGGCCGCCGGCGTCAGCGTCACGTCCGCGGGAACACGCCGAGCATCTTCCCCTTCCCGAGGCACTCGGCGAGCTTCTTGGCTCCCTCCACCTCCTCCGCCACCATCCCCTGCACGAACCCGCACGCCCCCGCCGCCACCATCTGCTTCCGGCACCGCCGCGACTGCGCCACCGCCACCAGCACCGCCACCGCGAACCTCCGGTCCTCGTCCCTCCCGCCGGCGGCCGGGTCCAGCATCCGCACGGCGGCAGCCACGCCCCGCTCGTCCTTCCGGAACACCTTCCTGCACGCGCCCGACGCCGCCATGAGCGCCGCCAGCGCCCGCGCCGCCGCGCCCCGCTCGCACGCCGCCTTCGCCGCATCCATCATCCACACCAGCCTCCGCACCACCGCCTCCTCCTCCACCACCTCCCGCCTCGTCTTCCCTCCGGCGTTGCCGCAGAGCTCGGCGAGCGCCAGCGCCGCCTCCGTGCGCGTCGCCGACCGGTCGCTGCCGAGCGCCGCGGCGACGTGCGCCGCGAAGCCGCTGGCGATCTCGGCGATGTAGCGGAAGGATGCCATGTTCCGGAGGAACCCCAGCGCCGGCGCGAGCCCGGCAGGCTCGTCCCCGCCGCCGCGGGTGCCGGCGGCGTCGAGGTAGTCCCTGACGAAGGCGAGCGCCCCCTCCTGGAACGCCTCCACCCTGAGCCGCTGCTGGTGTCCGTCGTCGCCGCCGCCGGCGGTGCCGGCGGCGGAGGTGAGGTTCTGGAGGCAGGCGAGGGCCAGCTCCTGGGCGCGAGGGGTGCCGAGGGAGACGAGCTGGAGGAGGAGGGGTACGGCGGCGGGCTCGTCGAGGAACCAGGGGAGGAGGTCGGGGAAGGAGGCGAGGTTGCGGAGGACCCCCGCGGCGGATGCCTGCGCCGCCGGCGTCCCGCCGGCGCACGCGGACAGGAGCGCCGCCACTCCGCCGCGCGCCGCCACGGCGGCGGCGGCGTCGCGGGAGGCGGCGGTCAAGGGGAGGAGAGCCAAGCAGGCGTGCTCGGCCGCGCCGCCGCCGGAAGACTCGAGCGCGCGGCAGAGGTGGGGCACCACGGAGGCGGACAGGGATTCCTCCGACAGGAACCGGCAAGCGGCGGAGGAGGACGCGAAGGCGGCCAGCACGGCGACGGCGCGCTCGCGGGTGGAAGGGAGGATGTCGCCGCAGGCGCCGGCGGAGTCGAGGAGTGCCGCCACCGCGGGGACGGCCAGCGCGGCGGCGGAGGACGGGAGTGACGCCGCGGTGGACGCCAGCTCCTCCAGCGCCGCCGCGCGGGACGCCGCCGAGCCCTGCCGGAGACGGGAGACCAGCGCGTCCGTGGAGGAATCGGCGGCGCCGCTGCTGGAGGCGGAGGAAGAGGGGGGAGGCGGCGGCGCGGCGAGGAGGCGGGCGTCGGCGGCGAGCTGGGCGAGGGAGGCAGCGGAGGAGGAGAGGAGGGAGACGGTGTGCAGATGTCCGAGCCTAGGCGCGTCGGCGGCGGTGGCGGAGAGGAGCGCCGAGAGCGCGGCGGCGAGGGGAGACAGCAGGGGCGCCGCCGGCGGGAAGGACGGGCTGGAGAGGGCGGCCGACAGCGCGGCGAGGGAGGCGGAGATGGACGGCCAGTGGCGGCGGAACGCCGGGGAGGAGGACGCCGCGGCGGGGACGGCCTCCAGCAGCCGGAGGCACTCCGCCACGCTGACGGCCGGGTCACCCCCGGACTCCGGCTCCGTCTCCGGCGGCGGCGGCGGCGGCATGGCGGGAGAGGAGGGGGGAATTGGGAAATTTGGGCGGGTGGAGTGCGAAACAGCGCGCCAACTACTCTTTCTAGTCTCTACTAGTACGCGCTATTTTACTGGACTGGTCTCGTATGGGCTTTTTGGGAATTTTTGTTTACCAGTACGTGTCAGCTATTGTTTTTTTGGGTAGGTGACTTTGCCGGCTAAGCCACTCTGTCAGTGTGAGCTCAGCTGCTTCCATGGACTGATGGACCATTGAGGCGTTGATTTGATTCATCCGGAAACCCGGACAGGGTTTCCCGGGAGGACATAAAGATGGAGCATGTGTTGCCAAAACCCGGACTCTCGATTCATGGAGTCATTATCTCTTCTAGAGGAAGACGGCAACATTTTGATTTGTAGATGCCACAGGGATGTCAACACATGTGGTTGTTGCGAAATATGTTCGGCGAATCAGGATGAAACTTAACACAACTTTGACAACTATTCAATTTCTCCATATGTAGTTGTCCAACATTTTGTGAGTCCAATTTAATTATCGTACCTGAAAGACCAAGGCGCTTTCATTGAGCGGCTTCACTGATTTAGTCCGGGCTAGAAGGGCGTTTGTTGGCACCTTCAGAGACGACATTGTTACAATTACAAATATCATTTCGAGAATAGTGACGACATTGTTACAATTACAAATGTCATTTGGAGAGTGGGCGACATTGTTGCAATTACAAATGTCATAAGTAAGGATGTCAACATAATAGCTGTTTCATAATATGTTCATATCAGTACGATATTCAATCTTAAAATTGGCAAGTGTCTATTTCTTTTCATAGTCGTCAAATATTCCGTGGGGGCAAATTACTGTAGGTTTCAAGTTTTAGAGGAGGACCAAGGTGATCTGTTGAGGAACTCATAGTTAAGCTTGTGATGAAAAGGATGCAAAACATGCATACCTGAAGTCTTGAAGAGAGTGGACAACACACACTCATTGGCCGATTTTATGTCGGAATGAAGTGCCCTTGCCTTATTGGTTTACGAAAATAATTCAAGTGTGGTTCCAATGCAAGTTCTTTTTTTTCAAATGAGTTGTTGCAACATCTCTCTTTGTCAACTTCTCACATGATTCAACTAGAGAATGTAAGGAATCAAAGGGTGTACTTACTTCTTTTGGACAATGAGGATTTTTCTTCTTTCTTATGCTCTGGAGCTACGAAGGTATTGAAAAGGAGTAATCAATACATATGCTTTTGTTTGAGCTTCTTCTTTAGCATAAAGGTTACAGAACTCTTTTCCAGAACCAGCATGGAAAGTTACACAATTTAGTTGTGATTTGTAAGGTGTTATACATTGTGCACCTGCAAAATAGTAGTTTGATTCTTCATACGAGTAAAAAGATGGCGTACTGGTCGAGGCTATAACACCACCTAAAGAAATGAAGGAAATTGGAACTAATAGTTTGTACCCTCCTAATGGTAAGTCCATCTATCACCGTATGAACTACCAAACAGATATCCACTGGAGCATGTCACCACTTGCAATAGAAAAGCTTAAACGGGCTGTATGCCCAATGTACGATAATTCTCCTTAATCCTAATTATTGTAAGCTGCTTCTCTGATCAGTTAAGCAACTACTGTACTGTGTTGTCTGCTACTACTACAGCCACAGTATCCTGACACTGGAACAGCGTCTGCTTCTTCCATTTTTACCCCCACAATCCTCTGTCCGTGGGCCCCACCGGCATAAAAAGGGCAGGGACCACGACCCATCCACAGAGAATAAATACGGAAAGATGGGGGACGCAGCAGGGGGAGACAGGAGAAGGTTGGAAGCTGGAAAGTTGGTGAGAGCACATGAAGCCCAAACCCCGGCTCGGCTCCATCTTCTTCTGTAAAGATTCTTGCAATGCAATGCATACCGAATGATATGATGATATGATCCGGTACCGCGGTGGATTGGATCGGATTATAGTGGTGTGTGGGTCATGCCATGGATCAGCAGCTGCTGCAGCTAGGCAATCATCCGAAAATATTAGGGAATAGTGAAACAAATTGTACCCCACAGCACTACAGCAGTGTTGGGCGTGCCCTGAACCTGAACAATTCGTGCATCATCGTAAATGTGCAGTGCGTCTGCCATCTCATCTGGTCCTTGTTTGGTCCCTCTACGAGTGGCAAACCAAGTGATGGAGTCACCAGTAATTTTGTTTTTGGTGTATCATATCAACGACATCCGGTAGAATTCCAAATGTAAAAATTGCATTTCTAGAAAATGAAGAATATATATGTAAATCACCAGAAAACAATCTAGAAAAGCGAGAGTCCTAAATCCAATGTATGTCCCCTCTTGTTTTTATAAAAGTAGAAAAAAATTGCTAATCATGCACACGTAAGTAGTGACGACCGCCCATACCTCATCACTCACACCGGCCTTACTTACTCGATCTGTCCTATTCCCAAATGCAGATTATAGTCGGTGAAGCTAGCTAGGCACGCGAGGCTATATTTTAAAATAAAATCGATAATTATTGCGATAACACACCATTGACTTAAGCTTCGGTTATTAAATTAACACAAACCATCACGATCAAGCAGGAGTACGTCACCATTGTTTTTTATGCAACGTACTAGCTAGTAGCTAGTAAGATTCTTTTTAACCCGGCTTCGTTTGCATTGGACGACGGGCGAATTAGTTGACCCGTTGTTTGAGTATGAATACGGGCCCGGAAACATTAGACACTTAACCTAATATACTTGTGATCAGATCAAACAGCTACTTCTGCGACTCTGCGAGAGTGTCGTCACCCTGGTGGATGTCGACCAATGTAGATCGTCATGGGGTTTAAGTTTGACTAGTAAGCCGTGGTTACACTTAAATCTGACACGGCTGTCATGGGGCGCCGGCAGGGATCAAAGATTTTCACGTTGGGTGCCTTTGGCTGGTGTTTTACTCCAGCTCTAGGATGTTCGTCGAATAAGGTGTTGCTACGACTACTATATATATGGATGCACACACCACCAGTGTCATGTGGCCAAATCATTTCCCGCACATCAAATTATTTTTCTCACAGAACACTATCGAATCAGCACAGAATTAGTCAAATCAATAGTTACACGTATATATGTTAGGTGAGTTTATTGTTGACTTTACAACATTTGGCTGCACCATTTCTCAGACGACATTGGGCCTTGAAAGATGCCCACTCAGTTCGTTTTTATAGGACATAACTTTGATGGTCCAAAATCGAATCTTAAACGTAAGTTATCTCTACAGTATTACATTGATTGTTGAAATTTGAAAACCATAATTTTAGAAAGGTTATTTGAATAGGAATTAAATGGTACCAATTTTGTGGCATATAACTCACATACTATTTGAGTATAATCATTGGTCAACTCACAGACACAAATGATCATCAGTTAAGTAGGGTATTTCTTTATTAACGAAATACTTCCATCGGTTTTTTGTTACAAGTTTTTTTATTTGTTTTTGGTAGGACAAGACTTTACCAAATGCTACCACTACTGATTTAACATTTGGGTACAAAATTGTAATCATAAAAGTACATATATACAAATATGGATATAAAAACAATTATGTGGTCCAAAATTATGTGATAATAGATAGCTGGTCAAAGACTTGTCCTAACAACATGAGATAAACCTTGTAATTCCAAATATGACTTCTCCGAGAAAACTAATTAATTACATTTCTCTTTTAGTACGCTGGGTTCGCTATTATACTAGCAATGCTCCTACTACGATGGTATGAGTAAAGACTATATATATGCGTATTCCTAGTTCCTACTCCTTGATGCACGATCACGATGCGCTTTACATCATAGATTCCATGGAAATGTACGTACATGTACGATGCAGCCAATACATTAATTTCACACTGAACACTGCGTTTCGAAAAGGCAAAAGGATAGCCGCAGCGCGTATAGTACAGGATCGGAGCAAATAAACAAATCACCGACTGAATTGAAGGGCAGCATCCCATCTCCGGCATCCATACGACGAAACCGATCCAACTTTTTCGGCTAGCACGGGCTGCTGCTAGAGCGCGAGTAGACGAGACGAGCAGACAACACCCTGGCACTATCAAAGCGTACGCGTACACGTCTACGGTACGGTTCTCCTAGGTCCTAGGCTCCTAGCTGTTCCAGCAGCACGTATTTATACGGTGCTATCATACGTGCACATCTACGAGTACCGTTTCAGTCTCGGCGATGTACTTGACGACGTGTACAGGTCAGAGAGCCCTTTAATTTCTTGAAGTACGGGACCGTAGAGCTCTTCCTGTCGGCTTGGGACCAAGACCAAACTCCCAAGAGCCAACGTCCAGTTTGAGGCCAATAAATTTTAGCGATTTTCTGCATTTTTGTCGTGTCCATCTGGCTCTTTGTAGCTTATCTAGATAGGACCGACAAAAATATATAAAATCGTCAAAATTCAGTGGCTCTTAGTAACTCATCCATTCCTTTTAGATTATGGAATAACCGGCCTCCGCCACTCCATGGAAGCGCTTACATTCCAAAACTGGCTACAAAGCCAGATATTACAAGAGCACATAGACTCCAAGTCCTCACACTGAAGAAAACAAAACAAAAAAGAAAGAAGCTAACAAAGAAAACATAGACTAAGCTTCGAGCTCCTTCTAAAACTTCACTTCCCCTTGTCTTGATTGTCGGACACCTCTTGTCGCTTGTCGCGTAGAAACCGTACTGAGTCGATCTCCGAACACAAACACCAACGCTCCTTATTCTAAAGCAAAAAAAACACCACTTGGCCACCGTCTAGCACACAAAGCACCCATGTCGCCCTTCCAAGGACTCCAAAGCAGCTCGTTGCCACTCGAACCATTGGTTCATTGGTTTTCACCTGGAGAATCCCCTGGACGTTGTGGTCCTCTCAGCAACACCTTCAAGAAAGAGAACGATGTTCCAACACCGCCGTCGCCGGCGACTGTCCAAGACCGTGCAAAATCTTTCGCCCGAGAACCATTAGAAATTGACGAACATCCATCCCTGTCCAGCCCCGTTGCGCCATAGCCGGTATCCAGACACCCAGGAACGTACCAGGCGCTTAAGTTCAGGCAACAGCCAGGTTTCCAAATTCCAGCAGTACACTCAACACGGCGCACGGGCGAGTAGGCTTAAGTACCTACACGCCAACGAGGTCGACCACCAAGGACCCTGATCTGTCTACACAATCCTGCCTGCCGCCTCCGTCGACTAAGGACCTCGCCGGCCCAGGTTTTCAAGAACAAACCTCAGATCCAGGAAGAAGGGGAGAGAGGACGACGCGATACCGCCCCAGCCCGCCCCCGCTGCTGCTGCAGATGTCGGAAAGGAGGCCGGGCGAGACTTAACCACGCCGGTGTCCCTCGTCCCGGCCCGTGCAGTTTTCGGCGCAGGTGAACCGCCCCCGCCGAGTCCCCGTCCGGCCGTGGCCGTCGCCTTCATCTCGCTGGAGATGGAGTCCGGGCGGAGCCTAGCTTCGCCGCCGCCCACCTCCCTGCCTGGGTCCGACGGCGCGCCAACGACAATGGAAGGGGAAGACGAAGACGGCAGGCCTCCCACCTCGACCACCACCTCCACCTCACGCGCGCCCCTGACCGCGCCACGCCCAGAGACGGCCAGCGCCGCCCCGGATCCGTGGCCCTCGGCCCTCCCCGCCGCGCACCTCCACCCGCGACGGCGAGCACCCCCGGCGGCCTGCGCGACCGCGCCCACCCAAAGCCGGCCACGGATGGAGACGAGAGCCCCGCCGCCGCCTTCCTCACGGGCCCTCGTGGCCCGCTCGAGCGGCGGCGAGGCGAAGGAGGCGGAGGAGGGCAGGGACTTATCCATTCCTAGCTAATGAAAACTCTCTTTTACCCGAAAAAAGGTGTACGTCCTCCCTATTGGGACCGATCGTACTACCTGTCTTAATCCCTGGAACATTGTTGAATCATGCACAAGATCACTAATACGTGGTCAAAGGCAGGACGTCCAATTAACATAATAGATCGATTAAGAAGGTCTGAACAAGACGGGCGAAAAAATGTCGGCTCGAGAGCTCGAAAAGGACGTTGCTAGCTGCATTGCAGGCCCCGGCGGCCATGCATGAGCTGACAAAACATTGACAAAGCCTGCAGCGAATGAGCTAGCGTTCGGCCGGTTGGTCCATGGAGCGGCCGCGGAACCGTCGCATTCCGCGGCGGCAGGTGTAACGGAAAGCTGATGGACGCATGCGATCACCTATCTAGCACTGTATAGGCTAGCCCGTGTAAAGTTTGCTTGCACATGCATACACAATGCTTTGCATGCAGTTCTGCATAGTGCTATAGACCATAGACAAACAAGGGCCACAAAAATCTGCTGCATGCATGCATGCTTGTTATCCCTTGCTCTCATCTCTCTAAGGAAACCTTTCAAAGGATTCTTCACGCATCTACATAAGTTGGTGGAGATAAAAGCATGCGTGTAATGGACACGTATTACTATAGGTGAGAAATTTAGTTCATATATAAAATTGTGAAAATTAATCAACAATCACACCTATCCTTTTTTGTTCTTGCTGACCCGTAGTTTATGAACCCGTTGATTTTGTAATTTTCCCTGCACATCATCAGCAAATTAAATAAGTAATTATTGGACTTGTGCGCGTGATGGACCAAGCATGCATGCATGTGCACATGCAGACATGCTCCTGATTAGGCCTCTCACAAGTAATCGGAGGCATAAGACAGAATTAAGGACACTATTGAGCAAAGCGAGCGCATTATCATCATTGGTGGTTGGAGTGGGCAGTTTGTCTCTGGTCATCAGGAATATATTCCATGCCAAATACGGAGCACAGTGCAAAAGATGTAACTGGTGGTGCTAGCTCAGACACAGACAAGCTAAGCTAGCATACGCAAATGCCTTACAAGAGAAGGGACAAGCGTTTTTTTTTACTTCACTAGTAGAGTAGAGAATCGAATGTACTCCGTAATTGTTAATGGCAAGAGTACGTATATGTAGGGACAACAGCGATGGATGTTGCGTGCACCGTGCACGGCATCCTTAATTAATTTGGTTGCTTCTCAAATCTCAACCTATATGGTGCAACAGCAACAGAGTAATTTGACCATACAGGTCAGGAGGCTATATGTACCATGTTAAAACAAAAGAAGTCGAGAGATGAAAAAAGAAGAAGAGTAATTTGTTTTGTGCTAGCCTCTCAAAATATCAAGACACGTGTACTTCTCTGATCCCCTCCCAAATCATCACTCCCAGGGATCAACGCGGCTGCAAAATTCCTCAGACATGACACATCGAGCCTATATCTAAGCCGACGAGACGGTTACACAATTGAGGTCCCTTCTTCTCTCCCTTGTGATTTTTCACTCCCTAAACTCGAAGCTCTGCTTAAATTTTTTTAAAAAAACTCGATGCTCTGCCCACGTTAATTTTCCTGCCGACAACGCACTAAAAGGTCAGTCAACGTGCGTCCTAGCTCTGTACTTACCTACCGGTACTAATCCACCTCATCACCATTATATTCATTTCTAAAGAGAGCTATATCTGCCTCAGCTTACTCGGACACACCCTTCCTGTGACAGCATGCATATTGATGCATGTGAAGAGCACGGAGAAAGCAGCGATCCATCTGAAGAACTAGCTAACCCGGCCGGCCAGAGTTTCATCAGCAGCAGAGGCGTATAGCACATGCAAAGAGACACGTACACAGAGACATGGCCCGGGATTCGCCTCTGTGTGTGACGACAGGGATGTGTGTGTATATGGGGACGATTGCCCGATCTGACGGCGGGCTGCAGTGCCTCTCAATGTTTAACCTTTCCTGGGCACTTCAACTTCACTATAAGAAAAATGACCTTTTTGTCATCTAGTACCGGTTGTCTAAACTCCGGTACTAAAATGGTCACCGACCCATTTAGTACCGGTTTGTAACATTTAAAGCCTCGGAGACCCATTTAGTCCCGGTTTGTAACACAAACCGGGACTAAATGGCGCGTTTTAGTACCGGCTAGTGTTACAATCCGGTATTAAAATGGCGTGCCACTTTAGTCCCGTTTGTAACACTAGCCAGTACTAAAACGCACCATTTCGTACCGGTTTGTGTTACAAACCGGGACTAAATGGGTCTCCACGGGTTACTTTAAAAGGAATGCATCTCCCACTCAATCACAAGTGATGCATAGGTGGGATGGTAAGGAAGCTACGCGCGAGGCCGGAGGTCGTGGGTTCGAATCCTCGCGGCCGCGTTCGCGCATTTACGCATGAAAAATTCGCGTGACTTGTGAACACCAGCCGGTACTAAACTGCGCCGTTTAGTACCGGTTGTGGAACTGGTACTAAACGACGAGACTAAACGGTACTAAACTTGGCTTCCAACCGGTACTGAAAGTCGTTTATGTAGTAGTGCTTCCACAAGCCTTTCCAGTGTTCCCTTTCCATTGCACTTCCACTGGAAGATGACGAGGACCCTGTTAGGCTATTACGTTGCTCCAACTGGTGCTTCACCTTGTATGCAGATCGGACGGAGAAGAATTTTTTTAATTTTCAACCTTTTTTAATTTTATTTTAATACTAATCCTTGCAGAACAATATTTTCAGATCAGACCTTTTTGGCCGCGCCGGTGGGCCCGACGCGGCAGGATATCGTTGCCGCGCCGCATGCGTCGGCGCGGTGGGCCTGCCAACGTGGCGCGGCCAGACGACGTGGAGGCCCGTTGCCGCGCCACTGCATGTGGCGCAGCAAAGGAGCCTCGTCGCGCCCCCACGTCTGGCGTGGCAGGAGACTCCGCCTCCTATTCATCCACTTTGAATGATTTAAATAAAATAGCGTTTGATCTTCGAATACCACGAAACTTTGCGTGCACAATATTTAATATCTAAACGATCCATTTTAGTAACAAGCACAAGTCTACGTGCTATATATTTTAAAATATATAATTTCAAAGTAGCATATATATTATGCCTATATTTATCTTCGGACACAAGTTAAACTTAATCACTTTAGCTTATCTTAATAAAATAGTATTTAAATTTTAAATGTCTCAAAATTTGGCATGTACAATGTATGAGATGTAAATATTCCGTTTTAATAGGATCCACAAGGTCAAGTGCTACATATTTTGAAATTTATAATTTTAAAGTAGACTATGTATTATCCATTTATCCCCTTTTTAAATAGTTTAAGTGTTGAAACATAATATGCTCTTGTCATACCGGCAGCATTTACAAGTGCACGACCCCGGCGGCCGGCCCCGACGGCGGAGGCAAGGGGCCACGGATCCGGTCCCTCCCCGATCGGATCTGGTGGTGGTGTGGCGGGGACCTGTGTGTGGCGGCAGGAGGTATGTGACCGGCGACATGGCTAGCGCAGATCATGACGGCGGCGGTGGCCGGCCAAGGTGGCGAGGATTCCGCAGGCGGCCTAGCCACGGCCCGGCCACGGTCTGTCACGGCCTGGCCTCGGCCGGCCAACTTGCCGCATCGGCCTGGCCACGCCGCCCAATGGGCTGCAACGGCCTGGCCAAGGGCTGGCGCCGCGGCTGCTACGGCCGGCCAGGCGCGGCCACGGCTGGCCACGGGCTGCCAGGCGCGGCTACGGCCCGTACGGCTGCCACGGCCGGCCAGGAGCTGGCCAGGCGCAGCCACGGCGCCTGGCGCGGCCGGCCACGCTGGCCACGGCCGGCAGGCGCGGCTACGGCCGGCTACTGCTGGCCACGGTCCTGCCAGGCGCGGCTACTCTGCCACGCCGGCAAGGCGCGGCTACGGCTACGGCCGAAGGCCGCCCACTGCTGGCCACGGCCGGCCAGGCGCGGCTACGGCTGGCTATGTGTGGCAGGCATGTTGCTGATTCGGGCGAAAGCCCTCACTATTATGTTTCAACACTTAAACTATTTAAAAAGGGGACAAATGGGTAATATATAGTCTACTTTAAAATTATAAATTTCAAAATTTGTAGCACTTGACCTTGTGGGTGCTATTAAAATGGAATATTTACACATCATACATTGTACGCCAAATTTCGAGACATTTAAAATTTAAATACTATTTTTTAAGATAAGCTAAAGTGAGTAAGTTAAACTTGTGTCCGAAGATAAATATAGGCATAATATATGGGCTACTTTGAAATTATATATTTTAAAATATATAGCACGTAGACTTGTGCTTGTTACTAAAATGGATCGTTTAGATCTTAAATATTGTGCATGCAAAGTTTCGTGGTATTCGAAGATCAAACGCTATTTTATTTAGATGGTTCAAAGTAGATGAATAGGAGGCGGAGTCTCCTGCCGCGCCAGGCGTGGGGGCGCGACGAGGCTCCTTTGCCGCGCCACATGCGGCAAGGGGCCCCCACATCGTCTGGCCGCGCCACGTTGACAGGCCCGCCGCGTCGACGCATGAGGCGCGGCAATGTTATCCTGCTGCGGCGGGCCTACCGGCGCGGCCAAAAGGGTTAGATCTGAAAATATTGTTCTGGAGAGGTTAATATTAAAATAAAATTAAAAAAATGTTAAAAATTAAAAAAAAATTCACGGAGAACATCCCCCTACAGTCATAATGCCATGCCATCACATCATCCATGTCCATATGAACTGGCAGAGAAAGGATTAGCTTCACATCATCCTCCCAAAACCCGTCCCTTACTAGCTCATGATCCCAGGTACCCGTAACAGGGTTTAGTAACTCCTCCACCCGGGACATCAAGTTTGCACCTCTTGGTGTGATCGGTCATAGTGACCATTCCCTGGGAAGCCACGGATCGGACCAAATTTTTATCTTCTGGCCATTACCCACCCTCCATATCATTCCCTCCTTGATCACTTGCACCCCTTTCATTATGCTTCTCCATGTGTACGACATCCCACCGATGTCTTAGCATTCAGGAGATCTCCATCCTCAAAATATTTTGCTCTCAACACTTGGGCACATAGGGAGTCTGGGCACTGGATGAGCCTCCACACCTGTTTCGCTAGCATAGCCATGTTGAAGGTGTGAATGTCCCGGAATCCCAGTCCCCCCTCGCTTTTTGGTTTGGTCAGTGTCTCCCATTTCACCCAGTGCATATTCTTCTCTTTTTCCTGGTTGCTCCACCAGTATCTTGCAATCGTGGCACTGATTTGATCACACATCTCCTTTGTGATGTCAAAACACCCCATTGCGAATGTCGGAATCGCTTGGGCCACTGCCTTTATCAACACTTCCTTCCCTGCCTTTGAAAGCAGTTTTTCCTTCCAGCCTTGTATGCGCTGCCAGATACGGTCTTTCAGATAAGCAAACACTTTCGTCTTCTCTTTGCCGATATAGACCGGTAAGCCCAAATATCGTTCGTTCATTGTTTCCTTCGGTATCTGCAGGGTTTGCATCACAGCTTGCCTCATACCATCCCTTGTGTTTGTACTGAACATAATGGCCGATTTCTCTTTATTTATCATCTGTCCTGAGCACTCCTCATATATTTGCAGAATTCGCTGTAGCTGCTGAGCATCTCCTCCATTTGCACGAAACAGAATCAAAGAGTCGTCGGCAAATAGCAAGTGAGATACACTGGGAGCTCCTGGACAGACTTTTACCCCTCTCATACTTCCTTCCTCCTCCGCTTGTTTCAGTAACGCTGAGAAACCCTCCGCACATAGCAGAAATAAATAAGGGGATAGCGGGTCCCCTTGCCTCAGTCCTCTCTCCGGAGTAAAACGTTCTGATAAGACACCATTCACCTTAACGCGATAGGTGACCGTGGATACACACTTCATAATAGAGCTTATCCATGTGCTGTGAAAACCAAGCTTCACCATCATCTCATGCAAGAAAGGCCACACTCCACTCTATCATATGCCTTGCTCATATCCAACTTGACCGCAGCATACCCACATTTTCCTTTCCTCTTATTTCTTATATAATGCGTCAGCTCATATGCAACTAGGATGTTATCAGATATCAATCTTCCCGGGACAAAAGCGCTCTGCGCTGGGGATATTATATCAGGCAGGATTTTCTTCAGTCGGTTGGCTAAAACCTTCGAGACAATCTTGTATAAGACATTGCATAGACTTATCGGCCGGAGATCCTTTATTTTTTCAGGATTTTTCACCCTTGGGATCAGCATAATTGTGGTTTCATTCCACCCCTCCGGGAATTGACCACCGTTCAGCTCTTGTAAAGCTTCCCCGACCACCTTCTCCCCCACTAGGCTCCAAATATTCTTGTAGAAGAGTGATGGCATTCCATCGGGGCCTGGAGCTTTCAGGTCACCTATGGAATCAAGAGCCGCCTTCACCTCCTTCTCTGTGAACTCCTCGAGCAGCTCAGTATTCATGTCATCTGTAACCCTTCTCTCAACAGCTTGGGTAAGCCGCCGAGAGTCCGCCCCTGCAGTTGTTTTGAAAAGGTTTATAAATTAGTTAGTGATGAAACACCGCTACGTGGTGGAAGCCGGGCTTCCTGCTTCACAGCTGAGGTCGCCGGCAAGTCCTATCCGCCTGGCCCATCCTACATTCCTACCGTCTCCTCCAAGCCCCAAGTACACCGGCGCATCAGCCGGTTCCTCTCCCTGCTCACGGCTCCCTCCTTGCAGGCCGGGCTTGGGAAAAGATACTCAACTGACTAATTTATAAAGCTCATCGAGGCTCAAATGATAATGATTTATTCAATATTTCACTAAGCATATGTCAAATTAAAATATCTACTAATTTTTTTGAAAATGTTGGATAAAAATGCTGAACTAATATTTTCTAGAAAAAAATCGATTCCAACATTTTTTTACAAAAATTGAGCCACGCATTTTTTTTTACAAAAGGTTAAACCCAACAAAAATATGTTGGGTCGTCATCTTGTAATAAAAAGTTCAGCCAACATTTTTTAGAAAAATATTTGATTAGAGAATCAACATATTTTTGAAGAAAAGGTTACACTCAATATTTCTTTTTCAAAAAAAGTTGCATTTTATCTAACTCTGGTGGGCATGGCCGTCCAACGGCGTGGTGGCAGCCGCAAGGTAGGACCAGGGCTAGCGGTGCACGGGGCATTGCGCTACGCACGAAGGCGCCTAAGACGGCCGCCTCTCCGAGGCCGGACCCGTTTACCCTGCCATCTCTCTAGGACTTCAAGAGGACTTCAAGACTATGCTCACAGAATAACACATGTCTTTTCTGCGCACTTTGTCCTCACTCATGCGCACTCGGGAAGGACTTCCCGGTCGGTCACCCATCCCTAAATTGCTCCGGGCCAAGCACGCTTAACCCCAGAGTTCTTTCGAGATGAGCTTCCGGAAAAAAGTTGCAACTTGTTGATATGGGTATTCAATCAATCCTATTAAGCCCTGGGTTGTCACAATCTCACCCCCTTATGAGACCGACGCCCTCGTCGGTCAACCCTAGGTCAGGAACGTCCCCTCCGGCCATGTCCGTGTGCCCAGTGCCAGCGCATGTGCCATGTTGTGTGACCACTCTGGGCTCACACCAGCCATGCGCACCATGCCTGCGCAACTGCGACCCCAAGCGCCCATGAAACTGCGAGAGTCGGCTCTGATACCGGCTGTAACGTTCCGCCTCCCCGAGGTCGTGCCCGCTTACCCTGGCAGCTCTATAGGACTTCAAGAGTATCCTCACGGACCAACACATGTACCCGGGAAGGACTTCTCGGTCGGTCACCCATCCCTAAATTGCTCCGGGCCAAGCACGCTTTACCCTGGAGTTCTTTCGAGATGAGCTTCCGGAAAATAAGTTACAACTTGTTGATATAAGTATTCAATCAATCCTATTAAGCCCTAGGTTGTCACAGGTAGTGTCGTGGGCTACTTGGAGGTGCCAGAGACGATGGCATCGTGGACCACGCGAAGGCGCTATGAACGGCGAGCGGCGGTAGCACAAAGCGGCGGTGAGGCCACGCAGGGCCGTGACGGCGTGCCAGTCGGAAGGGCGCTCGGGCGCAGCGATGCACCGGGGAGGGGGAGGGGGGGGGGGAGGGGGCATGCGGGAGTGGAGGTGGCAGGGCTCCGATGCACCGGGGGAAGGGACATGCGGGAGTGGAGGTGGCATGGCTCCAATGAGTTAGGATTTGAGGGGAAGATCCAATGAACGATGATGCTTGTACGAATCTTAAACATTAAATTGTGAGGAAGAATAAAAAATTCCAAAAGATATATAGGATGTCCGACTTGCTTGCGTATTGTCGAGTTTCACCCTTTTAGACCACCAAATTTTTGGATACTTGAATCATTTTGTTGCGCTTATCCATATGGCCGGCCTTATTTTCTTTTCACAACTGCATAGACCCTAATTTGTCCCAGCGTGAAAATCTCATTCGTACCAGCGCAGATAGTAAAAAATAAAAAATTTGATGAACAGTAAAAAATAAAAATTCACAAATAAAAATAGCAAAAATATTTTTTTTCGTAGGCCTGTAGGCCACCCTCGAGCTAGGACCATTGTCGCAAGTCATAGCTCATGCGCATTTCATGTGAAATCAATGTTGGCCATAGCGGGCTATAGCGGAAGCTCTACTATAGCGTTTGGAGCAATCTCCCGCTACGCTAAGTCTACTTTCTCCGCTACCGCAGCTACGAGCGCTTTTGCATCAATTAGCACCGCTAACTGCCGTAGCGGCGACACAATTTTAGCGCCGCTATGCCTGCCCTGCCATTACGCACCCGCAAGCTGTGACCAAGCAATGGGGAGCGAAAGAAAGCGGCCGACGCTTGTTCTATAAGAGGAGGAAAGCGACGATGACTGCTTGTTGCAGGGAGTCGGTGAGGCTAGCTCGTGTGCCGGCGGTACTGCTTGTAGCGGCCGCAAACGGTTCTCTTGGCTGCCGGAGCCACCAAGATATGGGCACAGCGTGGCGAGCTACAGCCTGGTCGGTGAGCCTTTGCCTCCCTGGTGCTACTGCTCCCTTCTTCGAGTTCAAACTTCAAAACCATGTGAGCAGGGGCTCCTGGGCGGAATTGTGGCCTCTCGAGCAAGGGCGGCGGCTTCCTGGGGTCTGGTGATAGGGATAGGGATGACCGAGCTGTAGCAGGGGAGGAGATAAGGATTGGTGGTGGGTCCCACACATTCCATGTGCATGAGTGCATGCGCTGGTCAATTGGTCATGCTCAAGCTGTCGTAGCAGTACTGCGGTAGGTGCAATTTGGTCCATCTGCTGGGCTTTGGACTTGAACACTTGCAGTTTCTGGGTTTTTAATGAGAATTCGCTAAATGGTATACCGCCGCTATAGCGCGCGCTATAGCTGCCATAGCGGCTCGAGCAAGCTGCCGCTAAATATCATAGCCCGCTATTGCTAACATTGTGTGAAATCCGCGCGCGTGAAGTACCAAGCCTTCGAACTCAGGACCAGCTGCCATGCGTAACCCTTTTGTACCATTCTATCTAAACATCGTTTTCTACACACATGAGAGAGTTATATTCCTTTTGACCCTTATTACCTAAAGCTTAGATCTATTATTATTTGAGCATCTAAATAACGCCAAATAAAAGAACTTTCATGTAAAATTTGTCTTTAAGCGATTCCATATAAAAATACGAATTTCTAAATAAAGTTGAAACTTCAAATAGCAAGGACAAAAATACATCTAAACGATCTTAAATTAAATAAATCCATCTACAAAGTTCTAGATCCTACCGAAATATACAATTTTCATATAAAGTTTGTCTCCATCTGAGTTCATATGTAAAAGTTAAGAATTTCTGAGTCCATCCGTGTCTCCATACTGACACGTTTGACAAGTCATTCGATCCAGTGAGATATCGCACTAGTGCATATAATTTATCACATATAAAAATAACAAAAATATCTTCTTTCGTAGGCCTGTAGGCCACCCTCGAGCTACGGCCACTGTCGCAAGTCAGGTCATGCGTATTTCATGTGAAATCCACGAGCGTGCAATACCCAGCTTTCAAACTCCGGACATGCTGCCTCACGTAACCCTTTTTTTTACCATTCCACCTAAACGTCGTTTTCTACAAACATGAGGGTGTTCTATTCCTTTTGACCCCTATCGCCTAAAGTTTAGATCATCTAAATGACGTCAAATAAAAAAACTTTCGTGTAAATTTGTCTTGAAGCAATTCCATACCAAAAAAAATTATGAATTTATAAATAAAACTCGAACTTCAAACAGCAAGGACAAAATGATATGTTAACATTAGAGTTTTAGGCCTCTAAACGATCTTAAATTAAAAAAAGCTTTCAATATAAAGTTTTAGATCCCATGGAAACGTACAATTTTCATATAAAGTTTTTCTCCATCCGAGTTCACACGTAAAGTTAAGAATTTCGGGGTCTGTATGTGAGCCGGCGTGAATAATGGTGGGCGCAATTCGTGGCGGCTCAGTTTCAGGCTAGCACGAATGATGAGTTATTCGTGGTGGCTCAGTTTCGAGCCAGTACAAATGCTGAGTTATTCATGCTGGATCTATTTAGGGCCGCGCGTATGAGATATTATTCGTGTAGGCTTTACTATACACCGATACGAATGAGCCTATATGAATGAAGGTCTACAGAATTCTGTAAGATGGTGCATTCTCGCTTTTTTAGGAGAAAAACCGTATAACATATATAATAGGCTGTTGTCATTATTGGGGGTACTAAACGTCTAAACATATATCGAGCTAAGCACGTGTACGTCCCTGAGGATCGAGCATACAGTGTACTGCTTAGGAGACTTTCCAAGAGGGCACGTACTGATGCAACTTTGTTAATTACCTACGAATGGTGATTAAATTCAGTCTAACACAATTGATGATTCTGTAGACATTTAGAAGGAAACAGCCAAACAAGCATCCACGGAAATTCTTTTCCTTGTGATCTTCAACTAATAAGCCTTCGGGAGGAACAAAAATGTCTTGATCCATCGAAAAATAAATTTTGCACCCAACTACGGACGCCTAATATAATTTAATACTAGATTAAGAAGCTCTAAACAAGACGGCCAACAAATGTCGGCTCAACTAGAATAGGACGCTGCTGCCTGCCTCTGCTAGCTACACGCCCCGGCCATCATGCAAATGAAGAGCGGTGTCCACAGCAGATCGATCGCTTTCCGTTATGGAAGGTGCGAAAAGTTGCTATTTGCTTGCGCACAGGAAGAAGCGATGCCTTAACTTCTCGCTGCCTTGCATAATTGCGCACGTACGTACTGATCGACGTACTCGAGAGGCCCCTTCTGCAAATCCTGGCAGCAGATCACCAGCTGTAGAATTCTGCTTCATGCGTCTACAGTGACCTACACACACAAGTACGTTGGCACGTGTGGAAAACATGGACAGTGCTTCATGTGAACTACCACGCCCTAGGACCTTTTTCAGCGAGAGTTATGAACTACCCCTTGATTCTTGTGAATTAATTTCATAGGAAAGTTTCTGTACATTCATTTTTTTTTGCAAGTACGTAGCATTGGCACATTTATATTCTTCTTCTTGGAATGATTGAACCGCCAGGTTGTCTTAGACAAAGGCCGTGTTTAGTTCCGCGGTGAAAAGATTTTGGAAGGTAATTTTTTCACATTTAAAGTATTAAACATAGACTAATTAAAAAACTAATTGCAGATTACGTTTGGAATTCGCGAGACGAACCTAATGAACCTAATTAATCTGTCATTAGCACATGTTACTGTAGCATTACTGTAGCAATTTAGTGTCTAATCACGTCCTAATTAGACTCATTGGATTCGTCTCGCAAATTCCAGTCCATCTATATAATGCGATTTGTTTTTTATCTACATTTAGTACGCCATACATGTGTCTAAACATTCATTTTGAATTTTGGAACTAAACAAGGCCAAAATAAGAGAACCATGTTTGGTAATCCATGCCAAACACGGAGCACATGCTAGCTGCTATATTACAGTTCAACTGCAAGTGTAGTAGTGTTACTATGTTCAGGGCATAGGTGCGTGTAGGGACAGGAAGAGAAGAGGATGGATGTTGCGTGCACGCCTTCTTTTGGTTGCTTCTCAACAAATGCTCCATGGTAGGCGTTGGAACTGATGATCCAACATTGGTAAGAAATTTAAAGAAAGGCAAGTATGGGATAACTTAATCGTATAGAGTTGCCAAGGCAATGTAAAAAATACGAGTGAAAATGGTTGTAAAGGTCCAGCTATTTCTATTTGTTTCTATTTGAAATTACATGAATAGATTATAGATATTATCTAAAAAAAGAATATTAGCAGAGTCGTCACGGTTCAGTCCCGTCCATGCATGCACCAGCCGCTAAGCTAGACGACGACCTTGCTCTGTTCAGAGCTCACATCAGTAGTCCTCGTCACCCGTCGATGATGCAGTCCGTTGGGACCTGGTTGGGATGTCAAATCAGAGAACTGATACACGGATAATTCCAGCATCCGGACACCTCATAATCAGCAACGGATTACCTCCCGTCGTCTCAAGGCCCATCCACGTATAAACACGGTGCAATTTTGGCCCAGCAGCAAAGACGTCGACCAATTTCGACCCTATAACCACCGAACCTTCCTCCTCCTCTCGCCCTCCTCCCTCTTTTGACGAGATGGCCGCCGGTGAAGTTAGAGTCCAGGGTTTTCGGAACCGGCGGGGTGTGGGAGATAGGCGGGACGGCCGGCGGCGAGGTCGTCAGTGGTCGTAGGTGGCAGTCGAGGCGACGGGGATTTAGATTTTGGAGGTTTTGGGGGTGGTGGCATACATCTATAGAGTTTACTACTAATACTTGAAAGATCCAACAAAATACATGTTTTATTCTAGATATTACAAATTACACTTGCCAGCCTCGATATCAGCTGCTTCAACGCTTTCGTAGGGATCGCCATAGAATTCTCCGTTTTTATCGATGACTTCATCGAGCAGGAATCCGCACATAGATTCTTGAATTGCCCTGACCCGAGCGACTTCGATGAGATCTTCTTTCATGGACCATTTCTGTAACATTTTAAAAAAAAATTAAAAATTACATATAAACGTTAGAATGAAACAATAATAAATTACTCTAAACATTTCCAGATATAAACGTGAGAATAAAACAATAATAAATTAAAATTAATTAGCAGAATTGATTGTGCTCACGTACCGCGAATGCTTCTGCCGACATTTGTCCCTTTTCACTTACAAAGTTATCGATCCACTCGCATACGTAGTAACCACACAAGTTGTTACCTTGTTCCTATCTCATGCACTATAGGGAAATGAGTTATGGCATAGAATAATTAAATGTTTATTTCAAATGACAAAAGAGGTAAGAATCTATTCATACCGTTTGGTCACTTCTAAATCGAAGAGGGTCGAGTTTTATTTTTAAGTGTTTTTCG
Source organism: Urochloa ruziziensis (assembly GCA_015476505.1). Taxonomy (NCBI): domain Eukaryota; kingdom Viridiplantae; phylum Streptophyta; class Magnoliopsida; order Poales; family Poaceae; genus Urochloa; species Urochloa ruziziensis. Next base: position 39,766,265 of record CM027120.1, on the reverse strand, counting down.
AAGAAGCGAGCCCACGTCTTGTTGATCAGGTTGATGAGGTTTTGGTACATGGATCGATCTTGCCTCAACGAGTCATAGATCCAGACCGTGTGGGTTTCCATCTCAATAGCAAAGAGTATCCAGTGAAAGCTGTTCATATACATTCACAAAACCAACCAATTAATGTTGATTATAATAGTTATTAATTAGCATTATTCTGATGGTATTGAAAAAGTGACGAAAGACTTACTAATGATTGTATGGCAACAGAATGAACGGACACATGATTTGCTTACGCAGGCCTCTATATATAATGTCGACCACTTGACAAGAACGTGATGCGACGGTTTCCTCGTGTATAACATCGGGGTCTAGGAAACCGATGTTATGGAAGTTTCTTTGGCGAGCAATTTTAATTTTTTGTCTAAGGAAAAATAAAACCACAAAATCAAGGATTAGTCAACAAACAAGGAACGATTAAAAATAAAATAATAAGACGAGCAGAAACACTTACATGCACCATACACTCATAAGGCACTTGTGAAGGGCATCTTGATAAAGTGCCTCAAACTCGACCCATACCTGGCCATTTCCCCGCCAAAAATGATCGTCTCTTATCCGAGCTGGGAACGCCAAGATTCCGATTTTAGAATGGACCATATACCACTTGTGCAACGCGGCCATTCTCGTTTGTAGATACGGTAATAACTCTGGCCATATGAGAGGCTCACCTAGTACAAACTTCTTTCGACCTTTTTTTCTAGTACGGCACAACTGAGCCTTTGTCAAATCCGTTAGAATTATCATCCCAGCCATGGTCATCGGATCTGTTGATTCATTTGGACGTTCCTCGTTCCGCACTACCAATGGAGCGATCGATTGTTGTGATTGTTCTCCGAGCTGGGGAATCGGTTTTGCATTTCTTTTTAGGTTCTTTGGGTTGGCGTGGAACTTTCTGATCTACCGATCATAATCCGATTCTTTCTGTTTCTCCCTTGGCGTGGTCGTCTCTTTCATGAAGTGTGCTTTCCCAACTGGATCTATTTCTAGTTTCTTTTTCAAAGCCATCCTCTTCTCCTTCTGTGCATCGAAGAAGGCTCGAACTGGGTCAACTTCCTCTTCCACGTCCACAACCTTCTCTTTCTTCTTGCTCTGCCGCTTAGAAGGTGGCTGGCCCGAAGGTATCGTGTGTGCCTTCCTCTCTCGCTGTTCTGCGGCTTGTGATGGCGGGGTTGGCTCGCTATGCGCTGCTGGTGATGGCGGGGCTGGGTCGCTGTGTGCTGCTGGTGATGGCGGGCTGGGTCGTTGTGTGCTGCTGGTGACGGTGGATCCATGCTGGGGTCCCGTGCAGCCGGTGGAGAAGGTGGACCACCGCTTTGATTCCTGTCAGCTGGCGTTGGTGATATTTGTCTGGAGCTCTGAGGGGAACCTGTGGCGCCTTCTACCAATCTTATATCACGTTTTGGCCAAGCGACCCATGTGCTTACGACATGTTGTAGCTCTGTTTCTTCTGGACCTAAAGGGATTGGGAGCTCCACGTCATCCCAGCCATCTTTCAACCGATCAATCTGGAGTTTAGCGTATCCTTCAGGAATCGGCCGGCAATGCAATATCTCCCCTTGTACAGGTAGTTCCGCTAAACCCTCAGCACAAACTTTGAGCTTTTTCCCAACAGGATACAGAAGCTCACATTTGGTACTCACCGTGATGGAATCAACGGGATACAGACGTGGTTGCTCTGTGTCACCGACACTGCTACGACGCTGGGAGGCGGGACTGATGTCCAAGTTGGGAGCTGGTTGTACCGAGCGTTGGCTTACTACTGCCTCAAGAGAAGTTATCCGCTTCTAGAGCACGGAAATTCTCTGCCGCCGCTGCCTTGCTTCTGCATCTGCTTCGGTACGATTCAAGATCTTCAGCAAAGCCATGTTTCCATGGAACTACGCCCATGCCTCGGGTCCGTCTAGTGTGTTCTGGATTTCCAAGAGCGTAAGTCACCTCGTTTTTCTCTCTGTTTGGCCGGAAAGTTCCATCTTCCACACGCCTCATTGCCTCTTGGACTCTTTGGGTAGCCTCTCGTAGTGCATCGCTAGTCACAAACAACCCAGTATCCGGGTCTAGTGTGCCTCCATGAGCATATAAGTAATATCTTGCTCGTTTTGGCCAACACAAGGTCTGCGGTACGATCCCCTTTCAATTAGACCTGCCTCCATCCTTTCCCATTTCGGAATCGCAACCGCATAACCGCCATGCCCTAGATTATGGCTGCTTGTCCTTTTGCTTGAATTTTCTTTGGTTTGTTGTGATCGTGCCTCGCTGTCTGCCGACGTCTTATTCCGCACGAATTCATTCCACCAGAGTCGTTGCTTCTTGTAATGTTTCTCAAAATCTGGAGTAAGATCCTTTTTGACAAACTCTCGAACCAACTTCTTCTTGAAGGTCTGGAATTGAATAGCCATCTTCTGAAAAGCCCATTTCATCACTTTATCTTCTTTTCCCACCGGAAAGAAGAAATGATCCTTTATCTCTTTCCATAACATAGCATTCTCCGAAAGTGGAACAATATCTTCTTCATTGTCACTTGATTTCGTTCTCTTCCATAGCCTGTACTTTATGGGCACGTTTTCCCTCACAAGAGCGCCCACTTGATTTACAAACATTGTCTTGACGCCAGGAGGGTGTGTCGGCTCGCCGTTATCAGCCACTGCCGTGATGGTCGTATGACCTTCCATCTTCCTCTTAGATCCACGTTTCCGTTTTTTCTTCATTGATTCTGCTGTCTGCAAAAATATATATCAACTAATTAATACATGTAAAAATAATATTTAATGTATGTACATAGATAGAATCAAATTTGTATTACCACGACTTCCTCAGCATTTTCTTGATTTTCCTTCTCATCACTACCTTGCTCATGATTACTATCTTACTCCTGATTACTATCTCCCTCCACATCAGAATTCAAGTTCAAATACTGCCTGCCATCGTCCTCAGGTCCTTCTTCATTCTCAACGGGAGGTACGTACGAGCCACCGCCACCACGAATGATCTCATGCATGTAGTCTTCGTTGTTATTGAAAGGATCCATTTTCACTGACAATAAAAAAATATTAATTACATGAAAAGAAAAATGAAAAAAAGCGCTGACGTCAGCACTGACGTCAGCGGTGGGCACGTTACATGTCAAAACATTATCTAGTATCTTCCACTAATTTTCTAGCATTCCTACTATTTTCTAGCATTTCCACTAATTTCTAGCATTTTTTGCTAATTTTCTAATACTTAGTTCTATTTCCTACAATTTTCTAGTATTTTTCACTTATTTCTATTTTTTATACTAATTACATGAAAAGAAAAAAATAAAAAGTGCTGACGTCAGCACTACACGTACAGAGGAGGCGCGGACCGGTGCGGCGGGGCCGGGCGGAGACCGGGGGGAGGGGCGGCGCCGCGGTGCTGGCGGCGGCCGGGCGGCGACGGCGGGGACGAGGAGGTCGAGGGGTGCCTGAGGTCCGGGTCGACGGCGGCGTGACGGGCCGGGGCGCGGCCGTCCTAGCGGCGCCGGCGCCAAGGTCTAGGGCGGCAGCGTTGGCCGGCGATGAGGGGACGGTGGCGTGAGGGGCCGGCGCGGGGAGTGCGAGGTTTGGGTCGGGGGAGCGGCGCGTCGCGGCCGGGTCGACGTACGGCGGCGTGAGGGGGCGCACGGCCGATCGAGCTGCGCCGGCGCAGGGACGGCGCGACGGCTGGAAGCCTGGAGGCCGGGCCGGGTGGCGCGTCCGGGATCGACGGGGCAGGGGCCGGGCGGAAGGGACTCCGCGCGTGGATGTAGCGAGGGGAGCGGGCGGCCGACGGCGGGGACGACGGCCGACGGCAGGGGCGGCGGACGGCGCGGGGGTGGGCGGCCGGCGGCGGGGACGAGGATCAGCGCGGGGAGAGGCGAAAATTTCGCTAAGTGTTGAGGAGGAAAGGGTTGGGGTTTTATACGGGGAGGCACCTTAGTACCGGCTGGCCTCTCGAGCCGGTACTAACGTGCACAACTTAGTACCGGCTGGCCTCTCCAGCCAGTACTAACCTGCCACGTAGGGCGGGAAATGAAAATGGGGAGGCAGGTTAGTACCGGCTAGTAATATAGCCCGGTACTAACATGTCACGCCCATTTTCTTTTCTATTTTTTGTTTCTTTTTTGACGAAAGTTCCTTGGACGTGATCGCGACGTAAGTAAGGCGTGTCCTCTTTAGATAAGAGGATGCTGGGGTCAACATCAACTGAAAATGGAGGACCATCATCGATATGGTCATAATCTTCTGACTTGTCTGAAATATCCTCAACTCCAACAACTTTTCTTTTACCTAGAAAAACTATGTGCCGTTTCGGCTCATCTTCTGACTTATTTTCAGGCTTATTTTGTGACTTATCAGTGGTTTTTTTCTTCGGTTTGCTTGACAAGTCCTTCACGTAGAACACTTGTGTCACATCTTTGGCTAGAACGAATGGATAATCTTCATATCCAGTTTTCAGAAGGTCCACTGTGGTCATCCCATACCGGTCCTTGATTACGGCTCCTCCAATCACCCATTGGCAACGAAACACAGGCACGAATATGGGTCCATATTCAAGTTCCCATATCTCCTCTATAACACCATAGTAGTTGTCCTTTTTCTCAATATTGTTTCCTACACACATACGGACACCACTATTTTGTTTGGTACTTTTTTGTCTTGAGCTGTTGTGTAAAATGTATACCCATTGATTTCGTACCCTTGGTATCGATGGACTGTGTTCGATTGTCCTCTAGCCAGCCACTAAACTTCTTGATCAACTGTGTCGTTCCCCTATAATTTTCTCCTGAACCAGTCTTCAAAAGTTTTTATATGTTGCTGTGTAATCCAACCAAGATTTTTCTCTGGATTTGCGGACCGTAAAATATTCATGTGTTCGTCAATATACGGAGCCACCTTGGATGGATTCATAAGAACCGTGAAGTTTGCTTTGCTGATTTCATTATACGGGATGTCCATAACAGATTTCTTTTCCAGTGTGCCTTTTCCCTTTAGTTGCCCCTCATGGTGTGAAACCGGGAGCCCAATCGGATCGAGGTCAGGAATAAAGTCAACGCAAAAGTCAATGACCTCCTCTGTTACGTAGCCCTTGGCAATGCATCCTTCTGGCCATGAACGGTTGCGAACGTACTTCTTCAAGACTCCTATGAACCTCTCAAAAGGAAACATATTGTGTAGAAAAACAGGACCCAAGGTAGTAATTTCATTCACAATATGAACCAGCAGGTGTGTCATTATGTTGAAGAAAGAAGGTGGGAAGATCATCTCGAAGCTTACAAGGCATTCGACAATGTCTTTCTGTAGCTTTATCAGATTCTTTGGATTTATGCATTTCTTAGAATGTTTCAAATAAACGCTATCTGTTTCTTCTAGACAGTGGGTGCAGGCGCAGTATCTCATGTTCGATTGTCCCGACAGTTTTGCAAGTGCAAGCCAATCATTGATGGTTACGAAAAGCAAAACTCGGAGGTCGAAAGATTCCTGTTTATACTCATCCCAAACTTGTATGCCTTCTTCCTTTCATAGCAGTAAGAGATCGTCAATCAAGGGTTGCAGGAACACATCAATGTCATTGCCAGGTTCTTTTGGCCCTTCTATAAGCAACGGCATCATGATGAACTTCTGCTTCATGCACAACCAAGGAGGAAGGTTGTAGATACATAGCAGCAAAGGCCATGTACTATGACTGCAGCCAAACTCACCGAACAGATTCATCCCATCAGTACTAAGACCAAATCTTATGTTCCTTGGGTTTTTATCAAATTCAGGGTACTCTCGGTCAAGGTTTCTCCACTGGGCCCCATCTGCGGGGTGTCTCATCATACCATCTTCTTTACGATCTTCTTTGTGCCACCGCATCAACTTAGCGTTATCTTTGTTCTTGAACAAACGTTTCAGACGTGATATTATAGGGAAGTACCACAACAACTTTGCAGGAACTCTCTTCTAGACTGGCTGCCCGTCAACATCACCTGGATCGTCTCGCCTGATCTTATACCGCATTGCTTTGCAAACTGGACAAGATTGCAAGTTCTCGTATTCCTTGCCGCGATACAGGATACAATCATTAGGACATGCATGGATCTTCTGTATCTCCAATCCAAGTGGGCAAACAATCTTTTTAGCTTCGTATGTTGTCGACGGGAGCTCGTTACCCTCAGGAAGTATGTTCTTTACAATGGTTAATAGCTTATTGAATCCCTTATCGGTGACACCATTAGTTGCCTTCCATTTCAGCATCTCCAGCGTTGTACCCAACTTCTTCTGCTCAGGTTTGCAACCAGGGTACAATAGCTTTCGGTGATCCTCTAACATGTTCTCAAACTTCTTCTGCTCCTTCGCAGTTTCACTGTCTTTATGTGCATCAAGCAACACCTGACCTAACTCGTCTGGTGGCTCCTCTTCTGCAACATTTGCTTCACGCTCGTCCATTGGTTCATCTTGAAAGCCACCAACTTCATGAAGAAATGCCCAATCTGGAATGTCATTGTTATTATCATCTTCTTCATTATCTTCCATCATAACTCCATGTTCACCGTGTTTGGTCCAAACTTTGTAGCTTCTCATGAAACCTCTATCATAAATATGGGACCATAGAGTATCCCTTTTCTTGTATTACTTCATATTTTGGCAAACAGTGCACGGACAGAACATTAAACCCTTTGGTGATCTGTTGGCCTCTGCTGCATTGAGAAAAGATTCTAGGCCGTTAATCCACGCTGATGTGGCTCGGCCGCCGTACATCCATTGCCGGTCCATCTGCACAATTTATTGAACATAAACATATATTTCCAAAACTCCAACATGCAACACGATCAAGGTTAAAAAATAAAACATTACAAACATAATTTATTCAAAGCAACATAAATTTCTCCACTTCAAACATGCAACACGATCAAGGTTCAAAAATAAAACATTACAAACATAATTTATTCAAAGCAACATAAATTTCTCCACTTCAAACATGCAACACGATCAAGGTTCAAAAATAAAACATTGCAAACATAATTTATTCAAAGCAACATAAATTTCTCCACTTCCAACATGCAACACGGCCTAGATCTTCAACCATCCTTAGGATGCTCTGATATATTTTTTCCTGGTGCGTCAGATGGTGGAACTTGGTTTGGTGGTGATGGAGCGTAGCGTCGCAACAGATCTTCAAGATCGAAACCAGGTTCCTCACCCCTTGCAACACATTCTTCGTGTTTCTTTTGTAAGAAAGAAAGTTGTGCTTTCACCCAAGCTCCTAGTATTTTCGATTTCTCATTAGGTACTACTGGAGTTTTACCCTTCCCGCGAGACGAACGACGATCACCATCACTGGTACCACTACCTCCGGCGGAAGCCATATTGACATGACCACGAGCCTTTTATTTCTCAACAAAGAATAACATTTTCTTCAAAATGTATTACCATCTACAAATTAACTTAGAAGTAAAGATTACATAACTTTTGTAATTAAAATTAAAAAACCAGAATAATAACATGTCACTGCAAAATAATTTGGAAAAAATAACTCTAAATGTGTCGTATGCAAACTATCTAGTAAACACTTTCTCTAAATTGAAATAGTCAATTCCACATATCTTAAATTAATATACAAATAATATGTACAAATAAAAAAGACATGACGTATTTAAAAAAATTAAATTAATAATATGTACAAATGTCACTATAAAATAACTTTAAAAAATTACTCTAAACATGTCATATACATAGTATCTGCTAAATCTTCTCTAAAACTCAACGAATCGATTGTACATATCTACAAATAAAAAAAATGCACATTCTCTCACATCCTAAAATCACTAATTTCTCTATGTAGAAACCATAAAACGAAAAATAAACGCCGTGAAAGAAGAGAGGATGAAGTTGCTAACCTTTGACGCACTTAGATGAGTGAAATCCTCACAAATTTTGAAAAAAAGGGCAAAACTCCCCCTAGCAAGCCATGGAGAGAGGAAGAAGCTCGAGCTCGGTCTAACCTCGAGGAGGAAGAAGAGGGGCTGATATAGCCGTGCAAAGTTAGTACCGGCTGGTAGCCGGTACTAAACTTTGACATTTAGTTCATTCTCACCGAGTAGTAAGCAGTACGCACTGGCCAAAAGAACCACCGAAGAAAAAGAGCTACCAAAGAAACAATTACCGAAGAAAAGAACTAAACTATTGAAAAAATTGAAGAAAAAGCACCTCAGTGTCATAGAGGATGATTCTTCAACAAGCAACCCGGCGTTACTAGATATACACGAAAGAAAGAAAATTACTGAACAAAATCAAATTATAAACCAAAAGGATCGATTACTAAAGCTGCTGCTATGCATTACTCTTTTTTTTTGAATTAATGCTATGCATTACTCTGAATATCTAGAATTTATTGAACTAGCCAGCATGGGAAGAGATTGAAAAATCAGACAGGACACCAGCATTGCAACCTTCACCCTCTGCTCCCTCCATATGGTGCTAACTTCTAAATTCCCATGTAACAACTAAACCATGAAAGCTAAAGTTTCTCAATCCTCAACCTAGATTACTGACATTTTTTTCACCTTCCGGAAGCTAGTATCGGAATTGATATTCCACTACTGAGTAACTACAGTGTGAAGGATCAACTACTGAATTACTGAATCTGGCGGATTTATTACTGAATTACCTCTGATGTCACCCAGCCAATTTCCAACGCGTGTGGAATTTCTGAATTCAACATTAGAAACACACAAAAATCCTTGAATTACATGCCTGCAAAAATTAACAAATGGTAGCCATCTCTAATGCTTCTGCTTGTGCATGACTAGTGGACATGGTCGGTGTCCCCGTCAAATAAAATCAAGCAGGATGACCACATCCGGGATCTGCAAAATCAAAAGACAAAATATCAAATCAATCAAATCACACACACTATGAGCACAATCCGCATGGGTTTGATGATGAAGGAGCATATGCCTAGACGCTCACCAGAGTTCCGCACCGCCTGCCCCTCTGCTGCCCTTGCTCGATCCATGACAGTACCTTCGCCTGGTACACCGCAGTGTATCCCCTGCCTCCCCACCCTCGCTCTGCCTTGCAAGTTGCAACCACGAAGCAGAAGCACCGATGCCGCTGCAACCTGCTGCTGCCGCATCTCGCCTCGCGCACGCAGCAACCCGCCGCCGCCGCCTGCTAATCGCAGTCGCCGAAGCCACTCGCCCAGCACACAGGGGGCGTGGGAGGTTACGAGGGAGGGAGGGGCTCACGGACTCCTGCCGCCGCCGCTCGAAACCAACCAAGCCGCCGCGGCCGCGCCGCCGCCGCTCGCCGGAAACGCCGCGTCCTCTCGGCAGATAAAGGGGAAAATGGAGGAAACTGAATCAGGAAGGGATGGGGCACAAGTCGTTACCGGGTCGGGTCGGGTGGGATGGGGGACGTGGGTTGGTAAGCGTTTCACTGTTATATTCTGATGCTTCAGGATAGGACTTGGGTGTGTTCTTGTGCAAGAGGGTGAGGTGATTTCTTATGCATCCAGACAGTTAAGGAAGCATGAGGAGAATTATCCCACACATGATCCAGAGCTTGTTGCAGTTGTTTTTGCTTTGAAGATTTGGAGACACTATCTACACGGAGAGCCTTGTGATATTTTCACCGATCGTAAGAGTTTGAATTATATTTTCACTCATAAGGATCTGAATTTGAAGCAACGAAGATGGTTAGAGTTGATTAAGGATTATGATATCAGTGTCCAGTATACGCCAGGTAAAGCAAATGTTGTGGCTGATGCTTTGAGCCGCAAGTCTGTGCCTCCTGCATTGGATTGTTTGATAACTGATTTTGAGAGGATGGATATTTCCTATTGTTATGTTGGAGTGTCAGAAACCAAGTCATGTGTGATCCGTGAGTCTAATATACCTGCACGAGTATTGGAAGCACAACATCAGGATCGATTGCTGCAGGATGTGAAGGAGCGCATTATTGAAGGCAGAGTTGGGGATTTCACTTTAGATGCTTCAGGAGCTATTCGGTTTCGTGGTCGTATCTGTGTTCCCCAAAAGGCTAAGGTGAAAGATGATATTCTTCGAGAAGCACATCGCTCACCTTATACGGTTCATCTTGGTGAGAATAAGATGTATCAAGATCTAAAGAAGAGCTACTGGTGGAAGCGGATGAAAGTGGATGTGGCTAAGTATGTGGCTTCATGTGGTGTGTGCCAACAAATTAAGGCTGAGCGCAAGCATACAGTCAGAAAATTGCAATCATTAGAAGTTCTCTTATGGCCCTGGGATGACATTACCATGGATTTTATGGTTGGCTTACCACGTACTCCTAGAGGAAAGGATTCTATTTGGGTTGTTGTGGACCGTCTAAGTAAGGTTGCACACTTTATTCCTATTCGTTCCACAAATTCAGCAAGTGACTTGGCTCCAATTTATATGAAAGAAATTGTGAGGTTGCATGGAGTACCTCAGTACTATTGTTTCTGATAGAGATGGCAGAAGGTGAGGCTTGGAGTTTGAGGTTGGTGATCAGGTACTTCTCAAGGTATCTCCGATCAAAGGTGTTGTGAGGTTTTGTACTAAAGGCAAGCTTAGCCTGAGGTATATTGGTCCTTTTCCTATAGCGGCAAGGATTGGGAAGTTGGCTTATCGATTGGAGTTATCGGACTCGATGAAAGGACTGCATAATGTGTTTCATGTTGCGAAAATATTTGAAAGATCTAGAACACCATGTCACTTTGGAGCCGGTGACAATTGAGCAAGACTTGACCATTGATGCCCGTCCGGTGAGGATTCTAGAGGAGTATGAGCGAGTGTTGAGGCATCAGACACTCAAATATGTGAAGGTTCTATAGACGGATCAAATTGAGCGTGAAGCAACTTGGGAGCTTGAGTCGCAGATGCGGGAGAAGCATCTGGTGAGTAGTCTGGATTTTTATCTAAGTTACGTTGATTTCTTTTCTTAAGTAACTGAATAAAGAATTCGAGGGCGAATTCTGTTGATCGGAGGAGAATGTAATATCCCAAATAAATAAATAAATAAAATCTAGAATGTTGACCAAAAGTGGCCAAAATTTGACTTTTTGAACCATTGCTTGTATGGTTGATCAGAGACCACGGATGCGTTCGTATCATCGAAACGAATCCGTTTGACTATTCACATGTCATATTTGGGCATCCGGTGAGCCCATGGCAAGCAAATTAATATAGGCCATTGGATGTGCTTTAGGTTTTCTATTCCTGTTACGTTCGTGCCTCATCGTGTAACTCCACAACCCATCGAGTGCCGCCGCCGCCGCCGGTTCACAAATCCTCTGCTTCCATCGTCTTCTTCTCCTAGGAGCTGCCGCTGGCCCTTTGCTGGTTATTGCTACCGTGAGTCCTCATTCACTGGCAACACACCCCAAGGTACCTGTTGCTGCGGTGCTTCATCTGCTTCCTCGAGGTACAGCCTCTGCAGCAGCCTGTGTTCTTTTTGTTGCGGATGAAATTTGGCCGGCAACTAGGGGATTGGGGGAGACCAACCTGCAACTTGCTTCCTGTAGTTCCGGGTGGTGAGCTGCTGTTCTGCACGTGTTATTGATGCACAGCCGTGAGGAGGCAGAAGGGAATAGCGTCGAAGAGAAGTATCAGGGCCTTCAAGATTCATCAAATTTCTTCACTGATTTTTGGATCTTTGCTGTTGAGGTAATTTCCAATTTATCCCTAGCCCTAGGTGCGCATAGATGGATTTAGATGACCCAATTTTTAATCGAAGCCTATTTCAGTGGATCAAATTACTGCAAGCAGCCTTCACTCAAATCTGGTGGCAGTTGGTCCAAAATTTCTCAATCTCATTGAAACAGAAGTTGTAGGTTTCGTTGATATCTTTCCAATGGCGCTAGTTTCATTACAGTCCAATCACTCGTTTGAGAGTTATGCCCAAAACAGTTTTGCTGTCTAGTTGTGAAAACTGTGCAGTAATCTGTTTATTTGTTTTCGACTGTGTTAAAGTATGAATTCACCCTGGTCCCTGAAACAAAAGTTTAGGAAATTTTGCGTAGATGTTCAAAATGTATTTACTTGCTATATTTCGTTAGGAGAATCAAAAGTTATGGTCTAAACAGCGAGCAACTCAGGATTTAGTCGAATTTTCAGAAAAATGTGTGAGCCGACGATCTAGGAATTTAGTGTGGATTTGTTTGAGTATTGTCTTTACCATCTTGTGGTTTGTGTGGACTGGTTATTAAGAGTAGTTTTGATCCACAGGTTTGGGGAATTCTAGTGCCAAACATGAGACATCGGGAACTCGTCGAGGTTAAGGCAAGTGCATGACGAACTTGTGTGATGAAATGTGTGCCTGATAGTTATTTTTTTGAGATGTCTTTGTGTTGTTCCATATTCGCTTTCATGACATTCAAGTTCCGGCTATGGGATTGAAGTTTCAAGTAATTCTTTCATATTTAAATTCAATTCAAGTACCGGTGGATCCGGAGTACGATCTGGTTCTTTTATTCAGGTTCCTGTGAGTAAGTGCTAGCCCCACTTACTCGGCTTTATCGGTAAATGCAAAGGAGTTATTCTGGCACCGTCCGTTTCAGACGGAAACTACTATTTCATGGTGTTTCTCGCTCGTTATTCATGGACCATTGTACCTGCTGAGTGTTTTTACTCACCCTTGTGTTCATCTGGTTTTAGGTACCAAATGACCTCGACATGCATGAGAGTTGGGAGTAGATCATTCCTGAAGAACACACATTCGTTTTACTTTCACACCTACATAGCTTAATTCATTCATTCATTCTTTTAAACTGTAAGTAGTTAAGTTTGATTCTTTTAGTTTATATCTTGCTTGAGATATTATCGTGGTTGAACGGGTTATTTCCTTCGATTCTTGGGAAGGGCTGTGATGCTTATTTACTTGTTATATGATATCAGCCTGTTTGGCTATGCTCTTGCTTAACCAGTATGTCCTATTTACAGGGAAATCTCTGCCAAAATTTTCATTAAATTCTAGACTTTGTTTTTTATGCTTTTGGTAGCCTCCGGGTTTTGGGAAAAATCCGGGGTATTACACTCTGCTCCATAAATTTTCTGCCAAACGTGTCTAACTCCAAAAACTCCAGATCTGGAAACTCCAGGAAAAAACATGGAGTTAGAGGCCAACTCCATGTTTTTCTTGAAGTACCTCAAGGGGCGCTCCAAAAACCAATGTTACAAACCTAAACATGGAGTTGGAATGTAATTACCCACCTATGCCATCAGTTACACACGGTACCCATTCGATCAAAAAAGAAACGAAGCAACGTCTCCCTCCCCTCTTCCGTCCCGACGCCCCCTCCTCATGTCGTCCTGCCTGCGGCGGCTAACCACGCCGCCGCCTGTCCCTGTTGCCGGCGGCCCTCCATGGATGACAGAATGGATTCCTCCAATCTTGATGATCCCTCCAATCTAGGTATTTCGTTGTTGTCCTGTAAGGATCTAGATGTCGCCTAGAGGGGGGGGGGGGGTGAATAGGCGAGATGACCAATTTTAACTTCTAATCCAATACTCAGCCTGCGGTCAGCTCCAGGCGGTTAAACCGCCCCTGCTAGGCGGTTAAACCGCCCCAAGGCAGTGAACTGCCCAAAGAATTGCTAGAACCCCCTCTTGCTTTTCTAGCACCAAATACACTTGGAGTACTTCTTGTACAGGTATATCTGATCAATATATTTAAGCCCCTGCACACAAATAGAGTATACCCAAGTAGATCGAAGCGGAAGCAAATATAAAGCTAGAAATAAGCAAGTAAAGTGAAGGGGAGACACAAGGATTTGTTTACCGAAGTTCGGACCCACTGCAAGCACCAAGCAAGTTCAGCGGTTCCTAGTCTCCGTTTGAGGAACCCCGCAAGGTAACCTCGCCAAGGTGTATACACGCCACACCTTAGCCCTTCACTAAAGATGGTCCTTTTCCACGAAGGAGGCAAGACCAGCCCTTACAAACTTCCGGTCGCTCACCACACGAATGGGAGCTCACCAGCAACGCCTAGCCGTCTAGGAGCCAAGCTCCAAGAGTAACAAATGCACAAAGAAATTTTGACGCTAACCACGAGTGCTCAAGCTATAGTTTTGCTCTATAATGCTCTCACAAGATCTCTGAGCTATCAAAGCTCTCAAGCTCACACCCAAAAGCTTCACTCAACCCCAACTCAAAGATTTCAACCAAATCAAGCAAACTCACAAAGAGTGATTGGGGGAAGCTCCTCTGCTGTTAGAATGTGTCGAGAAGGCTTAAGAATCACACAGAACCAGCAGCCCTCAAAGGAGAGGGCTAAGTGGTATAAATACCCCATCCAACAAAAACTAGCCGTTGGAGATCTGTCATGGCCGGTTAAACCGCCCCTTGAGGCCGGTTAAACCGTCTGTTCAAAAATACTAGCCGTTGGAGCTGTCAAAGGTCAGGGGCGGTTAAACCGGCCCCTAGGGGCGGTTAAACCGCCCTGGGTCAGTGAGCACACACTTGCTCAAAATTCTTCTCAACTCTCAAGGCTATCTCTCTTAGGTTATGTTTTGAGCACTAATGTGGTGTTAAGTCAAATATTCAATGTGACATCCCTCTTGATAGTACGGCATACCTATACTCAAGAATAAATATAAAATCCAATTACTTGCTTGAGCTTGAATGCCTTCAATTGTGCCGCACATACTCATTTCTTCCTTTGAGGTCTGTCCACATTGCTTATGCTTGAGCAAAAACCAACTTGAGCTAGTGACTTGAAATTTTGACATAGAATGAAATCCACTTCTAGTTCAAGTCACCTTTCTTCTATAGATATTGATACTAGCTTATATGAAGTCCACATATGATCATGAAACATCCAGTTGATCCGTAGAAAGTTTCGTCACCCTTAGCAAAGAATCCATGACTCAAGCCGCAACTTGATCACACATTGCTTGGTCCTTAGAAACACTATCCCGAAATCCAACCTTTCTTCCATGCTTCACATATAGCCACATATACCCTTGTATCATTCATGAAATTCATCCATTTGCTTTGACCATAGAACATTATCCAATATATCCATGTCTTCTAATGCAAGTCATACACCAAGTGTATAGAGTCTTGATGTCCCATACCACCATTTCTCTAGCATATATTTCTTAACTTGCATTTCTCAATTTTATCCAACCTTGATCATGATGTCTCATTTGAGTCAACAAGTCTTCACTTGGTTAAGAGACCAAGTCTCTTTTCATGTTTCACACTTACTTGTTGTACACCATATTATATTACTATGAGAGCCATCAATTCTTCCTTTGTGAGCCAAACATTTATGTATTCAACCAATGAATACACACGAATCATGAATATTCAAATTAAATCCTGCTCATAATCTTTACAAGACATGTTAGTCCTTTAATCGTTTTGTCACTCAATTCACCAAAACCCACTTAAGGGACTAGATGCACTTTCAATCTCCCCCTTTTTGGTGATTGATGACAACCCGATTAAAGCTTACAAAAGGATATAATAATAACGCTTTTAAATTCAGAGATTTAGACTGAGCTCCCCCTTAATATGTGCAAAGGTAGAGAATTTTTCATGAACTTGGCCTCACATGCCAATTTTTGCACATATTTCAAGTAAACCATGGAGCTCCCCCTAAATCTTAGAATCTGTGGGGTGCAACAAGTGTGTGAAGAAAAATCATGATAAAACTGTGATGCACATGACAAAAATTGCACAAAAGTGAAAGAAAGAGAAACTTGTGCTGCTGCCAGGTGACAGGCGGTTTAACCGCCCCTTGGGGCCGGTTTAACCGCCCTGCTCTGGCAGTTGCACAAGAAGATAACAATCATCAATTGATCATGCATCACTCTAACACAAGGTCACTTAAGAACATAAATAGGTTCCACACATAGTAGCACACATTACAAGTTCTTCTCAAGTCCACAAATATAAATTTTGACATTATTACAGATCCAAGTCCTTAAGGCCGGTTTAACCGCCACCCTGGGCCGGTTAAACCGCCCCACCCAGATAACTAAAGATAAAACCGAGAGGCAAACTTTAATCCATGTTCTTCTCCCCCTTTGTCATCCATCATCAAGAAGGGCCTGAAGAAGAACTTCTCTTGGTCAGATCACTGATTTTCTCTGTCTCCACAACCACCCGTAGATGGGTTCCACCCTTGATCATATCCTTCATTTAACCAATGCAGGGGTGGATTTAAGTATAAGGAACTAGGCAGGGTGATTTCAGAAAAGGATGTTGTGATACTAATTGAGCTTGGAGACATACCAGAGGAAGGATTAGGATTAAAGATATCAGCCGATAGACGATGTGCCCAATCCTCATGAGCTGAAGATGTGGAGGGAAGAGTGCCTGCAGCTCCGGAAAATGATGCACTAGAGTCACCAAGACCTGTCCCTGGCAAAGAACCACCCAGGTAGCTTCCATAGCCAAGTCTAGAAGCATAATCTGACTGAGAGTCTGACTGGGGTGCTAGGCCACTGAATTCAGTCATTCCGGCAAATGAAGTCCCAAAACCACGAAAGTCTGGCCCGTAGGAGTGTGGTGGAATAAATGGAGAAGCTGCCGGTGTGGCTCTAGCTGCTGCTCCCCTAGCTGCTGCTGCTAAATGTGCCTGAGCTGCTGCTACATCCTCTGGAGTAGGAGTGGCCTGACTAGAAGAGGATCCTCCCTCACCGGGGTAAAATGTGCCATAGAAGTTTGTACTCTGAAATCCTCTTATCATATCATCAACTGAGGGTATCTCTGGCTCAGCAACTGTGGGTGAAAGGGGTGATCTAGGTGGTTGAAGGTTTTGAGCTGTATGCATCATCTTGATAGAATCTCTTGCCTTCTTCTCTTTTATTCTAGTTTCCCTTTCAGCAACCATAATGTCCCTCTGATTCTGACAAACACCACGAAAAAGATTGAACAACTTTCTAAATGTGGATGAGCGTTTTCGATGTCTAGAATGTGAGGGTCCTCCCTCATCAGCCCTGGGCCGGTTAAACCGGGGTGAGGACCCGGTTAAACCGCCCCCTGCCTGAGGAGCAGCTTGATCTCCAAACAGCTGCTCCTCCCCCTGAATTTCTGTCGCTGGCTCAGTCTCTGCTGGGGAAGGTCCTGGGGATCTGTTTGGTGAGATCAACTTGACTCTAGAGGGGTCGGTTTGGCTTAATCGGATCATGCCTGACATCAACTTTGACTCGACCAATATTTGTAGCACCTTTAATGATATGCATGATGTAAGGTGCGTATCCACAGCCCCTAGATGGATGCTCCGAGATGTGCTTGATTTCTTTCCAAATGTAGTCTCCGATGTTGAAGCGCTGAGCACCCGGACGCATGTGCCACATCAAGTCCCTCATGTGTCGAGTAATATCCGAGGGGTTTCCACCACGTGGGGTAATAGTGACTCTGAACAACCTGTTCAGGACCCTGTAGTTTGTGTAAAGCTCCCCAATGTGTCCAAACTCCGATGGATCTGTGCGAGATGGATACATGAAGCCTAGGTCCTTGGCTTCCATATAAGTGGGAGTGTGAACAATGTGATGCTGTGGATTGTTTTCTACCTCAAGATATCTACAAAAGTCATCAAAGGTGAGGTAGAAAGGGGTGCCCTCAGTCATCCAAAAGATAGCTCTCTCTCCATCCTCATAACCAAAGTATACAGTGGCATAGAACTGAGCTATAAGCTCTCTATTCCAGTTGCATCTGAAACCCATTAAGTTCTTCAGTCCTTGCCTTTCACATGCTTCAATGACTTGGTTAAACACCACATGATTGGCTCTAGACATATGATCCCAGTCAATCCATTTTGCTTCTAGTGTGATATCAGGCATCCTCTCGAGCATGGTGTTATAGAAATCCTGCAGAAATTTTGTATGGAATCTATAATCTGTGGCAGTGGTGCTGACTGTATCACTAGGATTCTTCCTTCTATTTCTCTTGGCTATGTCTGCCATTCCACTAGCACAATAATCAACAGCTACCACTCTGGCTGGGTAGATTGGTGCTCTAGGTCTCAGTATGATGCTCTCAGCTCTGGGTGCTCTCTGTCTAGGCTGTGAGCTCAAGTGGCTGCCACTGTGTGCCACGGGGCTTGCTGCCCCCCTCTCACCATCATCACTGCCCTCATCATCACCATAACTGTCACTTTCCTTAGCTGGTGCCTTGCCATGAGGATCATCTCTATAGTCCTCATCCTCCATACTGTCATCACTTCCTGACCCATTTTCCTCCTCAGTTTCCTCTTCTTCCTCTACAATATCATCAATCTGCTGCTCGGCTGCTCTCTTGGCCGCCCTTGGCCTTAAATTTCTGCCACTTCCAGTCCCTGAACTTGACCCGGCTTGATCATCCACTTTGCTCTTCTTTCTCAGCCGTCCAGTCATACTGTCTCTGTCCTGAGTCACAGAAGATGAACAACACATGTATAAGTTCTCAGGAGCAGAAGAAACTTATGAATAGATTGAGAAAGGAAAGATTTAGAGTTTTTTGGGTCAGCTCTGTCTGGGGCGGTTAAACCGGCCACAGGGGGCGGTTAAACCGCCTCTGGCAGAGCTAAGCAAGAGACTCCAAAATTTTATTCTTAATCATAGACATATTGGATGATTCATAGATATTGTACAGGAACAACAGATAATTGACTAAATCATGAAAGTTCCGATGCAAGGGTCGGATCTTCCGATGGAAATTTAACAAGAGACAGAGCCGGCCGGAACTTGTGGGTCGGATCTTTCGGCCTAAGTTTTGACCACTTTGTATGGAATTGAACAGCAG
This sequence comes from Urochloa ruziziensis, assembly GCA_015476505.1. Lineage (NCBI taxonomy): Eukaryota > Viridiplantae > Streptophyta > Magnoliopsida > Poales > Poaceae > Urochloa > Urochloa ruziziensis. The sequence goes on along the minus strand of CM027120.1, from coordinate 39,747,505 downwards.
ATGAATCATGAAAACATCCTAGAAGAAGACCTGGTTGCATTGCTAGGTGTCACTATCTAGGACTTGTCTGCCTGGGGCGGTTAAACCGCCCCCTGGCAGTCAAACCCTAGATGTTGAATCCAAGCAATGCGACCAAGGAAACGTGAAAGGAATACTAGGATGTTCTTTTAATGGTTATTTCTAGGACATTGACCAGAGGAAACTCAAATCTATGGGCTCAAAAGGTAGATCGATGAAGAACATCATTTGAGTACCTTTGGAGAGGGGAAACCGAGAGGAATCTTCAAATACAACTTGGGGCCCGGTTAAACCGACCAAGGACAGTCCAGATCTGCAAAGAAACCTAGCTTTCCTTGGTGGAATCCTCAAATCGCCATTGGAGGCAAGGAGCTCGGGAGAGAGACGGTTCTGGACGAGGAGAGGAGTGTCTGAGGTGTTTGGGACGAAGGGGTAACTTGTGGATAAGGTTTAGATATTGTATGCTCGTGGGAGGGTAAAAAGGTAACTGCCAGCCAGACCCGGTTAAACCGCCTGGAGGAGGCGGTTAAACCGCCCTGAGCTAGACAGTTGACAATATGCTCAGATGGATTGAATTTTGATAGATAGATGTGAGATAATAAACTGAATAATCCATAATTGCTTCAATTATCTCAGAAGAACATGTTTTTCCAAAAACTTCTATCTTTTCTTGCTTCTTCCAAGAAAAGGTGAATGGGTAGATTAGGATCTTTTGTGGACTTGAGAGGATCTTTCTACTAGTGACCAGCGATCAATCAAACAATTTGAACAATGGTCACAGTAGATCAATCTTGGTCAAAGACCAAAATACCAAAGTTTTTGAAAAAGGCACATTTCCTATCATGCTAGTGAATATTTTTCAAAATTCTATCCTATGTCACAACAACTATGTGGTAGTCCAAAATAAAGTCCAAGTCGGCATATTTAGTTCATATCTTACACAAGAGCAAACATTTGACCAAAGTCAACATTAATAGGAAGACATCAACTAAATATCCAATAGACACACACAAAGTGAGATTTAGATTGGACTACACACGTACAAAGGCCCACTAGCATGTATGAGTGACCTAAATGATTTTAAAAAAAAACATGAGTTCATGGACACATATCTTGGCCATTTAAGTCATCCAATTTGTGCAGTACATCAATTTATAGCTCAAGGCTTGCTCTCTTATTAGAAACTCTAAGAACACAAGCATCAAGAGAGAAAGCATTAAATAGCACAAGCATTAGCTTCACTTTTAGCAACCCTTTGAGTTGGATGGCATATAGGTCAATAGAAGTGAAACCTCATAACATAGGCTAAATTTCCTTTCCTGGTCTACATGTAGAAGTATCCGTAGCATTTACCTCACATGTACAATGTTGATCACAAGAGATCATGCAAAGGAATTTAAACTATATTATGGTGAGTAGCCATGTGAGAGTTAGTAGCACAATCCAAACTTGGAATATCATACTTTACCACTTTGGATTAACGTATGAGGCATACTCCAATGAGAGACATACTCTCGAGAATGAGACTACAAGTTCACTTAGAAGAAAAATGTTAGTCCCATAAGGACACAAGTTTTAGAATGAGCTCCCCCTCAATTAGTGTTTAAGATATTTGAATTTCTCATAAATGCACTTTCAATTCTATTAGGAACTAGAAGAGGCTCACTCTAACACTTGGTCAAGACACATAAATATTTGCAACAATGAACGTGTGTCAAATGTACTTACTGTTAAATGTGCAAGAAAACATGTCCAAGACAACCCTCGAACCGGATCATCCGAGTTTATCCAGTGACTTGAACTTTTCTGAGTTAGGCCGGTTAAACCGCCCTGGAGACCCGGTTTAACCGCCCTGTGCAGTTAAGGTGGAAAGTTCTATGTTCTTGCACCATTCATCTCAACACCCCTCTTGATTCTTTCAGGCCTTGATCCTGTCACATATTTTAAGGAGTGCTCAACCAGGGAGCTGTCAATAGCAATATGTGGGATAAAGATATTTTCAAGTGTTGAGATGGCTATGATCATCATCTACTTCTACTCAAGTATGAAACTTTAGAGAAAGACAAATGTTTGTATAAAATTAATGACAACAAATGCATGCCAGTGCGTAGATGTTACCGAGATGTCATTGAGAAGGATATAGGTCTTAACTTTCCATTTGGCGACTTTTCAATTTTATAACATACATTCTTGAATAGCCAAATGTTCAATGCATCTCCATGGTCCTGCAAGCTTAGCAAACTATTTTTGGTACCCAAATTTTGTTGGGTCCGTTGATGTTAGACACAAGGTGCTTAGGAACCCAAATTGCTCTTACACTTGTTTGAGGTGAGCAAATCACCTTAACTGTGCAAGTATCAACTTTGTGATCCCCAATCTCAGTGAAATCATATTGAACTAGGTTTGACTTGAGAAGCTCACCATTTGGGCAATCCTTACTCATATGCCCTTTTTGTCGACACACATAGCATCTTCGGTTATTGGTATTGCTTGGTGGCTCCTTTTCTTTTTCACCTCGTTTCTGATCTAACTTTTGCTTGCCCGTCGTTGATGCGACTAGTTTGCTTTTGTTCTGAGGAACTTGAGCGATCTGGGGCAGGGCCGGTTTAACCGCCCTAGCCACCCGGTTTAACCGGGTGTCCCCAGTCATGACTTCACTTGATGAAACTTTGCAATCTTTGATCAAGTGACCCTTCTCTTTGCACTTGTAGCAGACTCTATGAGTTTCATTATACTTTTATCTGCTAACTAGCCTTGCTTGGCTCTTTTGCTTGAGAGAACCATTTGATGGGGATATAGTTGATTTTTCCATCTTTTCTTGAGTCTTGAAATTTTTGGCTTGATCTTGCTTGGAAACTGAGCTAGTGACATTTGAACCCTTCTCAAGCTTCTTCACCATGTATTCACGGTTATCTTGAGAAGGTTGCACTTGGCTCGAGTTTCTTAAGTTGATCAAGTCACTGTTTAGCCTTTTGACCTCTTGCTTGAGTTGATCACTCTCTTTGGCATTGAGGTCATCACAAGATTCTACAAATGCATGCTCAATGCTAGATTGGCTTGTTTGACCACCACAAGAATTAGCACAAGACAAATCATTATTGACAAGTAAGCATGAGCATGTGGGTGTGAGAGGTTGATTAAATTTTACCGAGTTGATTATAACCTCATGAGCTATTTCTAGTGAGACATGTGAATCTACAAGCATCTCATGAGAATAATTAAGTTCTTTATGAGTTCCTTGCAACTTCATATGCTCACTAGTGATTTTGTCAAGTTGAGCTTTGAGCATCTCATTGGCCTTCAAGTTGTACTTACAAACCAAGGAAGCATAGGATGACTTGAGAATCTCTAACTCCTCCGTCAAGGAGTTAGATCTCTCACAAGGTTGAGCCTTGGCTTTCTTGGCCTTCTTCTTCTTCTTCTTCTTTTCTTTCTTGGCCATCAAGCATACAATGTCCTCATCACTGCAAGATGAGAGTTTTACAGTGGAAGCTTTGCTTGGGTCCATGCTTGTATCTTGAGCATGATGCGATGTGGCATTTCTGTCAGGGGCGGTTAAACCGGGGTTGCAGGCCGGTTTAACCGCTTCCTGCATAGTGAGCACATCCTGCTTGTTTTGCTCCTCTTTCTTCATGGTTGACTTCATCTGAAGCTTAGTTTGAGTTTTTGAGGGTGATGAGCACACTTCTAAAGAATTCAACTCTTCTTTCTCCTCCTCATCATCACTCTCAACATCATCAAAGATATCCTTGATGATGGACCAAATAAGATAGGCATCTCCTCGGTTTTCTTTCTTTCTAGAGATGCTATCCCAAATATCTTCACAAACAGCACTTTGCAAGAAATTAGTAACACAAGCATTGAGTTGCGAACATGCTATCTCCTTTTGAGTGATCTTTGAATGATCAATGTTATCAATATCAAACATAGGAGGTAGGATGCTAGCAACTAAAATATGTTCAACTACATGATCTATATTTCTAAGAGTAGAATGAACATTTGCTGACCAAGAAACATAGTTTGAGCCATCAAGATCGAGTGGCTCAAAGTTTACCTCAATCGACATCTTTTCTTCACGGCGGTTAAGCTTGAATGTGAAGCCTATGCTCTGATACCACTTGTAAGGATCTAGATGTCGCCTAGAGGGGGGGGTGAATTGGCGAGATGACCAATTTTAACTTCTAATCCAATACTCAGCCTGCTGTCAGCTCCAGGCGGTTAAACCGCCCCTGCTAGGCGGTTAAACCGCCCCAAGGCAGTGAACTGCCCAAAGAATTGCTAGAACCCCCTCTTGCTTTTCTAGCACCAAATACACTTGGAGTACTTCTTGTACAGGTATATCTGATCAATATATTTAAGCTCCTGCACACAAATAGAGTATACCCAAGTAGATCGAAGCGGAAGCAAATATAAAGCTAGAAATAAGCAAGTAAAGTGAAGGGGAGACACAAGGATTTGTTTACCGAAGTTCGGACCCGCTGCAAGCACCAAGCAAGTTCAGCGGTTCCTAGTCTCCGTTTGAGGAACCCCACAAGGTAACCTCGCCAAGGTGTATAAACGCCACACCTTAGCCCTTCACTAAAGATGGTCCTTTTCCACGAAGGAGGCAAGACCAGCCCTTACAAACTTTGGGTCGCTCACTGTGGGGACCCCTCATCCAAAGGTTCCCTAAGTACCTGTATCAGATTTAAACACCGTTTGTTTTAGCTAGCGGAGAGCGGGTAGGCACTTCATTCCTCCACCAGAATGGGCTGTAGCACCTTCTCGCCCTGGAGACTTAAACCTGTATGACAAGGAAGGCAAGAGTGAGTATTCAAATTGAATACCCAGCAAATCCCACAAATTCAATAATATGTCAAATTAAATTAAAGTTGAGGGTTGGTCCTGGAGGGGCACTTCCTCCCTGCCAGTCCCAGTATATAAGCCCCGAACCTAACCAACGGTACCTTCGCCGTTTCAGGTTCCCCGTACAGAAACAGTAAATCTAATCATCGAGGGCTTTGACTAAGTGGACTCTTGCCGGAGTCGCGGCTATCCAGATAGATTCTACACTCTGCAGAGGTCGTACTTATCTACCCCGCATTCGGTCTGTTCCCACCTTCGCGAAAGGCGGGCGTCGACCTACGAGATTCGTACCCACCGGTGACCATCGCTGGTCAGCATTCCCTAGGTCCAGCCACGTGTATACTGTGGGCTAAACAGGGGCTACTAATCATCCGCCTCGCGGATATCGACCCGGGTTTTTGATGAGCTCATCGGGCCTCCGGCCCTCAGGGTCTCTGACCCTATATCCTAGTCAACCCGTGCCGCCCAGTCCCAGCCCTCTGTCTGGGGCTGTCTCCAGTATACCCGTTTCCCGACTTGGCGCGTGCTCGACCCGGCACCGGGCGGTCCCAGTTCGCCGGTCAGCACTCTGCGCCAATCATACGGCTTCCTTGGGATGGATTACTAGGTTAGCTGGTGGGGTGTGAATCAAGGCCTCACATAAATAGGCATTCCCGAAGGCTATGCCTTTTTGGCATGCGAGGTTGTACTGGGCACTAGAAAGAGTCTCCCGTGAACCGGTCCTTAGCTGGGATCGGAGCGGCTCGGAATCCCCTTCCTTGGGATTTCCTTCCACTCCCAATCAGCATCCTATGCCTACAGCGATGCGGGGCATACTCTCCGGTCATGCCCCCCTGTAGCTTATGCTGCACATAAGGTAAAGTTTAGTGATTAAGGTGATATTATTGGTGAGACTTGCCTTCATTGTCGTCCTTAGATGATTCTTACGCGAGCGTATTCCGTAGGTTGACCGGGCTTGGGCTTCGGGTCTTCTGGAGCTTCGACGTCTCGTCGTCTCGTCAGGCCCGGTCATGCTATCGATAAAACACATAAAATAACAATCAGGATAACAATACATCAATCAAGTCGTAAAAGGAAAAGGAATAGAAACAAGGCGGGGATAGAAGGATTTGCTAAGGGTTAAGGAGTAACGGCTAAAGATTGGATTAATAACCCATTAATTATATAAAATAACCAATGGATTAAAGGATGGGAATTTGGAGGAGAATTATTAAACGATTCCCTGGAAGATGGCTAGAATGATAATTATCGGTATTTCGGAAATTATAAGGATTTCTATGAATAAATCCCGAATGACCGATATGGATTACTAGGGAATCCTTATCTGTTTCTTTGGGCAGCATGATGGCTAGGGTTTCAATGAAACCTAGGGGTTTACTGGGCGGTTCGGTTGGACGACGGGGATTTAGACGGGGTTTCGGGCTTACACGGTCGGCGTAGCGGCGGGGTTTTGGGGGTGGATTAAAGGCATGGCTAAGCGTAGGATATAAATATTAGGGAACTAAGCATATGGAAATGCTTAGAATAATCCCCAATATTTATGGGAATTTTTTTGGGGATTTGTCGGGCTAGGATAGCGGAAAGGGGATTTTCTGGGTACACCGAAGGAGGCTTTCGGTTGGTTAGAAAGAAGCTTATTTGGATTTGGGTTCTAATGAGGTGCTAAAAAGGATTGGATGGCACTAATAGGCTTAGAAATAATCCTAGGATTTTTGGATATTTTTGGGGAATTTTTGGAAGAAGGGAGGCTCTAAATACACTTGCGTGTACACTTACCGGGGTGTACCTAGCAATTTGCTAGGGGCTGACACGGCGGGGTGGCCCAGCTGACGTGGGCCGGTGGGACCCACCGCGTGCACCGCTCCGTGGGCCGGTGTCACGGGCGCGGTGGACCGCGCGCCACTGGGCCAATGGTCCAGTGGACCGCGTCTACTCCGTGGCCGCAGCTGCCGCGCCATGGACCAGCCGTGGGCCGGGGCGGCCGCTGGGTCTACGGTTCACGTAGACCAGGCGCAGGGAGTCGCGGGCGGACGGGGTAACGGGGAAGGCGACGGCGTCGGGGCTCGGGCCCACTTGTCTGGGTTAAGGCAGGGAGAGGGGGGGGTGACGGCGGGGCGACGACGGTGACGGGAAGGGGCCGGCGGCGTACCCCTTCGGGGAGCGGCAGCGGCGCTGCCGTAGGCGCCATTAGCGCCGCCGTGGCGGCTCGCCGGCGTGAGCCTCGCCGGTGCTAGAGCTCGCCGGCGGCGCCGCAGCTTGCACCAGAAGAGAGAGGAGAGCACGGCGAGTTCGCCTGTGTTCAACAAGGGGAGGGGGGACGAGCGGGGTGGCCTGGCTGTGATGGGGGGGGGGGGAAACTCAGCTCGGTGTGAGCTTGTGCCGGGGCAAGGAGGGGGTGCCTCCCTTTTATAGGCGGCCTAGGGCTCGGGAGCGCGCCACGTCGTGCCAGGAGGGGGAAGGAGGGTCGACGGGAGGCGGACGCGTGGTACCCGCCGGGGAAGCGAGCTCGGCGGACGGCGATGGCGGCACTCCGTGCTCCCGGCGCCGGAGCTTCGTCTCGGCCGTGCGATCCATGATCGTGCGGCGTAGGTGAGTCCGCAGAGAAAGGAGGAAAGGGCGGAGCGTCGGTATGGGCGTGGGCAGACGGCATTAATGCCGGTGGTTGGGGAGGCGGAGGAAATGGCGGCGGCGGCGGGATTAGCTTGGCCAGGGGGTGGTCGGCGCCGCATTGCCTGTGCGGTGGCGCATGGAGGAGCTTCCACGCATTGCGCACACGCCCCTAGGGTAAATCCTGGCCGGCGGCCGGGGATCCAGCGGCGGCGGGCGGCGGTGGCGCGGCCGCGAGGAGGGGAAAGAGGAAGAGGAAGGCGTGACGTCAGGCGACGTCACTCCGACCGGAGTGCAGGCCGCGTGCGCGAATTGGGCTGGGCGGAGCCGACCGAGCGAGGGGGGGCAACGGACTGGGCCGCAGGGGGATGTGCGGGCCGCGTGGCCGCGGGCCGTGCGGAGGAAAGAGGGGGACAAGGCGATTGGGGCCAAGAGTTTAAGGGGAAAAACCAGACCTCGCTGGTGGGCTGGCGGGGTGAGCTGGGCCGGGATGGGGGTTGCGGCCCGTTTGACGTTTTTACCATTTTTCTATTTAATTTCACAGGATTTTAAAAGGGGTTTGGATTCAAATTTAAACCTAACCTTTTCTAAATTTATCCTAGGGTTTTTGAGACTCATTTTGACACTCAAGTGAAACATCCCTTTTTATTTTCCCTTTGGTTATTTATAGTTTATTCTTTATGTTTGTTTCCTTTTAAATTTATAATTATTCTAATAACTCTAGTATGAACCCTAAATTAATTCTACTTAATTTTGAGAGTGTTACAGATCTACCCCACTTAAAGAAATCTCGTCCCGAGATTTAGGGCTAGAAAGAAGATCTAGGGTTTGTCCTAATTCTTCCTTAGTTGACGACAGGGATTGCCAATACTTTTTGAAAGGAATTTCTTCTTCTCTTTCAAACTTCAAATTCTTCTTCCTTCTAATGATTTATTTCTTATTTCCATATGCGGGAGCACATTCATCGATGTTTACTTCCATTTCTCCCGAATGTATCCGATTTATTTCTGTCGTACTTAGGGTGACTTGATGAATTACTTTTTCCAGAGTTGTTTTAATCCTTAAGTTCTTGAGGTGAAGTATCCTTTTCTTCATTCGGGTTACTACCCCACTTAAGAGAATCAACTCAGGATTTCCTTGATCGTAATCCGAGATCTTCTTTTTTTTCCGAACGGATTTCTCAGATTTATGTGTCTGTCTTTAACTAGAATTCTCGGATTCCCGTACCCTCTCAGGGGCTTTATCCAAATTTCTTATCCAAGTTTTCCTTGACTTGGATGTATCCATGTTGTACCTTACTACTCCTTCACATGCCCTATTCTTGGTCATGGAAATGGTTCTTACCTGGGTCTCTTTTTTTTTTGACTAACTCTCATCATTCGTTGTTGAGAGTATCAGTTCCGCCCCAGGTTTTCCTGACGGTAAGCGTTGTCTTTTCTTTGTCCTTTCTTTCTTTTTTTTTGATGCTTCTAGATTCGGAAAAGGTCCTGCTGTGCTCTGGTCTTTCCTGGAAGAAATTTAATAAATAAAACTCCAGGGTTACCAGTCGGGATAAGGTATCCAAGAGTGGTAAATCTGGGTGACCACTTCTCACCAGAAAATTTGGTATGGTGATTCTTCTGGTATTTTGAGAAGTGTCTTCTTCCAGAATGACGGGACGGTTAGAGTCCCTTGGTTGGAGGGTTCGCTAACCATGTCTCGGTGGAGTTTGGTTTCCGAATTTTGGGTGATGATTCCTCGGCCACATCACCCAGTTATTCCACCAAGATTTCTTCCTTGTATTTCTTCTGCCCGGAGCGAGCTGTCTTGGGTTCTTTAGGGAAGTAGGGAGGGCTCGGTGGTTCAGAATTTCTCGGTTGGCAGGTTCATTGACTATGGAATTTAGGTGGCTACATGGTGGTTGATCCTGATCATATCCGTGGATTATGGTGGCTTATCCGGGGTTGCTGGTGACTTCATTTTTCCCAAGTCTTGGGTTGGAGATTCCTTTGTCAACTCACCCGGTTATTTTATTCCTGACTCATGATCCATTCTTGTGTTGTGATCGCTTCTTTATTCTCTTTGCCTTCTTGGATCTTTCACCATGGACTTCTTTGTAGGAGGATGAGGAGAGTTGAAGGTTCCTTACAGAGTGGGGAGATGGGGTGGTCAGCTCAGGGTTATGAGTTTGATTGGTCATTTCTTTATATGACCCGGTGTGAGGTTGTTGCTAGGCAAGAAAGGGGGCTTCCTTTTTGGGTGTGTATAGGGTTGGGACGGGTTGTGAGAATCGACTGGGAATCTGGAGTGGTTGCTGTCATCAAGGGAAATGGCGGGGGAATTTTGTCGAAGCGATTGTGGGTGTGGATTTATGAGTAGTTGGAGTGGAGATTGAGGAGCATCTTCTTACGAAAGTTGCATGCCTCAATGATCGGTGAAACCTGGTGTGTATGCCTAATGGCGAGGAATGGGATGAATGGGTATGATTATCAGGTTAGGGACGGGGAAAAAATTTCTAGGTCCGTCATGAGGTTCTCATGGATGGATGAGGATTGAGAGGCAGGCTTAGAGAAGCTTGCATGTCTCAATAATCTGATAAAGGAATGGAAGGATTTCTTAAAAAAGAAGGTTTTGTATTCGTGTGGTGGCCAGTGGTCAGGGTGCTTTGATGAAGTGCTGGATTAGTTGTGAGCGAAGGAAGGCAGGATTTTCTTGGATTGTCTTGGAGTGGATTATACGGTGATAGGTGATATCAAGGGGGTGGAATCTACTCGGTCCCTTCAGGATTTCAGAGGTTTATGAAGGTCGGGGATCCAATTGGATTGTTCGGGGGGAATGGCTGTTGGAATTTTTTTTCCCGAGAGGGTGGGTGACAAACTTCGCTTATCATGCATCTGTTTGGCATGTTGAGGGATGCGGTTTCAGTTACCTCGGTAGGGATTGGATCAAGCGAATTTTCGAAGGAAATTGATGATGGTTTTACTCGGGAATGGTGAGATGAAGAAAAAGCTTAGTTCCATGAAGAAACTGTATGTTCCTAGGTGCAGAACTTCGGCCTATTTCTTTGCTTCTTTGAAATTGGTGTTTTGGAATAGGAGTTTCGAGATGATTAGGGGTGAGGGGTGTTACAGGGATTGATAGGGGATCTCAGAGGTTTATGGATATAGCCAGTCCTAATTCAAGGAGAATGTTGGCTATCCGGAAAATTTAGGGTGAGGGGGTGACTGAGTAGGGAAACAGTGGGCTATTGGTAGTGGTTCTGGGTCTGGAATGATGGGTAAGGTTTCTAAAAGAAATCCTTATATCTTGTTATAGGTTCCTCGGCTTTCGCAGTTTCTGTTCCAAGATTTACTCAGGGTTCAAACCTGGTCACACTCATAGCATAACTGTCCTATACTATTCTGTGACTAGATCCGTATTTCCCCGGAGAGTTGTGATTTATAACCTTCCTCGATCGAGTTATGTGATTTTCAGATATAATGTCTTGGCGACTTCGGAACCTACCCACTTAGGAGGATTAGATTCCGCTATTCCGTTTAGACATGTAGAAATATTTTCCAGAAACTTTTCTTCCTTTCCGGATTTCTGCTTAAATTGACGACATTAGAAGGACAATGGCTATAGATAATCCTTAGGTTTAAAGGAAAGAGTGGATCTATCCACACATTTTTACAATCAACTACCAATCAAATCCATATCTATTATATGGAAAGGGGGAAACTATTACCCAGGGCTTAATCAAACATTACACAATCAAAGTACATTACTATGAAGTCATAGGCTTATTTTTCAATAGAACGTTCTACAACTAGATCTCTAGTTACTCCGGCAGCATTTGCTTTTCGGCAAATCTTCATCTCATAATCTTCGTATTGCGGATCGTCTTCCGAACCTCATTCTCATGATCCATACCTGTCAGAGTAACATTTGGAGTTAAGCAGGAAATAAAGGGAGTTCAAGGACATGGACCAAGGATTTTTCGAAAAATTCGAAAGATAGGAGCAGAACACAGGGTTTATGGCTTCCTAATGCCTATGGGCTGTCTTATATGGTATTAAGAATTTATTTACGGCTCTGATACCACACTGTGGGGACCCCTTATCCAAAGGATCCCTAAGTACCTGTATCAGGTCCGGGATCGGCCGCTGATACAGATCTTTTCACAGATTAGTATCAGAAGAAGTAAATAACGTATATTTTAAACAGATTTAACACCGTATTTGACTAGCGAAGAGCGCTTAGGCACTTCATTCCTCCACCGGAATGGGCTGCAGCGCCATCTCGCCCTGGAGACTTAAACCTGTATGACAAGGAAGGCAAGAGTGAGTATTCAAAATTGAATACCCAGCAAATCCCACAAATTCAATAATATGTCAAATTAAATTAAAGTTGAGGGTTGGTCCTGGAGGGGCACTTCCTCCCTGCCAGTCCCAGTATATAAGCCCCGAACCTGACCAACGGTACCTTCGCCGTTTCAGGTTCCCCGTACAGAAACAGTAAATCTAATCATCGGGGGCTTTGACTAAGTGGACTCTTGCCGGAGTCGCGGCTATCCAGATAGATTCTACACTCTGCAGAGGTCGTACTTATCTACCCCGCATTCGGTCTGTTCCCACCTTCGCGAAAGGCGAGCGTCGACCTACGAGATTCGTACCCACCGGTGACCATCGCTGGTCAGCATTCCCTAGGTCCAGCCACGTGTATACTGGGGGCTAAACAGGGGCTACTAATCATCCGCCTCGCGGATATCGACCCGGGTTTTTGATGAGCTCATCGGGCCTCGGCCCTCAGGGTCTCTGACCCTGTATCCTAGTCAACCCGTGCCGCCCAGTCCCAGCCCTCTGTCTGGGGCTGTCTCCAGTATACCCGTTTCCCGACTTGGCGCGTGCTCGACCCGGCACCGGGCGGTCCCAGTTCGCCGGTCAGCACTCTGCGCCAATCATACGGCTTCCTTGGGATGGATTACTAGGTTCAGCTGGTGGGGTGTGAATCAAGGCCTCACATAAATAGGCATTCCCGAAGGCTATGCCTTTTTGGCATGCGAGGTTGTACTGGGCACTAGAAAGACTCTCCCGTGAACCGGTCCTTAGCTGGGATCAGAGTGGCTCAGAATCCCCTTCCTTGGGATTTCCTTCCACTCCCAATCGGCATCCTAAGCCACAGCGATGCTGGGCATACCCTCCGGTCATGCCCTTGTAGCTCATGCTGCACATAAAGTAAACTTTAGTGTTTAAAGTGATATTATTGGTGAGACTTACCTTCATTGTCGATCCTTGGTCGTTCCTTACGCAGGCGTGCATCGTATGTGGACCGGGCTGGGCTTCGGTTCTTCTGGAGCTTCGACGTCTCGTCGTCTCGTCGGGCCCGGTCACGCTATCGATAAAACGCATAAAATAACAATCAGGATAACAATACATCAATCAAGTCGTAAAAAGAAAAGGAATAGAAACAAGGCGGGGATAGAAGGATTTGCTAAGGGTTAAGGAGTAACGGCTAAAGATTGGATTAATAACCCATTAATTATATAAAATAACCAATGGATTAAAGGATGGGAATTTGGAGGAGAATTATTAAACGATTCCCTGGAAGATGGCTAGAATGATAATTATTCGGTATTTCGGAAATTATAAGGATTTCTATGAATAAATCCCGAATGACCGATATGGATTACTAGGGAATCCTTATTGTTTCTTTGGGCAGCATGATGGCTAGGGTTTCAATGAAACCTAGGGGTTTATGGGCGGTCGGTTGGACGACGAGGATTTAGACGGGGTTTCGGGCTTACACGGTCGGCGTAGCGGCGGGGTTTTGGGGGTGGATTAAAGGCATGGCTAAGCGTAGGATATAAATATTAGGGAACTAAGCATATGGAAATGCTTAGAATAATCCCCAATATTTATGGGAATTTTTTGGGGATTTGTCGGGCTAGGATAGCGGAAAGGGGATTTTCTGGGTACACCGAAGGAGGCTTTCGGTTGGTTAGAAAGAAGCTTATTTGGATTTGGGTTCTAATGAGGTGCTAAAAAGGATTGGATGGCACTAATAGGCTTAGAAATAATCCTAGGATTTTTGGATATTTTTGGGGAATTTTTGGAAGAAGGGAGGCTCTAAATACACTTGCGTGTACACTTACGGGGTGTACCTAGCAATTTGCTAGGGGCTGACGCGGCGGGGTGGCCCAGCTGACGTGGGCCGGTGGGACCCACCGCGCGCACCGCTCTGTGGGCCGGTGTCACGGGCGCGGTGGACCGCGCGCCACTGGGCCAATGGTCCAGTGGACCGCGTCTACTCCGTGGCCGCGGCTGCCGCGCCATGGACCGGCCGTGGGCCGGGGCGGCCGCCGGGTCTACGGTTCACGTAGACCAGGCGCAAGGAGTCGCGGGCGGACGGGGTAACGGGGAAGGCGACGGCGTCGGGGCTCGGGCCCACTTGTCTAGGTTAAGGCAGGGAGAGGGGGGGTGACGGCGGGGCGACGGCGGTGACGGAAGGGGCCTGCGGCGTACCCCTTCAGGGAGAGGCAGCGGCGCTGCCGTACGCGCCATTAGCGCCACCGCGGCGGCTCGCCGGCGTGAGCCCCGCCAGTGCTAGAGCTCGCCGGCGGTGCCGCAGCTTGCACCAGAAGAGAGAGGAGAGCACGGCGAGTTCGCCTGTGCTCAACAAGGGGAGGGGGGACGAGCGGGGTGGCCTGGCCGTGATGGGGGGAAAACTCAGCTCGGTGTGAGCTTGTGCCGGGGCAAGGAGGGGGTGCCCTCCCTTTTATAGGCGGCCTGGGGCTCGGGAGCACGCCACGTCGTGCCAGGAGGGGGAAGGAGGGTCGACGGGAGGCGGACGCGTGGTACCCGCCGGGGAAGCGAGCTCGGCGGACGGCGATGGCGGCACTCCATGCTCCCGGCGCCGGAGCTTCGTCTCGGCCGTGCGATCCATTTTCGTGCGGCGTAGGTGAGTCCGCAGAGAAAGGAGGAAAGGGCGGAGCGCCGGTATGGGCGTGGGCAGGTGACATTAATGCCGGTGGTTGGGGAGGCGGAGGAAATGGCGGCGGCGGCGGCATAGCTTGGCCAGGGGGTGGTCGGCGCCGCATTGCCTGTGCGGTGGCGCACGGAGGAAGCTTCCACGCGTTGCGCACACGCCCCTGGGGTAAATCCTGGCCGGCGGCCGGGGATCCAGCGGCGCGGTGGCGCGGCCGCGAGGAGGGGAAAGAGGAAGAGGAAGGCGTGACGTCAGGCGACGTCACTCCGACCGGAGTGCGGGCCGCGTGCGCGAATTGGGCTGGGCGGAGCGGACCGAGCGAGGGGGGGGGGCAACGGACTGGGCCGCAGGGGGATGTGCGGGCCGCGTGGCCGCGGGCCGTGCGGAGGAAAGAGGGGGACAAGGCGATTGGGGCCAAGAGTTTAAGGGGAAAAACCAGACCTCGCTGGTGGGCTGGCGGGGTGAGCTGGGCCGGGATGGGGGTTGCGGCCCGTTTGACGTTTTTACCATTTTTCTATTTAATTTCACAGGATTTTAAAAGGGGTTTGGATTCAAATTTAAACCTAACCTTTTCTAATTTATCCTAGGGTTTTAGAGACTCATTTTGACACTCAAGTGAAACATCCCTTTTTATTTTCTCTTTGGTTATTTATAGTTTATTCTTTATGTTTGTTTCCTTTTAAATTTATAATTATTCTAATAACTCTAGTATGAACCCTAAATTAATTCTGCTTAATTTTGAGAGTGTTACACTCACCACACGAATGGGAGCTCACCGGCAACGCCTAGCCGTCTAGGAGCCAAGCTCCAAGAGTAACAAATGCACAAAGAAATTTTGACGCTAACCACGAGTGCTCAAGCTATGGTTTTGCTCTCTAATGCTCTCACAAGATCTCTGAGCTATCAAAGCTCTCAAGCTCACACCCAAAAGCTTCACTTAACCCCAACTCAAAGATTTCAACCAAATCAAGCAAACTCACAAAGAGTGATTGGGGGAAGCTCCTCTGCTATTAGAATGTGTCAAGAAGGCTTAGGAATCACACAGAACCAGCAGCCCTCAAAGGAGAGGGCTAAGGGGTATAAATACCCCATCCAACAAAAACTAGCCGTTGGAGATCTGTCATGGCCGGTTAAACCGCCCCTTGAGGCCGGTTAAACCGTCTGTTCAAAAATACTAGCCGTTGGAGCTGTCAGAGGTCAGGGGCGGTTAAACCGGCCCCTAGGGGCGGTTAAACCGCCCTGGGTCAGTGAGCACACACTTGCTCAAAATTTTTCTCAACTCTCAAGGCTATCTCTCTTAGGTTATGTTTTGAGCACTAATGTGGTGTTAAGTCAAATATTCAATGTGGCATCCCTCTTGATAGTACGGCATACCTATACTCAAGAATAAATATAAAATCCAATTACTTGCTTGAGCTTGAATGCCTTCAATTGTGCCGCACATACTCATTTCTTCCTTTGAGGTCTGTCCATATTGCTTATGCTTGAGCAAAAACCAACTTGAGCTAGTGACTTGAAATTTTGACATAGAATGAAATCCACTTCTAGTTCAAGTCACCTTTCTTCTATAGATATTAATACTAGCTTATATGAAGTCCACATATGATCATGAAACATCCAGTTGATCCGTAGAAAGTTTCGTCACCCTTAGCAAAGAATCCATGACTCAAGCCGCAACTTGATCACACATTGCTTGGTCCTTAGAAACACTATCCCGAAATCCAACCTTTCTTCCATGCTTCACATATAGCCACATATACCCTTGTATCATTCATGAAATTCATCCATTTGCTTTGACCATAGAACATTATCCAATATATCCATGTCTTCTAATGCAAGTCATACACCAAGTGTATAGAGTCTTGATGTCCCATACCACCATTTCTCTAGCATATATTTCTTAACTTGCATTTCTCAATTTTATCCAACCTTGATCATGATGTCTCATTTGAGTCAACAAGTCTTCACTTGGTTAAGAGACCAAGTCTCTTTTCATGTTTCACACTTACTTGTTGTACACCATATTATATTACTATGAGAGCCATCAATTCTTCCTTTGTGAGCCAAACATTTATGTATTCAACCAATGAATACACACGAATCATGAATATTCAAATTAAATCCTGCTCATAATCTTTACAAGACATGTTAGTCCTTTAATCGTTTTGTCACTCAATTCACCAAAACCCACTTAAGGGACTAGATGCGCTTTCATATCCGTTAAATCTTGTATCAATTTTTCGCTCATCCTCTCACAATCCCCAAATAATCCATGGCAGCTCATGTCACCAATGGTTTGTCTGGGGGCCGTAGCCCTTTCACTCTGCCCGCCCGTGCAGAACAGCCCCTTGGATTGGGCGCCAGCAGTGGCCTGGGCGCCGGCCTTGGCCAAGGGTAGGGCGCCGGCCATGGTGGCCGGTGGCCGTGTCCCAAATGCTGGTCGTGGCACTACTGCCGGCAGTGGTGGCCGTGGCACTGCTGCCCAGGAAGGTGGCGATGAAGGTTCTGTCCGGAAACTATTTGATTGTATCATGTTTTGTTAAGGATGGAAATGTGGAAATGGAATCCGAATTATCTAACATCCGTATCCGCTAAAACGTAAATATGGATATCCGTATTCGTATTTGAATTCAAATGTGGTAATAAAATGGATACATCCGAATTCGTTTTCGTTGAATTTCTCTATCCGATTCCACATTCGTATTCGGCAATATCCGGCAGTATCCGTATTCGACCATATGAAACTGTTAGTTATTTCTATAACTAATGACAAATGATGTCCATTTAAATATTAATAATGGTAGTGTATAATTAAAAAAAGTTATCTCCATTACTAATGATTATGATATTGATTTTAATATAAAAAATATTGCATCCACAAATAAAATATATATTTATTAATAGTTTTATTATTTATTATATGATTAATTATTAAAATAATTATGAATGAATGTGATATTATTAATGAGTGATCTTTGTTTAGACTTGTTATGTACTCATACTTTAGTCTTTACTTTTATATAATAATTTTATAATATAAACTATTAATAAAGAAAATAAGTAAATATTGTTTTCCAACTGGTGTAAATATCTGATGCGTATTCGAATTCGAGACATCCGTTTTGTATTCGTATTCGAGAACATTCGAATCCGTATTCGTATTCGAGTTAAAATGTGGTAAAATGTGATATCCGAATCCGATTCCATGCGAATCCGATCCGTTTCCATCCATATGTTTTGTTTGATGCTCTCTGATATGGAACTTTAGCCCGCACGACAATGTAAAACGCATAGTCCTGTAGCACAAACGGTACTGTAGCAAGCATGGTCATGTAGCAGTACTGTAGCGCAAAGAAAAAAGAAAACCAACCAACATGCCAACCTAAGGGCAAAAGAGGACTATTCCCACCAATTAATACATTTTTGAGAGTTGGAGTCAAGCTGTTAGCCAAACATGTTCATCAGCTCCATGTTTTTTCTGGAGTTAATGGAGTGGAGCTGAGAAATGGTGGAGTGGAGCTTTTTTTTTAAGTGAAGCTCTCCCAAACACGCCCACAAAAATGATACGTAAGATAGGTTGTCTCACAAGTGAAAAAAAAATTCAAACGATCAAGACATGTTACAAAAGGTAAGTTAATATTGCAACTATTATTTCCACATTTTTCACTGTGGATGTTGCATGATTCTTTCGGCAGGATTTTTTCCATCCATAGTTGATGATGCATCCACTTTTTATAAATGTTTCTTAATGCTGCATAAGTTGATTTTTTATGTTGCAGTAGTTGATTTGTAATGTTGCGATGGAGCATCCGATGCAAAATTTTACATCGGACATCCTAGCGCTAGCAGTTCTGTCAATTTTATTGCAAAGAACTAAGCATGACACAACCCTGGGAAAGCTACTTCCAAGTTATTGTTTAGCTACAACCATCTTTCACTTTAAAATGAACAAAACATGGCATCCCCTGAAATATAATTTGAAGAAAAAGTCCAAATATATAGCCATTTTAAAAGAAGGGATCTAAATTAAAGTGGTTTCACTTTCCATGCACCGGGCCCTCTCTCCATGCATTTTTTAGGTAGCATTTATTCTGAATTGTTTATTTATTTCATATTCTGATGGAACTTAGCAATAGTACATTATTTATTTATTTCATACTACTCCGACGGAACTTAGCCATCGCACATTTTTTATTTATTATTTCATACTGCTCTGATGGAACTTAGCCATGCATCGTACATTGTTTTATTTATTATCTAATTATTTAAGGCTGGGCCAAACAACATGTCCACGCTCAAGCCTTCTTTTTGTCAGCGACGTCGTCAACATCAGCAGCAGCAGCAGCACGAATAACAGGAGCGGCCCCTCATAATCCAGAGCCCGGAATAATGTCCTGGAGGTCAATGGCCTTCAGGATTCTCTCTCTCCAACGAAACATGTCTGGGACATCAACGTCTGAATCAAGAATAGAATTTATTTAGTAGCAACATTAGTGTTTAATTACTGTTTTCGTGCTGGAAGTGTTTAATTATTTAATTAGTAGCAACATTAGTATCAATTAATTCAAAGCACACAAAGTAACTGGATGCCGGTGTACAGGCCGAGTTTGCACGTGATGATGGTCAGCTCAGACCAAGATTTCGAGCAACACATACCTGTGACATCGATGTCGCCCTTGCATCCAAGAGGGCATGGAATGTGCTGGAGCTGGAGGTCACCGGCCTGATCCAGGACTCTTTCTGTAAAACGCTCGACATCTTTTACGTCAACGCCTGAATTAAAAACATCGAATTTAGTTAGTAACAATAACAAACATTATGATTTCCCTTTCCTACTAGTTATTAGTTAATAACAAAGGTTTCAATCGAGCAGTAGTACCTGTGAGGTCGATGTTGCCCTTGCATCCCGGAGGGCATGGAAATAATTGAAGCTGAGACTGGGCCGCGACCACCATGGTCATGGCGAGGAACAGGAGGAGCGCAGGGCAGGTCATGGACTTGGAGGCCATTGCTCGCTAGCTATGAGATGTGTGTGTGTTCTCGACTGTGTGTGCCTTTGAGCCTGATACACCATGCATTTATATAGGCCAGCGGCGCAAAAAGTCTCGACGTTATTATGCAGGCTACAAAATCTCCAGGGAGATCACTACGGCAAAGCCCTGACGAAACGTACTGCTCTCTATCCATTAATTTTCAATGTTGCAATAACTAGGCTCTCGATATATCTCAATGAATAAGCCTGGTGAGACACGTGTTTATTTCATTATGTGGCCATGGGTGGACGGACATGGATCGGATAATCACCACTAAGTTAAAGGCACGTACTTGCGCACAATAAAATAAGCCTAATTTGGTGCTGCAAACGGTCAGCTTCCTATATCTCTTCTTTTTTTTCAACCGAAGGAACATGTTCTCCTGGACATTTGGGGCGGTGTCAAGACTTCACTAGCGGCAGAACAAGCCGTACGCACGTGCCACAACAGCTGAAGAGATTTTGTTGCGGCAGATGCGCTGCAGAGCTGTTGTAGCAGCCGTGCATTCTTGCCAATTTTTCTTGGAAAGAAGAAGAACTGTTCAAAGGATGTACGCCGCTTCGTTAATCCATTCGGCCACCAAACGGGGTAGAAATAATAATCAATTAAACGACAAGTCAAAATAATGGTGCAGTGATCTAGATGCCCTCCTTTTCTAAGCAGAATGCTTCCTATATGTAACTTTATTTATGATCTCATATTTCAATCCTTTTACAATCAACAAAGTAGTGTTTTGTGCTTGCATTGTACATTTGTACCCACAATGGACCGAAGAGAAATGCAAGAGAATATCACCTAGCGTTTAAAGCCAACTTCGGACCAGCATATGCTCTAAGCAAGTCTCTCGATTAATTCTGAAAATATACGGAACTTCATAATTCATAAGCAATCAAAACCAGCCAAGAAAACATATACTAACATCTTTACTCATTGGTTGCAATCTATTACCAGTCTAGTATCATTGCCTTTACATGCATTGGCTTTCGAAATGATCTTTTGAAGTAAAGCTCTCTTCACCTTGGTCTATGTTACAACAACAATCCAACCCCATATTCGGATGTGCCTTTCTTTATTCTTCTCTTTCTTAGAAAAATGTTCTGGACACCTTTCTCAGCAGCCTGCACCATCTTCTTCTGGATGATTATAGAGATTACCACCGACGACAATGATACTTACGAGTACTCCGATGCAGGTCCTCATGGTAAGTGTACTTTGATTTATTTTTATTTTTTTGCGGGTAAGTGTACTTTGAATTTTACGCCTCCAAACTTTCACTCCCGGTCATTGCCCTCCAATTGGGCGTGATAATACTCGAAGGCATCATAACTTGCCCTTCTTACCAACCGGCGACGATGGTTGCAATTTTGTGATGCCCATTTCTGTAATAGTGCGTATTTCCATTTGTTTCTATGCTCTAAAAATATTCCAAAGCAATGTTGTGAAGGTTTACTAGATACTAGCAGGGTGGCACGTGCCACAGGCACGTGTTTTAATAAAATAAATTTAGATCACCATGAACAACAAAGTCTATCACATAATCCAACCTTGTATGTTTCCTCAGGTTGCTAACATACGAACGTACTACGATTGGCAGCACAAGTTTAATTTTGTTACGTTCAAACAATGCAAGGTTGGTGAAATACAAACAATGGTTGGTCTCAAGTTCGTGTATCAATAACTATCAAATCTGAGCTCTCTTCAGATGTTGTGCAGAGTATTTCTTTCAAACAAAATAAGTGGCTCCTAACATTTAGATTTCTTTTTCAACAGAACAAACAATTTCATTATCTCACATTGTCAAACTATGAAAAATTAGTACTGTACAAAGTAAATATGAAAATAGCACGCTGAACAGCTTCAGCAATTAGCATACATAAGCTCATACAAAAATTTATTGGCGACTGAGCTACTCCTGCAAACAAGAGACGTCGTCCTGCTTTCAAATTGCATCCCTATAAAAGACGATCTGACCAAAAAAGCTACAAAAAAATTAGCCAACCCCCTTGGCAGTGGGCTAGGTAGGAACACAAATCTTGACAGTTAACTGTAGGAAAAGTTACTTTGGGGTCAAGTACTTTTTAGAGTCCAACTTTTCTGCAAATATAAGGAGGAATCATAGAGCCCAAACACTACATTCTCAAGTGAAATTTCTGAATACACATAAATCATAGAGCCCAAACACTGCACTCTCAAGTGGAATCTGATCATCCTAGTAAAAATATCAATCATGTCACAAACGCAAAGCACCCTGAGATATAAGTTGTAAGCTATAAAGCAAAACTGGCTAATACAACAATGTGACAAGAAATCCAACTTGCTATATCCATCTTACAAAATGTAGTGCTAAACTGTAAAACAAAAGGGAAGGGGAGTTACCACAATGGAGTGCAGATACAAAACAGTGCTCTTCCATCCCTTTATAAGAGAAGTATGATTGTTTGAAAGGAGATTGTGAGTGTTATCTGAATATTGTTACATCTGCATCAATATAGTACAATGGGAAGGGAAGTGTGCTGGTGTCCTCTTGCACATACCAATCATCATCACAACTGCATAACGAGAAG
Source organism: Urochloa ruziziensis (assembly GCA_015476505.1). Classification (NCBI taxonomy): domain Eukaryota; kingdom Viridiplantae; phylum Streptophyta; class Magnoliopsida; order Poales; family Poaceae; genus Urochloa; species Urochloa ruziziensis. The sequence goes on along the minus strand of CM027120.1, from coordinate 39,725,493 downwards.
TGTAAATAGAAGTCATGAAATGGCCTTAATTTTATTTCTTTCAGCCTTGGTAGGGTTAACATATAATTGGATGACTAATAAAATAAGCCATTCATAGAAAAATGATATGGCATGAATTCACATGCAAATGATGCAGATATACACAAGCTTCCAGGTACACCATTATCATTTGGTTGCTTCGCATGAGAAGAATCCGAGGCCAAGCTTTCACTGGCACAGTGATTCAAAGAGTAAAACGTATTCCTCTACCTTGATTGACAATGAAAATATAACATTCTGAGATAAAAGACTAAATAAAGCATATGATAGAAATAGTCTACCTTATGACTTAAAAGGGAACATGAATACAAAATATACAATGCAAGCAAATGAACAGATACTATATTGTTAAACTAACATGTGTGCATACTGGAAGCATATATTTTATCTCCCAGGTTCAAATTGAATATATATCAACTGTAGACTTTTCAGTAGCTTCTTCTAAGAAACATTGTGCATTGAGGGAGGGAGGGAGGGCTCACACTGACCTTTCCAGGGTACGGGATCTTGCAGCCTTGGTGAAGTATGTGGAGACCAATCCTGCAATTTGAATAATAAGAACTCCATTAATCATTGACAAAGAGCATAAGCCTACAAGCGTTGAAAACTAGATGAGCCACCTAAAGTTAGCTATACAGAGAAATCATAGACAGCATATTATCTCAGTTAAAGTTAGCTGACACTGCTATATGTTAGGTCGATCTCCACCACCACGGGGCCGTGGTGGGCTCGGTCCTGCACCCTGATCGGGGGAGCTCAACCTAGCATTGGTTGGGGGGCCCCGTCGCACAGTGCTATATAGATGGGGTGGGGGCTAGGGCGCTCCTCACGAGGTTGGTCGCGCCACCAGCACCACCACCAACAAACCCTACCGATCCGAGGGAGCACTGGAGCGACGGGAAGCACCACGACCGCCGCCGACATCCGGGTGGATCCGGTGGACGCGCTGCCACCGCCCCGACCTCAACCGCGTCATCCATACGCCGCCAGCGCTTCCTCAACCCGCGGCCGCCCTTGCGACCGCCACCGCTGCCATGGCCGTCGACCCCGTCGCCACCACAGACGGGATGTGCTCTCCCTCTCTCTTTTCTAGGTGTAGTTGTTCTAGATCTATTAGTTGTTTATGCATGCACATGTTTTATTCCCATTAATCAAGTTGTACCCGTGATGAGTCTACTGCTAGTGATCCTAGACTTCCATTAATGGTATCAGAGCCTAATCTAGTAGTAGATTAGAGATCCGAATAGTTTTTACACCCGAAAAGTTCATGTTTATGCTCACTGTTAGTAGAAACAGAGGGGGAAGGAGTGTAGAAAACGAAAGAAATCGAGGTAGTTCAGTTAAATCCAAAGAATACAAAGCAAAAATCGATGAAAATCAAAAAAGAAAAGTGGATCTCAGATCCAAAATCCCGAAACCCTAACCCTAATCCTAGATCCACATCAAGGAGGCGCGGTGTGTGGGGGAGGACCTACCTGGTCTTCTCTGCCGCCGGCCGTCACCGCCGCAGGGCGGGAAGGACGCCGGAGCGACACCGCTCAACGGCGGCGCGCTCGCCCATGAAGGAGAACGCAGGCGCCGGTGAGGGGCTTCACCCCGGCCGTCACTAGCACGAAAAGGGGAGGGAGCCCAGCGGCCTTGAGCAGGGGGCGCTCGCCTTGCCGTGCGCCGGCGAGATGCCGGCCATGGCCGACCCGCACTCCCTCTATGGACCTCTTGTTTTTGGCTCGGGGTCTGGGGAGGGGAGAAGAGAAAACGGGGGAAGGGGAGGAGAGGGTGCGCCGCGACCATGGCCGGTGGCGCGCTCGTCCTTGCCAGCGCCGGAAAGCCGCCAGCCATGGTGCGGCGGCCGCCGCCGGTGAAGCCGAGTGAGCGGAGAACGCGGGGGAGAAATGAGCTAGGGTTAAGGGGCACCAGCCGAGCGGGCATTTTATACGCGCGGCGCGTGCGGGGAGCCGTCGACGCATAGAGCACTAGAAGATGGCAAAGAAAGCTTTGCGTTATGTGCAAGGCACAAAAGACCTCATGCTAATATATAGAATATCTGATTCCCTAGAGATAAGAGGGTATTTAGATGCAGACTTTGCGGGAGACAAGGATGATAGAAAATCCACGTCAGGTTATGTATTCACTCTCGCAGGGAAAGCTATTTCGTGGAGAAGCTCTAAGCAAACTCTGGTTGCATCATCTACAATGTATGCAGAGTTTATAGCATGTTATGAGGCAACGTTACAGGCCAAGTGGTTGAAGAAATTTATATCCGACTTGAAAGTGGTAGATTGTATTAATAGACCACTTAAGATGTACTGCGATAATGAGCCCGCGGTATTTTACGCTCACAACAACAAGTCGAGTAATGCTACCAAACCAATAGAAATAAAGTTCTATGTTGTGAAAGATAAAATCCAGGATCACACTATAAGTCTGGAGCATATAAGTACGAAAAATATGCTAACGGATCCGCTCACAAAAGGCTTACCACCCAGTGTGTTTAGAGAACACATTACCGGTATGGGTTTAAAGGAAAGCCTTATGATCACCGGATAAGGGCCCGGGTTATGATCCTTCGTAATGGAGAAATTTATTGTGGCTGATTAATCTAATTGAAATGACAATTTTGATGACTCATGCTCAATGTGCCTTTTTGTTATGAAGTGGATGTCAAGCGAAGAGCTTAAGGTAAGAAAAACATAAGGTGAGATCGAGGGGGAGATATGAGCTCCCCCGTCGCACAGTGCTATATAGATGGGGTGGGGGCTAGGGCGCTTCTCACAAGGTTGGTCGCGCCGCCAGCACCACCACCCACAAAACCCTACCGATCCGAGGGAGCACTGGAGCGGCGGGAAGCACCACGACCGCCGCCGACATCCAGATGGATCCGGAGGACGCGCTGCCACCGTCCCAACCTCAACTGCGTCGTCTGTACGCCGCCAGCGCTTCCTCAACCCGCGGCCGCCCCTGCGACCGCCACCGCCGCCATGGCCGTCGACCCCAACGCCACCACGGAAGGTCTGTGCTCTCCCTCTCTCTTTTCTAGGTGTAGTTGTTCTAGATCTAGTAGTTGTTTATGCATGCACAGGTTTTATTCCCATTAATCAAGTTGTACCCGTGATGAGTCTACTACTAGTGATCCTAGACTTCCATCACTATATGTTGTTGAATTCCCTCACCTCTCACATCCGAAAGCAGTATTGAAAGAATCTCTTCCTTGTTAGTTGTGATCTGCCAATATAAAGAAGATAATATAAACACAAAGGGTGCATATTATCTCTATTTCTTGCAGCCCTAAGGCTCATTGTAATGGAGATGACATGTGCTAAAAATAGTAAATAGCATTAGGAAAAATTTAATGTAACTGATGTTAGATGCATTACTGTAAGCATCCATTCCATGAAACATGCACCATGTGCCTAAGAAAACATAAATACAGTTTTTACTGCAATGATTAATCAGTTTTTCTATGAAATTATAAATACAAAGATTTTCCACTATATTTATTTCTCTGAAACATCTTGAGCATGACAATCAGAGACAAATGTTGGCTGGATTGAACCGTGGGAAATTCAGCATGTCCACTTAAAAATGCAGACTAATACAAAACTGTTTGTGAAGTAAAGAAAACATAACCACAGATGCACGCTTACTTTTTTCCAGCTTTGTATTCAGCGCCTGCACCTTCTTATCTGCATCGGTGGCCACTTAAAAATGTCTCAAAGCTGCTTTTTTTCTTTTTTGTGCTGTAATATTCTGAATGAGCTTTTCAATCTAGAAAAGGTTATATTAAAAACCTCAATATTCCACCACGCTGTTCATTGAATTCTGTCAGCCCACTATCTGCTTCTCGAGTTCAATAGCCCGTGCATTGGCTTTGCCTGCCTACTCCTCTGCAGCTTGTATAAACTCATGAACATAGCTACTTCTAAGGAATAAAGCAATGCTTAGACTGTGTATTTGTTGTTGCTAAATCACCTCTGCATATCAGTTATCTTCTGTGACTTCTCCTTGGCAATCGATTCCAGCGTTTCAATTGCATCGTCCTTTGTCTTGGATTTCAGGGTCTGGTCTGCAATGCACGACTCTGCAGAATCCAAACCATCAGGCTGGTTAATAGTTTATTCAAAGTTGAAAAATCAAGAGGTATATTTAGTAACAACTGACAACTAAAAGTTGGTACAAATTGCACTCAGTTACACATGCTATTTTACCCAAATTTACTCACTAAGGATAGATGTCTGTGAATGCAAAAGAGAAACCATAAAGCTAATTCATCAGGAATGAGCTGAAAATTTCAAAAACTCTGATCAGATAAAATATACCTTCACAAGTTTAGATAATAAGCTCTCTAATGCATGAATATTTCTTACCACGGGTGTTGTGTTTCTGCAAACATTTGTGATTAGACTCAGGGGCGTCCATGATCCTGTGCAGGCTGGGCGACCGAACAGGGCCCCCAACAATTATGGGCCCCAAGATTTCTAATGTACCATAAGTATGTGTAGTTAGCTGTGGGCTTTATTTACTAATAAATCAACAACGCCAGCTCTCTTTTTTGGCCCACAACCGTGGCTGTGTTGATTGCCGTAGCTCTCTTCTCTGGCCCAAAAACAAGTCTTGCACTTCCTACATACGCCGCCGCCGCCGTCCACTTCGTCGTCTCCTCGGCTTCAGGCTTGAGAACTGAGATTCAGTCCCCATCGCACATTGGACAGGAGACGCAGATTCAGAACATCGCCAACAGGATCGCCTGGTAAACTTGCTGCTCATGCCCTAGTTATTTAGTTATTAATCTTCTGTACACAAATTGATCTAGTGTAATTGTTTCAACTTGCAAGCCATGTCTTCTTCAAATCGGATTAGAAAATATGAATCAGGAAATCAAAAGCACAAGAAAAAGCAAAGAGTTGAGGAATTAAATCAATCTCTTAAAGGCTCCATAGAGAAGTTTGTTATTAGAGAACCGCAGGTTTCTTCTCCCAATAATGATACAGTTGAGCAGGGGCATGGCGCTGCACAAGCTACTCGTTGGGAGAGCCGTATTGATAGTGTTAAAGCTATTAGGTTTCATTGTGCTAATATTTGGTTTCTTATTTACTTCTGACGCATTGCGTTCGTTGGATAATAAGAGCTTGAAATCTTCTTGTCATCATCTTGAGGCTGCACTTAAACAAGATGGACGATCTAATATTGATGCTGATGACCTTTATGTGGAGTTGATTTTTCTTCAAGATTTTATTCCACAAGAAAATAAAGGCCCGGTCGAGATTCTAAATTTTTTGAAGCGACATGAGTGTTTTCCCAATGCAACCATTGCATATAGAATTCTATTGACCACTCCTGTGACTGTTGCATCGGCAGAGCGGAGCTTTTCTAAATTGAAGCTTTTCTAAATTGAAGAAAATAAAGGCTTAATGCACTGGCGTTAATAGCACTTGAGAATGGCATGCTGGAGAAGATTGAATATGAATATATCATTGAAGATTTCATTTCAAAGAATGCTAAAAGAATATCGCTTTTCAAGTGATGGTTATCAACAGGTATAATCCATGGTCTATGCTGCTATACTTTGTAATATAAATAATATATTGATATTTGCCATTAATTTCTTGTTTTGACACTAGATATTAGGCCTCCATTTATTGTTTTGAACTGGGCCTCATATTTTGCCAGGACGCGCTAGACTCTTTAGTCATCTGCAAGGCTGGAAGCCAATATATGTAGCAGCTATGAACTCGTGATGTGGTTCTCTAAAAATGAAATCGTGATGTGGCCTATTCCATTCACCATTTTTCAATCTAATGGTGAGGAAGTTACAGAATTAAACACCCAAACTATACAGCAAAAAAGTTGAGACGTCGAAAACACACTCACATGATTAGAAGCAGAGACGAGGCTCAAGGTTGGTCACTGAGATTCTAAAAAAAGGGCTGGTAACCGAGGAAAAGCATGAGCACCAGGAAGTAAGATACCTGCGTGGATGAGCATGTATGTGGCGCTGGATGCGTCGTCATCGAGCTGCAGTGGCCGCTTCCTCCTCCGGGATTCTTGGTCTGAGGGCCTGCCTCTGCCGCCAAAGACAAAGGGGGCGGTGTCCTTGAAGGGAGGCCCAAGGTCATTTGCCATCGCTGCAACTGTGCCCTCGCCGTCGTCGGGCAGGCATGTAAGGGGCAGCGCAGATGGAGAGGGAAAGAGAGGGAGGGTTGCGCCATACTCCCTCCGTCCCCAATTAACCGTCGTTCCAAATTCTACACCAAAACCAAAGTACCCCTGCGAAATCAGTCTCGTGCAGGTGTTCTGTGCTCTCTCTCCTCTCACTTTCATGCATTGCTGTGCTGTGAGCTTATAGGAGCAAGCGAAGGTGCAATGAAGTGACAGGGTAAAAGCTGCAGAGCTAGACCTTAGGGGTGGAATCAATGTACAGTAGTCTAGACGACACTTAATTGAGGACAGGGAACTGGCGCTAAAACGACGAACAATTGGGGACAGAGGGAGTAGATGGGAGGAGAAGGCGTCGATCAGAAGTGGATCAGAGGTGAATGGCGATGGGAGAGGGCGGCACGGGAGGTGTCTACTTCCTCGATGTCGATCGAGGAGGGGAAGACAACGGGCCTCGATCCTGGAACTTCACCATGGCCTTGGCTTTCCGCGCCTCCTCTGTGCCCGTGAACGCATCGAGGACCTTCGCCCCGTCGGCAAACGGAAGCGCCTCGATGAGCTCCTTGGACAAAAAGCCGGCGAGGCCCCCTGCCACCCGCCCTCCGCCACCGCGTTTGCCGCCCGCGGTTCCTCCTCTCCCCCTCCTGTCCGCTGCCGCCTCTAGAATCAGAGGCGCCCGTGGCGTTCGTCTCGGCGTCGTCCCCCAACCGGTGCCCCACCAATGGATGGGAAGGACGCGAACCAGCTGCGGGATGGAATTGATGGGATCTAGGATGAGAAGAAGGCGGCGTATAGGAAAGCGATTTAACAAGGAAGGAAGGGATCCTAGGAAGGAAAGAAGAGAGGACGAGCAACGTGATTGATGGGCGGGACTGCGAGCGGGTAAAGCCACGGGCATGGTGACGAAAAAATGGCACGGCGCGGAGCAGAGGGACGGAAACAACGGGGGAGGACGACCAATCCCCCCCCCCCCCCCGGTCGTCCAGACCCACAATTTTCCTCTGATTTGTTGGTCCTTTGTGAGGGGTACAGAATTAATTGTTTGTGTGAAAAAATGGTTTCTATTTGTTCATCCTTTATAGTATAGATTTGGTTTTCACTATAACCATTCAATTTCAAGGAACAAACTTTTATAAGAGAGGGTTAGATTGATTTTGTTATGTTTTTTTTTCTATAGAAACCATTTGAATAATTGATTTCTTATCTCGGGCCATCACAAATAACTATTGTAATACCAATTAATACATTTGTATAGTTGGTAGTAGTTAGAAAATCTGTGAAAGAGCAAGTGCAAAGACGGGGCGCGCCTTGCTACGCAGCAAGCAGCTCTGTTCGCTGGGCAGGATTGGGCTGAAAAGTATATTGATTTTGACTGATTTTGGACTGATTCAATAGTGTTCTGTGAAGAAAATAATCTGCTAGGCAGGGCTGACAAGCCAAACGAACAAAGTGACATGTAAAAAGCCTGCACACAGCACTTTTCTGACCATGCTTTGCTTGCAATGGGTTGGAGAGCATTGAGCAGGGACCACATGGTGGAGGAACTGATGTCATCTACCACATGGAGCTGAAGCACTTCTGCAATTTAGTCTCTTGGTAGCCTTTTAGTTTGAAAAAAAAAAGTGCTACCTGTTACAATTTTTTTTGAGAAATTTAAGTTGTTCAAAAATTTGTATTTCAAGTACATTTTTCTAGCTTGCCTGCATATTTGTAGATGTTATCCTTCCCCTTTTCTTTGGTATTAGAAAAAATAGATTGGCTAGTTTTCTTTGGGCTTGTGACGGACCTATATGCACATGCTCCTTGTCGCTTGATGAGGCCTCATCACTAATCCTTCAGAGATTAGGACAAAGTTAAGGACACTTCCAGCAAATGAAAGAGCATTATTGTAGAATCTCATCTCAAGCTGTAAGCAAATAAAGAGTTTGTGAGCAGGGTTATATTCCGTGGCCCAGTGCACCTGAGACAAGTACATGTGAATTCCTTAAAAGAGAAAGGACAAGGAGCACAGTGTGATTAATTAGTTATTAGTAGTATAACACCGGTGTCGGTGTGTATAGAGAGCTCTGTAAAAGCTAATCTGTTGTTTCTGTTTGTGGCTATATGTATATCACGCTTTTAACATAAACAAAAAAATATTCTTTTTCCAGCTTTGTTTAAATGTTGCGAAACTTTCACACTTTGTCGAAAAAGTTTATTTTTTGGCAAAAGGATGATGAAAACTTTACTTACCACGATATTATTATAAACCACAAAAGCAAAACCCCCGTTTACAAGAAAAAAATAAAAAACCATACAAAAAGGAGAAAAAACCCGGTACAACTCCGGCCCATAGAATATATAACTCAGGGGCAGAGACCACCATCCCCTCATAATTTGAATCCACTGACCATATAGCCCACAAATTGATGGAAATGAAACAACCACCACTCGCTATGGAAAAACTAACGTTGCTGAGCGCTAACTGAAACACCTACCACTCCGTGCCATGCCAACCGCAGCTCGTGACATGGTCATCTTCACCGTTGCCGAGTCTGCAGCACTCCAGTTCCAAAAAAAAAAAGAAGTCTGCAGCACTCCATGGCGAAGCAACTCTGACTTCAAGCCAACACCAACCGCAAGCCACACCAGACAACTTCCATCTAAGGGTGTGTTTAGACTGTGAAAAAGGTGTGAAAAGTACGGAAAAATACTGTTTCTATGGAAGCGTGCATAGAGATAGAAATGAACTAACACAGTTCTCTAGGTGGATAACTTTTCGTGGAAGGAGGATGTTTTTGCTGAATCTAAACATCTCAAGAATCCTTAGCCGAGCGAAAGTCCTTCATGCCTAGTTGGTTAGTCAGTTAGAGGGGTGAGTACAGCACAATAACACCAATTGACCCGGGTTTGATTCCTCACGGGAGTAGATTTTACACGGCTGATTTTTTTTAAAAAAGAAAAATTCCCTCACCAGTGTAGCTGAGATTTGGGAATTTTTCTAGACCTAAAGAATACTTCTTATTGAAAAAATTGTGGAGCTCTTGACCCATTGGGTCTAATTTTTTTTCTTTTTTTTTAAGAATCCTTAGCCGTGCTATATTTTTGCAGCCCAAGATAACTCTGGAATGTTGGTGGGGGATTTTTACAATACACCAAGAACTAGAAATTTCAGCAAAAAACGGTCGGGGTCACGTTGCTCCTGCTGGGCCGGCTTTTATCTCTTGCCTGTTGTGCGCCGTTCGCCATGCGAGTAGTGACTATGGCAACTGCCCACCAGAAACGATTGAGACCTCGCGTAACAGGGCCGGCCAGGCAGAGTATACTGCTCATGGCCGTCGTCATATGTTCATGCGCGACATGTGAGTCTGGGCCCACACGTCAGTGGCACAACTGCACAGCCTCAACTGCAAAGGATCCTCGTCCTGCATACTTGCTCTGCTTCGTAGTCGTCGTCAATGCAAGTCTATGATAGCCCTTGTCTCATGCAAATAACTGGTTAGGTTGTAAAGGTCGAATCATGGATTCATGGGACTGAGTAATCACCCTGAAACATATGTTGTCAATTCAATCACTTTGAAAGTGAATCTACTGATGGAACTTTCGAGTTTCGAATATCTTATTTGAGTAATCCCTATCCCAGACTTGCAAACTTTGACAGTTTTTTCAGCAAAACACGCCGAGGGAGTACATTTAAGCAAAAAATATTTCAATTATTTTCCACCAAAAATAAACTTTCTGAGGCAACCAACAAGTTCAACATCACAAACTGCCCAGATACTGAAGAAGAGCGCCAACCAGCATGACTGCATGAGGCGCTTCCACAAACATAACATTAGCCATGGTCTTACATGTCTAACACAAAAGGTTCAGACAGCGCCAAGGTTTCAGTAATCGCTACAGACAGTATTTCCAACGCTACCAAAACAGGGTAGCAAAAGTACAGCATGCAGCAGTTCAGAACACTCAGTTCATTCGGAATCCAGGTTTATGGACAAACCATCTTAGGAGCTACGGTAGACAGCACTTACAGATTTACAATATCGAGACGAATCCAGGCACGTCACCCCTGGGTCCAGCAGTCGTCCGGTAGAGGTACAGCTTCTCCACCTTCTTCGCGTTGCTCGCGTCTTCATCAGCCTCGTCCATACTTACTCCCGCCTCATTAATGACCTCCACGTTGACACTAGGCATGCTCGCCGCCAGGGTCTTGCAGGCCCCAAGGGTGATGTTGCAGGAGGACATCCACAGGGAGCGCATCGCCTCGTACCTGTCCACACCAGCAAGGAGGGCGGTGTCGCCAAAGGGGCTGTCCCTGATCTCCAGCTTCTTCAGGTTCTTGCAGCCATTAAGCACGTAGACCATGCCATCGTCGGTGCCCCCTGCGAAGGCCACTGAGAGCATCTCTAGCTTCTCGGCATACATGCCAATGTACAGGAACACACAGTCCGTGAGGAGGCCGGACATGGAGAGACGCCTGAGGCCTTTGCATGATTGGACTATTGCACCGAAACCTTCATCCAGTGGCAGTCCTGTCACGGCGTCTGCTGAACTGAGCTCGAGAATGCATAGCCTGAAGGACGTCAACTGTGGGCAGTTCTTTGCTATAGTAATCAGCGCAGCATTTGTCATTCGATTGCAGAAGTAGAGCACAGATTGTAACTTCCGACAGCCTGAAGATATGGAAACCAACCCTTCCTCTGTTACAGTAGTTCCAGTTGGATTACCAGGAAATACCCTCAACTCTTGGAGATGAGGACAAGAAAAGGCCACGACCTTCAATCCTTCATCACCAATGTGATCTAACAGCTGCAGAAAAGGTTCAGGATAAGCAACTATGTAAAACGGCAAACAGTAAGGCCATCACCAAATGAAACAAACATATGATCGCCACTGTTTAACATCAGTAATCCACTTATTAGGACTATTCCATGCAATTGGTGCAGTAAGCCTGAATTTGTATTTGAAGAGAGTTGTAATCATCCAAGAAATGGGGCTTCTCTCTGAAGTAATTATACAAGTACTATTACAGTATGATGAAATCTAAGCAATGGTCACCATGTGAAGGTATTACTTATTAGATCACATAGCCACTCTAGTCCATCGCACTTAGATGTGACAGGAATCAAATCCATACAGGTTTAAGCATATCAAGTGCCTTTGTAAAGATATCAATACCATACTGACTTTGTTGACGGGGCATGCACGGCAGTAAAATAAAATATAACAAAAAGTTGTGAGTTGTGACCTTATTAACCATTCCAAGGAAAGTCGAAAAGGTTATTATTTCAAACGTCCCTTACATTTACCCAGCTGTCTCATCGTAATAAAATACATTAACGTATGTTTGCTACATTGACAGATAGTGAGTGTGACATGTCTATACAAGGTAGAGTTTAACAAAAAAATTATGTATGCTATTATTGCACTACATAGGGCTGCTTGACTGTAAGAATTACCAGACAGCTGAAAAAATGCATTTAAATTTGTTACAGTATATGCAGACCTCTTGCATACTGCAACTCATAACTAAGCATGTAGCAGTAGAACATTTGTTGCCAAAGAAACTGGGCACATACACGAACAAAATATCCCACCCATCATTCCTGTGTAATCAACCTTGGAATAGATGTACCCAGAATATTTGTAAGCTGAAAAATCTAATACGAACTACCAAGTTAAACCCTCTAAAACTGCATCAGGTGATTTATATATATGTAAAAACAACAGGTCAGGTCAAGGTACCAAAATAATCCTAAGTTAAGAGATGTCTGTGAGAAAAAAAATATATAAAAGAAATTCTTATTAATCAAGAGAAAAGATAGATGTATCGTGCAAATTTTATTAGGCGTAGATGTTAAGACTATGATTAGTTAAAACTTTTCTAGTTCCAGAACAAATGCAACTATATTTAAATTAAAGGCATTAGAGTCAAATGGTAAAACCACTGCCATCTCAATCATAGGCAATGAGTTCTGTAGCAATTCAGGTTTAATTTCAAATCTAGCCAGCAACTAGTGTAGGCAGTCCTGCTAGTTTAATGTAACAAGAGAGAGCCTAAAACTCCATAGCAACACTGTAGAGAACTCTACTGTGTCATCCGAGGAAAAATAATCTTACCCATAAAACATGGAGGTTTGTACACCGACGAATAATATTGATAAGGTCAGCACTTTGAACCAATGGAGCATAGCTGAGATTCAAGCATGTAAGGTTCTTACAAACTGAAAATATTCCTCGAAGAAACAAGCCCGGAGCATCCCAAAAACCAGATAAACTCTTTAGTGAACTGCACTTTCCAAGAGCAGCGAATAGACTGACGTATGCAGCAGGGTTATTGCCTCTTACAAAAGATCCTGTACCTAAATCCTCCAGCTTAGGTGTGCGACCAAGTATTCTGGACAAAACATCAAATGGAACAGCACGATTCAACCTTAGCCTTTTCAGATTTGGACTCCTTGCAACAAGTCTTTCCAATGCATGAGCATTCACCTCCCCAGCCAAGCAAGCAAAATTCAAGGATTCTAGTGATGTAGAAGGCTTGGGAAAACAATGAAGCCACTGATGGCCTCTATGTTCCACAACACTCTCTTGTAAGTCTAGTTCCTTAAGAAACCTGAAAACAAAGAGTTGTAAAATATGTAAGATGGAGTGGACAACCATAAGTAAAATTTCCAGCAACACTAAACCAGGAAGACGACAGTGAAAATAAAGTTCTCTTCAAACAACAGAATATGCCAGACCTGGAAACCAATTATATTATATAACTGTGATCAACACATTGATCCCTAATCCAGAGTTGAACTGTAGTTGTTCTAGTCAGGTGATTCAAGTTTGCTGTTTCTAAACCATTATGTACCTTACCAGAGAAATAGAAACAAGGAATGTAAACCATATAAGCATACATGCAGTAGACCTGAACTGATCAGACTTTAAAGAAACTACTATACCACGTTTTATCAAAGACTTTCAAGGGCTTGCCCTGCAGAGCATTCATGATCTTAATGATGATATTTAGAGATAAATTAAGGAAATACTAAACAAAATTTGATGGCTGCCAAAATCAAAGAAGCATAATACAGATAGAGGTATGTAGGAACTGCCAGAAACTACTTAAAACATGTTCAAATCCTCTAGATGAAATACAACTGGAATTGCAGAGAACCTTTTCAGTAGATTTTGCATTGTTTTCACAATTCACAATAGGAAATCTTGATCGGTAAACACGCAATAGATAAATTTAAATAACATGATCCAACCAAGTATACAGAGAACAAAAACCATAGATGATCATTCACATTGAACGAAAAGGTATGGTGCACAAACAATAAACTAACTAGAAAGAAGATTGCAAAGATAACACTAAATTGAATCACATTGTTGATATTAAATGACCATGCTGGAATACTCAGTAGGCTCTTTCTCAAATTGAAGATGTGTAACATAAAAAATCTTGAGGCTTTCAAAATTCTCACCTGCAATTGGTGGCGATCGTAGTAAGCCCAGCGGTGCTGAAGCCCTCGCAGCTGACAAGGACAAGTGATTTAAAGTTGGTAAAAGAGCCAGCAATCCGCTTGAGGCACTCATCAGTCACAACCATCCGCTTCAGCCGGAGCTCCTCAAGGCCAGGGCACGAAAGGGCACAGGAATCCACCCATGGATCAGCCCTGGCGCCCCACCCAGCTGGGACAAGGTCAAAGTCAGCAAAGTGCGGTTTGCCCTTCACGCTCAACGAGCGCATGCTAGGGAACCGCACATGTACACGCTCTGGGCGCACTGCATAGCAGTTGCTTACAAGCACCAAGCGGCGGCTACGGCGCTCAATGTGGTACCATGCCCGGCACACCAGTGATGCAGCGTTGCGGTCCCGGTGGGAGGTTACATAGCCAAGGATATGCTCCACTACTTCCTCCGGGAAGTATGCCATGGTGGTGTCCCCTAGAATCCTAAATAAACCTCCATCACTCGTGGTGTGAGGTTACAGTTCCCAAAATGCTACCTGTTCACAAACAAACAACAGCGACGAATTGTTTATATCAGCACTAGGCACTACTTAGTCATCATTTGCAGGAATTAACATGAATTCAGTGTTCGACTATGCGCAAATGTGCACAGAGCAGCACCTGGTTCTAAACTGGTAACTGACAAGGGGTGACACGGATCGGGATCGGATCACGGATTGGTATCAGAAAGCAGTGAAATTAGCAACAACTCAAATGGAATCTGCAATTTGGACTGATTGTCTTGAGGACCCGGTGTGTCTGAGGACCGGTGGATGGTCGCTTCCTGGTGTGATGAGTGATTGACAACGTGGTGTGGATTGACGTTTCCCTTGGCTCAAGTATTGCAGGTGTAGAATGCGGCTTGGTTGCATTGGTGCAGGTGAAGAACAGGCGCGAAAGGTCTTAGCCATGGCGGCCTCCGAGGAGCGGAGAGACAAGTAGGCTTGGTTCGAGGGACCCGGTGGCCGGTGGATCAAGTGCGGTTCACATGCTGGCAAGAACGAGCAAGGGGACGTGGTTCCGGTGCGAGGTAGCGGCTCACAACCGAAGCTCGTACGCGGACGAGAAGCCGGCGCAAGGTGGCGGCTAACAACCGAAGTTTGCGCGCGGGGTTTGGTGATTTGGCCACAAAATCATCGGTGGACGGTTTCCCTTGGTTTGGGCCTCAAAACCAAGGACCGAGGACTCGACGTGGCGAAGATGGGCTGTTGGACTGATTGTATGTACTAGGCAGTGCCGAGTTGAACAACTCGGCAGTGCCGAGTACATGCACTCGACTGGGCCGGCCCAAAACTCGGCGTCGAGGAGCTTCGATCCGGAGGACACGCGGCGTGACTGCAAGGCTTGCGTCGGAGGGAAGCTAGCTTGCAGTGGAAGGTGCCCGAGCCGGAAAATATCTGAAGATCAAATGTCAAATTTGCCCCTGAGGGGTATGTATCACTTAGGGGTAGTTTAGTCTTTAGAGCACCACCACTTGGACTACTAATAGCCCCTTCCAGGGCTGGTGGCTGCTATCTCTCTAGTTATTTTTCATTTGGCTTGTTTAGTTTTTCCCTTCCCTTCATCCTCTCCACCTAGAACTACTTCGAATCTTTCTTAGTTTTGTATAGGTGAATTCATGGTTATGTGATGGAGTTTGTGCTGCTCATCTTTGTGCCATGATTTGATTTCTCGAGCTCCTTCTTCCTTTTCTATTTTCGTGGGTATTTTCGGAGCTATTTTTGGGGGATTTTCGTTCTTATCTTTCTAGGGCGTTTTCTCTCGGATTTCTTTGGGGGATTCACGTATGAGTGCCTTGTGCCTCTTTTGCTTGTGATCCTTTGCCCCCAAGCGCCGAGAATCGCTTTGGATTTGAGATTTTCGGGATGAACTTGATGTCATGGTGTTCATCACGAGATCTGAGTTTCCGGGAGTTGTACTGAGTTAGAGGCCGAGATCTTTTGGGAAAACACTCCACTGGAGGTCTAGATCATCTGACCAAAATCTCGCCTCAAGAGCTCAAGCCGTTTGGGAGATCCATCCACGAGTTGACTTTGGGGCTGTGCTGTTTGCATGTACTAGGCAGTGCCGAGTTTTGAAATCCGGCAGTGCCGAGTACATACACTCGAGGGCTGCATGTACTAGGCAGTGCCGAGTTTTGAAACCTGGCAGTGCCGAGTACATACACTCGAGAGCTGCATGTACTAGGCAGTGCCGAGTTTGGTAACCCGGCAGTGCCGAGTACATACACCCAGTGACAGATTTGTCAAGTTTTTGGATCGAGGATTCTTTCTGTGTTTCCGCTGCATGTTTCTTGTTCCTAGGGTCAGTAGCATCTCAGTTGCTGCGTGATCTTGGCAAGATTGTGTTACGAAGTCCGGAAGTGATTTTGGGGTGAAAGCCAGGATTTGGAAAAGAAAGTTTTATCGGCTCCCATTCACTCCCCCCTCTGGTCGCCGTTTCGGTCCTTGTATAGAAATAGCATATTCTAAAAAAAACAAATGCCAATTTTGACCTGAAGAACAGGGGAAACAAGGTTTCCTTTTCCATTTCCTGATTAATCCAAGGGCAGCCTCGGGAAACGGTTCGCTCCTCTGGGATGTACTTCCCAAAATTACAAGATCAAAATTTCCATCCCATGACCAAAACAAAACCAAAGGAAAAAAAATAAAACAAAACCGAACAAGGATCCCAACAGAACTGCAATTAAATGAAGAAAAATGACAGAAATTCCTCGCTACGGGAGTGAGAATCGACGCCCGAATCACACAAAAATCGCATCTTTCGCCGCCGATAGAATCCCAAACCAAACCCCCAAATTTCCCCAGCAGAAAGAAGAGGGGTGCGAGTTAACTCACCAAGAAACCCAAACCTGCGCAACCAGGAAACGCAGCGCTCCGCGATCGATCGGATCGAAGAAGAGCGCAAGGAGATGGAATCGAGGGAGAGACGACCTCGGTATTTCTCGCGCGAGGGTGGCGGTTCTTGGAACTCCGCCTCCTCTGCCAGTCGACTCGTACAAGTCGTCGCTGTACGCCTAGCCCGGCGTGGTGTGCGTATGCGTACGTGTGTTCGTCCTTGTCAGTTGTCACTCTTCCCTTTGGCACCACGCACAGTTTGGATTTCCCCGAAATTTCCGGATCATAGGAGGAAAAGTGGCAGCTACGTGCTACGTGTACAGATGGTTCCACCAGCACTATCTAAATTTAGATGTTAGGGGTATGAATTTAGAACGAAAAGTTTAGATCATCCTGATTTTTGCGGTTTTTTATCCCTAAAAATAAATGATAGGGTTTCTGCGATAATTTAATCAAACATTTCCTTTAATATAGAGCTTGATATTATCTTTCTTTTTTCTGCAAACCTTCAACTTAAGACAGGACTTTCCTAAAAACAGATTTCGAAGGAGTGAAATGATTTTCTGTTAAAACACTGAAGGAATATGAAACTGAAAACAGATTTTGAAGGAGTGAAATGATTTTCTGTTAAAACACTTGATTAAAAAAGCATAACAAATGGATGTTTAAAATCTAGGGTCGGAAAAAAAATATTTAAGTTGCAGGAGCTATTGCTCAGGTTTTTATGCAATCCAAAGACCATTGTCCATTCACTTGTCGTAGAATATACTAGTAGTTGGCAAAAGAAATCAATTTGGTCTCGGTCAATTAGAGCAAGTTTAATAAAACCGTCGACTCCCGGCTGCAACGCGCATCTACGTGGCCCTCGTTGATGGTTGCCCCATAAGAATTTGGCACAATAGATCGTTCAGCCAGTAGCAGTTGCGCTCACGCGTCTGCGCCGGCTACGAGCGGGCGCGTGGCTGGACGCCCACCCCACTCTCTCTCCTCATTTCTCTCTATTCTACGTAGATCTCAGTTGGCTTACATCCCGCTATTAAACTTGCTCTTAGAGCAACTCCAAGAGACTCCATAAATCCTTTCTATTTGCTAATTTTAAAGATTTTGATTAAAAAGGTATCTTCCAACAGTCTCTCCATTTGGTTATTCAAATATAGTCACTCTCTATTTCGGATTTTTCGCTAGCAAAATATAGAAAAGAGAATAGCTCTCTAGAGTGCATGCACGATATAGAAGAGCTATTGGAAACATAAAGATATATAAAACAATTTTTATACAAATGACTCTGACTCTCTAAATGATGATGTAGAAAGTGAGTTTTAGAGATGCTCTTATGGAACAAAAGTAGTTTTTTTTCCTACTGGCTGACAAAGGTAGTTCCGTGAATTTAGTTTCAAGATGAAAAAGAATTGGAAATTTAGATAAATTTATTTAGGTTTTCCTATCTCTAGATAGACCCGAGCATTTTGTAGTGGAGGAATTTAATGGCCCAAAATTCGGCCTGCTGAATTGGGTCCAGATTGGTTGGGCCAGGCCGCACACTTTTTTTACATGTGAAAATAATTCGGCTTATTATACTTGTTGATGACACTGAAATGCATTCCTACCGGTCCCACACTCCCACCAGCAGAAAATCCATTAAACGTGTTCTATCGACAATTTAAACTGCGTCTATCTTGCATGCATTACATGAGGGGGAGAAACTTAGACAACTACCTACGTAACAATAGCTCCTGTCGTCATGGGCACTCCTATCTTTTTCTACCGATCGAAATCTTGAGTCAGGATCAATTCTCTGTGAATAATCAATGTTTTTAGCTTGCACACGAGTCTCATTCGACATGGTTAGGTGAATAAATAAAAAATGAGTTGGCATCAGTCTTTTATGATTCTGTTTTAAATAATATATTTTAAGTTGAAATTTTGTGCAACATTTAAACTGAACACATCTTCATGTAAAACTTTCACAAAAAATAACAAGAAACAATCCTGTTAATCATCCACGCCCTCCTTACAAGAGAGGCCAGCAGCCTCAGTTTGGCACATACAGGCTTGAGCATTTTAGTGAAAGATTTGCATATCAAACTTTCTGCAATATCATTACTGAAGCTGAGTAAAATCTTTCATAACTTCATATCTAAAGAGACATCTACATATAAGCTGAATATGCAAAATGCATGAAAGCAAGAGGCCTTCATAGTTGTCAGTGATCCCACAACAGAAAATCTTAGGACTGTTCTACCGAATATTGCATCTAACTGTATTACATATCGAGGATGGATTAACAACAGAATAATTGAACTTCAACCAGCTATACACATTTGGAAGGATAATTGTACAACCAACAACCAATAGTCAGCTAATGCGATGGATCCTGGACTCGCGTATCGACAAAATCCCAATGAAACTGCTCAATGTGTGCTTGTTTCTGTAATGATTTGATGATAACTCCCCAAGGGATTCTAACAACTTCAATCATTCCTGGGGTAACTCAGGTTCATCCCTACTCCAGCTTATCATGACCAACTTCAGCAATCTTTGGTGGTTCTGCAGGGAAGTATTTGATTCCGACAAGATCACCAACTCTGCTGATAACCTGAAAGTCAGTTGCACAGACAAGAACCACATCAGTTCAGCTCTATTTAATGTCCATGGAATAAAATGAGGTATTTATGCTTGAAAAAAACAACTCACATCAAGGGCTGTAATCAGGTCCTCCCTAGTGTGTGAAGCAGAAATGCAGATGCGTGCTCTTGCAAGAAGGAGAGGTGTCGCAGGGAATGCCACAGTAACAACAGCAACCTGAAATATAAGTATATCTTATCAGTTGCATGACAAATAAGAACCAAAAAGATGGTGCAATCAGTTATGAATATGGGCCACATGCAGATTGCTAGTTTAGTACTACACTTCTCAAGGAAAATAACATTTTGAAAGAAAACTATATCAGAAGCATAGTGCTAGTTTGATCTTCAGAATATTCCAAAAACTCTAGTACTAACCTTTTGTCTAAGGCACTCCCTAGAAAATGCAGGAATTTTAGCCGGATTGTAGAGCATTATGGGCATAACAGGAGAATCATTGTCACCAAGAACCTCGAAACCCATCTTCTTGAGCTCTGACCTGAAGAAATTACTATTCTCACGGATGCGTGCAAGTTTTTGGGCACCTGCAACATATCACAAGCAGAAAAATGATTATTCAATGGAGGACTAATGAAATACATAGGCACGAATGAAAAGGGAAAAAGGCGCTAATAAAGCTTTTTTGGTACCTCTGTTAGAGCCATCCTCCCCAAGGATAACTTTAATAGCGGAGATAACTTGTTGCACTGCTGGTGGTGACATGGAAGTAGCATACAGATGGGCTGGGCAACTATGCTTCAGGTGCTGAATTATCTCCTGAAAGTTATAGCAAAAAAAATTAGTAAATCTTCAAGGCAGTCAAAGTAAGTATTATAATTGTAAATATGGTTATTTTGACTAATATGAACCTTTGATGCAGCAATGTATCCACCACATGATCCAAAAGACTTGGTGAAAGTACCCATCATTATATCTACATCAGCTGGGTCTACCCCAAGGAGTTCACAAACGCCACGGCCAGACTGCCCAACAGCACCAATGCTGTGAGCCTCATCCAGATATGTGTAAGCCTGTTTGACAGAACAAGGAGTAAATGAATATGATTACTCCTCCTGGTTGCATCCAATTCAGCTTATAAATGGGTTGCTGAGCACAAAATAATAGTTTATGTGCCAAACTTTGAAAAGTACAGTAACACTATTCAAACCTTGTATTTCTTGCAGACAGCTATAATCTCAGGGAGTTTACACAGCTCCCCCTCCATGCTATAGATGCCCTCAACAATGACAATGATCTTCTTCCATGGTCTGTGTGTCCGTGGCTGACCACCAGCTATCTGCTCTCTCAGGACCTCTTCCAGATGAGCAGGAGCTGTAAGAGTGCATTTGCAACTATAAGCCAACAAATCAGAGATACCAAAAATGCTATTCTACATTATTCAAAAGGCATAGAAGCTTACAGTTATGCTGGAAAACCCTGACAGTTGCGCCAGATCCTCTTGCTCCATTGACAATTGAGTTATGGTTCAGAGAATCACTAATAATCAGACCACCCTGGAATATTGTGAAACGGTAAAATAAGTAATCACCTCTCGGTTTAACCACATCTTAGTCAAAATGGACGTAATGAGAATTAAAAAAAAAACCTTTCCAATTAGGCAGGGAATGATGGCAGAGTTTGTAACATAACCCATGCCAAATAGGATAGCAGCAGGCTTTCCAACAAAACGTGCAACCAACTCCTCTAGCTCTGTGTGAAGCTTGGTTGTGCCTGTTGCCACATTAAAGGAATCAGCTTTACTTATTTTTGTTCCCAAAAAGTGGTAAAAGTAAAAGCATGTTGAGAATCTAGGCATACCGCCATCAACACGAACACTGCAGGTGCTTGCTGAGTATTTCTTGAGAGACTCAATAACAAGCGGAGTGCAGTACTCATCTGCTGCAGCAAATCCAAGGTAGTTGTAGGATCCCAGATTGAGGCATCTGGAGGTATTTGAGGTACGCCTGCAGCAATAGTGAGAGCATTAACAACAGTTGAAACTTGCTTTTCATTACATTTACTTTGGGTCATACTCAATTGCAACTTCGAGAAATGTTTCAATGGCAAACTTGACTGTGTTCATGATTGTGGTATACCGCCTAAGCTAATTTAGTCCTTACAAACGAGAATACTAGAGCAAATACTTACTGCAATGTCTTGTTATTGTCTTTTGAGGTGCGCTCAACAACATCAAACCATGAGTCTGGTGCGCTTGCAATCGGCCTACCAAAGCAATCCTGCAAAACCACAAAGGGAGGATCGGTTACATCAAGTGCAATGCAGAATGACGTAGCTGAAGAGGACGATCCTGCTTGGCGAAACAGAATTGAATCCAGGATTAACTAGAAAATACATGTAATTTACAGCTCAGTCAAATTCATCTATTGTTTCAGAAAATATAGTATGTTGGTTTAGAATAATAGTAATTACGAAGTACATGTTTATCTATTCACCAGTGCCAGGTGCATATAAAATTCAAAGGCATGAACAGTCAGTAAACAGCAAAAAGTCAGCGAACATAAGCTTAGAAAATCGGGAGATTGCGCTAAAAATGCTTGAAAAACAGAAAAAAAAATCTAATGTTTTTAACAGAGAGCAAACCACAGTGTGCCTAAATTCCTAAATTGTCATGATTTTCACAGGATGTTGCAACAATATACCAATTCACTAACGAATTCAGATATGTCTATCTCACCTGGATCCGAAGGTACAGGCGGCGCACATAGAAATCCTCCAGGCCAAGGCAGATCGGCGCGTACCCCTGCATCAAGCAAATCGCCAAATCAGGCTACTAACAAGGGAAAGACCAACCAAAATTGCGACGGAATCGCCCGGATCCGGGCGGCGAGATGCGGAATCCGGCTGGCCGGCCGCCCCCGCGTACCTTGACGTTCTTGGCCTTGAACCAGTCGATAAGCTTGCGGAAGAAATCCCTGAGCTGGCCGAAGGCGAAGAGCAGTCCGTAGCTGAACAGCGTGGTCAGCGCCGTCGTGTACGGCAGCCTCACCATCTTGCCCCCTCCCTAATCCCCCCAGACTCTCCTCTTCTGGTTGCCGAGACGCCTCCACGCGCTCTCCGCGGAGATTCTTGGACTCCGTCCGGAGAGCTCGCCACTCGGAATTCGAATCTTGGCCGACTCTGATTCCAATTCTTGGGTTCTTGGATTCCAAGATGGCTTCTTTGGAGATCCTGGCCGTGGCCGGCAGTGGATGCGGTGAGGCTAGAGCAAATGAGGCATCGATGGTGAGGGAGAGCGACGCGGGGGAGAGGAGGGATTTAAGGGAGGGGAAGGGTCGAGGAGGTCGTCAATGGCGACTGCGCGACCAAGAGAGGAGGGGGATGTGGGGTTTGAACGTTGAACAGCGCGATGGGGAGCGTAGGGAAGAACGGGAGGAAGGAGCCAGCCAGCCAATGAGCCAATCTGTAAATATTTTGATTTTGTCCCCTATTTTTGCATTTTGGTTATGCTATTATGCAGTTTCAGTGTCTTGGGAGGAGTGTTCGTGAATTCCTAGGAATGTCAGGGTATTTTAGCAAAAATGAAAACGTGGTGTTTTCTCCATCCGTCCGTCTAAAATTCAAACGTAATCTTTAACCGTCGCTTAGTCTCTGAATTTGTAGATTATAATGTGCAAATTTGATAATTAGATTCACGATGATGTGCGCTTCTACTTTTTGCGAAAGAATCTTTATCATTTAGAGTAAACGTAGGCCGATAATAAAACCAAATACAGATTTCGCTTGCAAATCGCGAGACCAATCTAATGACGGTAATTAGAGGATAATTAATTCATAATTAGCGGATGGTCACAAGTAGGTCCATTAGATTCGTCTCGCAATTTACACTTCATTCATGTAACGAGTTATTTTTCGTCTATATTTAATAATCCATGCAGGTAAGATTCTCTTTAATGTGATGTGTGAAAACTTTTTCGACGGAACTAAACAGGGAAGGTCAAATCATATTGTTGGTGATCGCACTAAGTCAAATTACACCTTACATTGTGAGGTGTCTAACAGGATGCATGCTACATTTTTGATTTCATAATGTTGCAAGATGTCACTATAGTAGTATAGTTGTCGAGAAATCTTGCCAATGGGTTTGAATTGAGTAGCTAGGTTTAAGTTTGAGATACAAACTATTTGTTCATTTTGAACAAGTTGAAAATAGCTTTGGTTCCTAAAGGTTGTTAGCATAGAGTATGTTGAAATATGGACAGATAATCTTATGGAGTAGGTAGCCAAACGAAAATATGAAAGATAAAATTTAGAGTATATGCTAGAGATGCTCTTAGGGCCAAGTTTTTCATAAGGGTGGTTGCAGTATTAAATAAATATGAGTTCCAAAAATTACATTTTATAATAATAATTATCTTTGTTGCTTTATTTTCTTATATGGTACTCCGTAACTAGGAGTAAAGCGTTATTATTAGGTATAATTTGTTCTTTATTAATTTTTAGATGAAGTAGTAGAAACTTAAATAGATTGTCGGCAGTAAATTTTGTTTTACTGTACAAAGAGTATATCCTGATATGAGATGCTCAATGCAATACATCCCATCTATTATACACAATCTATTTTTTTTCTATAGACTGAAGCTTTTACTCATATCTAGAGGAGTAGCAAATTCTATAGTCTCTTCCTGCCGAAAAATAGAAAATAGATTGATTATTTTGCAAGATAATAAGCGAAGTGATACATACAGGCTCCAGGACCTGCTGTTGTGCTCCTTAGGTTTCCAAAGTCAACATGGTGCAACATGGAATGGGTACAATTGTGTGGTAGAATCTGATTTTTACATCAACAGTGTACATTGACTTATGATTACATTTATTGTGGCCCATGCCAAGCTAATTGGTCCACATAATTGGGACAAAACTGTCATGAATGGTTAGATCGCTAAAACAGGTGAGCTATTAAAAATCCAAACATATTTTTGGAAAAGATTCTCATCCATTATCTTGATCCTGATCCTGATCCTGTCAAAGTCGAATGTTGTTATCGATGCAATTTCTGCAGGTAGGTGGAGACAATGTTGAGCATTTGTTTTCACATTTGCAGTTCCAGTGTATTTTCAACATTGTGGCAGTATATGGAATTACAGTTTGGAACGATGTGGTTAAAAAAAAATCAACTCTTTTGACTTTTCAAATACTCAATTTTGGTCCCGCGTGTATATAATGGTGTCATCAATTTTTTCTTTTGTGATTTATATACCAAGATATCTGTGTCATGTTTCCCCTGCATATTGTCCGATCCATAGATAACATGTCTACCAATTACTGAAAGTTTGAAACCTACTTTAAAAAAAATCAAGATAATTTCACACCTCACTACAGCCGAGTATATATAGTTTGCTTTTTATAGGAACAACCAATTAAGCACCAAGGCATATGACCATCTTGTTGGTTTAGGAGCGGAATCGGAAACGAGACACGAAATAGAGAGAACGATTGCGAAGCTACGAAAGGACAATGTATTCACTGTAGTGAAGAATGAACAAAATCCGAACCCTTACAAAGAGGCACGTCTTCTTCTTTTATAGGGAGGCGAGGGGTCATCTACTCAGTCACTCATCCCCATCCTACCCTCACCTGCCCTAGTTATTCCAGGAATATTCTACTTTACTGGATACAAATGGAATTTTACATGAGAAGGCCAATTCCGAGTTGTATTCGTCGTTGTGCATGTCGAGCTGTCCTAGAATGTTTCAGCATCCTGGATGAAGTTCACGGTCTAAGCCTCCCGCCACTCTTTTCCTGGACCTGTCCTCAAAGGCCACAAATCAACATCAAACCGTTAGAGCTCTGAATCGAATTGTGTGTTTTGCAACCACGCATGTCGGACCGAATCACAGGCAGATTCGGCTCGGACGCCTGATCGGATCACGCCTTTGGTCGATGATCGCGCTGAACTGAATCACGGGCTGATTCGGTCTGCTGATCGCGCTAAACCAAATCACAGACTGATTCGGTTCGCATGCCCGCTCGGGCCACGCCTTTGGCTGCCGAGCACGCTGAAACGAATCACAGGCTGATTCGGTTCGCATGCCTGCTCTAATCACGCCTTTGGTTGTCAAGCGCACTGAAACGAATCACAGGCTGATTCGGTTCGCATGCCTGCTCGAATCACGCCTTTGGTTGTCAAGCGCGCTGAAACGAATCACAGGCTGATTCGGTTTAAATTCCTGGGAAACAAGCAAACGGTGGAGTTTACGCGGTTCGCGTCCCAACAGTCAGCCCCTCGTGGGTGATGTTCGACTCCAACGAGCTGAAACCTCGAAACATAAAGGACTCGTAGCCAAGAAAACGACACCCTTTGCTTGT
Organism: Urochloa ruziziensis; assembly: GCA_015476505.1. Lineage (NCBI taxonomy): Eukaryota > Viridiplantae > Streptophyta > Magnoliopsida > Poales > Poaceae > Urochloa > Urochloa ruziziensis. The sequence goes on along the minus strand of CM027120.1, from coordinate 39,700,032 downwards.
TGGAGTCGTGGGTCTGATTCGGTAGAGACTGGGCTTGGTTCGTTCCGTAGATGATTCGAGTCTCCGGCGCGGTGAACGAGGAGTTTTTTACCGCGCCTATAAACAGAGAGGGGGGGGGGGGGTGAAAGTGACGCCCGTTTCTTTTTTGTTGGGTTGCGCTTGCTTCACTTCTTGCTTTGAGATTCATGCGTCGGCTTCTGCTTGTGGTTGTGACTCGTATTCTTTCTTACGCTATCTGCCTTTTTTGTGTGAATATACGCATTTTTATTATTTCCTGATTTGGTTGGTAGGATTCATGGCTCGGGTAATGCAGACCGCTCGCATCGTTGGTCAAGGGGATCAACCTGCTGCCGATGCTGGCGATGCGGAGGTCAACGTGGCTGTTGATGTGGAAGTGGTGGCCGATTCCGAATCAGCAGCTAAGTCCGCTTCAAATCATGGCACAATGAGTGGTAGCACCGATGCAGAGAAAGATGATGAAGACGAGGGTGCAGAGGACGGAGGCGACGAAGGGGAGGGTGTTGATGAGACCACGGGTAGTGTGGATGCGAATCCGGAAGATCTTGTCAGTGATTCGATGCCCTTTACTCGTCGATTTGGGTGATCTTTGGTTGGCGAGGAGGATCTTAAAGAAATGGTGGGGAGATGCTACTTCGAATCTGGCGATTGTCGTGCTCCTGGTAGTGAAGAGGTTCCGGATCCCTTGATGATGCGTGTGTTGTCTTTCGCGAGTTCTTCGTTGCTGGTCTATGGTTTCCGGTCGACCCGCTGATCCCTCAGATTCTTCGGGCATTTAAGGTTTCAGTGCATCAACTTACTCCCAACAGCTTCTGTTACCTTGCTAAATTCTTATGGGCTTGCCACACATTCAAAGGCGAGGTTGATTTGGATTGCTTTGTGCATCATACGGAATTACACTTCTCAAAGAGGAAAGTTTTCTTTGGTGATGATGATGAAACATACAAGGCCAAGTATGGGTGCTGCACCTTTTGTCCTCGCCGGGCTGCTAAGGGAATGGAGACGCCACAGTTGGCGTATGGTCAGAAAAATAAGTGGTCTAAGAACTGGGATAAGCATTGGATGTATGTGAAGATTCGTGTTTCGACTGGTGGGTACGAATCTGGTCGCGTTGTGTATGGCTACCCACTGGCTTCGAAGGTTGGCAGTCTGGACGCTTGTTTTCTACCACCTTACTTGGAGACGAAGAAAGCCAAGAACTCGCCCTGCAACAGAGCATTTTATAGCGGAACACAGGTTATCTCGGGTCGGGATGCTATTTGCGAGAGCATTGCCGCGGGGGTTTTTCCGATTCGTGCTGGCTAGCGGCCCCGCAGCTTTGGAGAATTTAAGCTTGCGGGATTCGAAGACAGGAGCTTTCCTTACCCAGTGTTTGGGCTGAAGAAACCTGAAGATATTAGTGATGAGGCAATTGTTGACGAGGTGGAGCGGCGGGCGTCGGTTATGCTCGGGCAGTATACTGCTAAGGAGTATACCTCTTGCCGCAAGATACTCCGACACATGGGACAGGTGAATCGCATTTTCGACGAGATGGGTGTAAAGTATGGGCCAAGACCCGCTGCCAGCATCTATTATTGCTCGAATGAGGCCCGCTGGTAATGTTGGATGTGAACCGGCTGGTGGTAAAGGGAAGGCTGGGAAGGGGAAGGCATCCCTGAAGTGATCAGCAGATGCAATCGATACGAGTGCACCTGTTGCGAAGAAAAACAAGTTATCATCAAAGAGTACTTTGCAAGATTTTGCGTTTGGGAGTGTTGACTGCGCCGCAAGGACAAGGCAGTGGATGCGGCTAATGCTGGGGATTCGTCTCTTGGCCATCTGCTTACCGCAACGGATCTGCAAAACTTGGCTGTGGCATCGAGCATGCTGCTTGGGGATTTTGATGATGGAGCTGCTGCTCCGACCGTCGGGATGGCGCCCGCGTTTGATTTTTGATGACGGGAAAGAGCTTACGTTTCTGTCTAGGTGGAGCTACTATCGTTCTCCAGTCAGGGATCTTGCTGTGGATTCTACTATGCCTGAGCTGTTGATGGAGCCGATCAAGGCTTCCGGCGGCAGTGGGTTGTCTATTGCTGAGAAGGCGAAAGATACTGCTCCTCCTGAGGCTGCCAGGTCTGACTTTGCTGGAGAGAAGGGAAGCAGGCCGCAGGTTTCGGTCAGTGACATTGAAGAAGAGCCTTTGAGTGGTAGGTTTTTGATGCTTTGTAGTTTTTGTTGTTTTCGAGTTATTATTCGTATGCTTACGTTTTCTGCTACCCTTGTGATCACCAGGTGGTAGTCCCCCGGCGCACCACAATAATCCGGGCGAATTTGTTTTTGATCCTGAAGGTTAGTTCTCCTCTATATGTGTGCATTTTTTTAATTTACTTGGTGCTTTTGCTAGTTCTCTGCGACTGCAACTAACACGGTGATTCGTTTATGCAGCTTTCATGCATGACTGCGATGAGAATAGCCCTATTGATCTTGCGAAGCTTGTTGGTGGTGTGGCTGTGAAACTTGTGATGGGGATGAAAGTTCTTCATAAGAAATTGGTTGACGGGGTGGAGCGCGAGGAGCTCGAGTTTTTGCGCTCCCAGAACTCAAAACTTTCTGAGGAGAGGGCCAACTTAGAGAAGTGTAACGGGGAACTGAGCTTGTCTATGAAGAACTTGCAGACCACTGTGAACAACCAGGAGGTTGCGCTTAACGGGCTTCGTGAGCAGGTTGCAGGTTGCATCTGATTCGGAAGTTGTTCTGGACTTGCGAAACAAGTTGACCAGCGCGGACCTGGCGCTAAAATCGAAGGAGAAGGAGATTGGCGAGCGGGACACAACTATTGCTGAGCTGCGGAAGTGGTTGGCCGCTAGGGACAGGCAGGTGGAGGAGCATGATAGTCAAGTTTGGCAGGATGGACTTCATGCCTATAACAGCTGTCGCATTGCTCTGCAACGGTTTGGTGCTGAGCCCCAAGAGATGCCTCGCGAGATGACTAGGGAGAGATTTTTTCATTGGTTGGATACATAATTTAAGATGCTCCCAGGAATTATGGACAGGGTTGGGGATTACGCCGCTTCCATTAGTACAGATGCTATACTGCGGCTGCTCTTGGACCAGGGGTGCGAGCACCTGAAGAAATTTGGGTCTAGGAGCTTTGTTTTTCCTAGCACCAGTTTGTGAAGCTGTGAAGAAAATATTCTTGAGTCGGTTTTGGGTGGCGCATGGCAGGGATGCTGCTCGGAAGACCGCTCATGATCGCTTGACTCGGGTTTTAAACGAATCTCTTGCCCTCTTGTTACGCTTTCTACGAATTTGATCTTTTTATCTTTTGTGACTTGGTACTCTTGATCTTACAGTTCTACCTATCACAGAGTAAGCAGTCCCTTGCGGGTGCGGGCAAGACTGAAGCTGCAACAGGTGCCCGGGCAATGCTGCCTCCTCGGCCAGATTCGTCCAGGATTCCTCGTCCCGGTGCTCCAGAACGCATTCCTTTCTCCCCGTCGAAGGAAACTCACGAGGTGACTCTCTATAACCATTCTTCCTGTTGTACGAATCCTGTGCCTTCTTTTGTATTCATGATTCGTAATCCTAATACAGTTTTTGCTTGACGTAGGTGATTTGTGGTGGCGAGCGTGAGTCCACCGAGGTGCCTGGTCGTTCTGTTGCTACTTCCAGGCCTCATGCTACGAACTCTGCCGGTGGTCCGGATCTAACCAAGAAGGATGATGTTGCTGGGAGCTCGAATGTTGAGGCGTGCTGGCAGGATAAGGCGAAGACCAAGTCCAGACCACGCACCAAAGATGCTCCGGATGGTGGTCGTGCGAATGATGATAAGGTGTAGGCGCTAGGCCACTTGATGTAGAGACATTTGACTATGGCCGCTGTCTTTTGTGCCCTGTACATTTTGTTGTAAATTTCCCTGCGCAGGCTTCCGGTGGCGGGGCTGCGCAGGGTGTGACCCCAAGAACTCTGTACCGTGACAGTTTGTTTGTGACTGGGTTTGCTTGGGACAAGTTTCGGGTTATGCACCCAGGTCATAGTTTCAACGACTTTTGGTGTTATTGTAGTTGTTTGTTTTCTCGTCGTGGTTATATGCTTCATTTGTCACTGGATCGCTCTGGAGGGAACAGGATGAGTCATTCTCAGAAGTGGGACCCAGAGCACATTCCTCTTGAAGTCAAGGAGGAGGGCTTGTGTGATACGATTCGGGACGATGAGTTATGTTTCGTGTATGATGTTCCTAGGGCAGGAAAGCCCGGGGTTGTAGTAGAGCTATTCGAATAGAAGAACCTTGATTTTCCTGAAATTGGTTCACTATTAGGTTTTTTTCAGTTTGGAGTTCCCCTTTGTTGTGATTCGATCCTACGCGACTCAGCAATGGCGTGCCACGGAGATTTTTCAAAAACAACACCCTTTCCCCCTGGCACGCTATTGCTTGGAGTCTGCTGGAGTTGCTATGGCTCTTTGCGTTGCTTCTTTGTGGTACTTTTCGGTTTCCGTGGCTGGATCCGTCAATTTGCATGTTGTGTACTGGTGAAGTTTTGGTTTCGATTGGCTCGGCACTAGCACGCTATGGAGTTCTTGGGAAAACGACACCCTTTCCCCCTAGCGTGCTATGTTGCCGATTCTGCTTGAGGTGCTAGGTAGCAATATGTGACTCGATAGGTTCGCGCTGAATTGCTTTTGTTTGAAGGACGACACCCTCCTCCTTCATCGCGAAACACGGTCGAGTCATGGGTTGCTTGGAAGTTTGTGTCACGAGAGGTTTGTCCTGTAGAGTCACGAGAGTTTTGCTCTATAGAGTCACGAGAGTTTTGTTGCGTAGCGGCTTGTGGCAACTATATAAGGGGTGAGTGGCTTGAGGGAGTCATTTTGCTCCACTGCCTTCATTTTGCTGGTCTCAGAAATGTTTATATCTTTGTTTTGTTATCCTGGTAGCCGGCCGCCTGGGTCGGATGTTGTGCTGCGGTAGGTGTGGTGCTAGAAGGATGCTTGCAATTTGTTGCGGAGCGGTCGGGCGCGGGAGCGTAGTTACACGTGGCTTGCTTGCTAAAACCATGTATCAAGGCGTACACGCTCATTGGGCAAATGGTGGGTTACTCCACTCGAGCCCAGCCGTGTTCCGGCACTTCGTGGTTCCGGTGACTGCCCTCGGCGTGGTGCTACAAGAATGCTTGCGATGTGCTTAGTCTGCTTAGTTCTTGGAGCTCGCCACTCTGGGGTCAGTTTGTATCTCTGGGTGCAAATGTTCTCACAGCCAGCTGCGTTTGTTTTTGCTTATGGTCGGGTGGTGCAGCGTGTTGCTGCCTTCGCACCGGCTTTACACTGTTGTACTCTTTCTTTTCAGATAATGAATGAAGAAATTTCCGCTTCCTATGCGATGAGTTGCTTATATCTGTTATTTTTTGAGTTTTATCATGATTATCTACAGCCCCTATTGTTGGAGTGAACTCCATCTTTGACCGATATGCGTCACGGTCCCTTGCTATTAGGTTTTCAGAATTTAGATTTCTGTGGCTCGGAGCGGTCGAAGCCCCCTTTGGTTGATACGAGTCACTGTTCTTTGCCCTTGGGCTTTGAGGGTTTGGATTTCTGTGACTCACAGTCCCCTTTGTTCGATGCGAGTCACGGGCATTTGTCTTATTCGAGCCACGGGTTATTGTTCGCTTGTGTCACGGTTTATTGTTTGCTTGCGCATGACTGGGTATAAAAAGGGACTTGCATCCCCCGGGCTAAGGTGGAGTGAGCATGTTGATTTGGCGTCTGCGCTTATTAGCGACGCATAGCTAGTGCTCTTGTTTTCCTCTGATCACTTGTGTTTTGATCAATGGGTCTTTGTGATCTTGACCGTCGCCCAGCAGACTCTCTGTTTGGGATTAGCACATGAGGGTGCCATGAGAATGCTTGCGATAAGCGATGGAGGCGGCAAGCGCGCCGTGCTGGATGTGCCTGGTGAGCTTGCTGAAGCAATGCGAATCGACGGCCGCGCTCATTGGGCTAATGCGGGTGTGGTGTGGTTCGGTCTCCGTGTGCTCTCCTTCGTCGTGTCCTCCCTACAGTCCCTGGTGTGGTGCCATGAAAAGTCTTGCAATGTTCGCAAGCGATTCGAGCTTTGGAACTCCTCACTCTCGGTTTGGCTAGTTACTAGGGGTGTGGCTGCTCGTTGCGGTCTACAAGTGCTGGTTATGTGCCAGCAGCTTATTATTATTTTTTATTTTTTGGTGCTGTACTCCCTCTTCTTACTAATGAATAAAGTGTCATTCATTTTTTGGTGCTTCTTCCCCCGCTGACTGATATGGATTTATTTGGGCGACCCGCAGCCCCGCTTGGCTGATGTAATATGTGTTGCTCTGGACCGAACATGTCTCTGATTTTGGTGATTTGTGGCGCTTCTCTGCTGATACGAGTCACTGCCTGTTGGCTTTAGTCAAGCAGGTTTTAGATATTAGTGATTCGTAGCCCCTTTGGCTGATACGAGTCACTGCCCGCTGGTCTTAGCCAAGCAGGTCTTTGGTGTAGTGATTCGGAGCCCCTTTGGCTAATACGAGTCACTGCCCGCTGGCCTTAACCAAGCAGGTCTTTGGTGTAGTGATTCGGAGCCCCTTTGGCTGATACGAGTCACTGCCCGCTGGCCTTAACCAAGCAGGTCTTTGGTGTAGTGATTCAGAGCCCCTTTGGCTGATACGAGTCACTGCCCGCTGGCCTTAACCAAGCAGGTCTTTGGTGTAGTGATTCGGACCCCTTTGGCTGATACGAGTCACTGCCCGCTGGCCTTAACCAAGCAGGTCTTTGGTGTAGTGATTCGGAGCCCCTTTGGCTGATATGAGTCACTGCCCGCTGGCCTTAACCAAGCAGGTCTTCGGTGTAGTGATTCGGAGCCCCTTTGGCTGATACGAGCCACTGCCCGCTGGTCTTAGCCAAGCAGGTCTTTGGATATAGAAGAAGCCTGCGAATACGAATCAGGTGTTCCACTTTCGTATGCGCAGGTCTTTAAGTTTCTTATCTACATGGTCGAATTGTGCAGCTTTGTTGTAGCTGCTTTCGACTGCTGAGTAGAGTTGCCTTTGAAGGGTAAAACTTTGTTCATTTCTCATTAAAGTTGTTACATGCAACCTGGTCTCATTAAAAACCTCACCTCCCGTAGGAGCGATTCTAGTGAGGAAAAGAGTACCAGTTGCTAAAAATAAATAGTAAATTACAAAATGCTTGTAAGCTTAAAGAAAAAACAATGAAATGAGGCGGGGAGCATCATGTTGCTGTTTGCTTTGACTTGGCGTTCATGGGAAGTACCTTTTCAGGTTGTCAATGTTCCAGGGGTGTGGTAGCTCGAATCCCTCTTGGTCCATCAAACGAAATGAGCCAGGTCTGCCGCTTTTGAAAGCTATGTATGGGCCCTCCCATGGAAACTGCAGTTTCCCGACGGAGTCGGCGTTTTTCTTCCTTTTCAGTATCAGGTCTCCAACTTGTTTGTCTTTGCGGAAAACTCTCTTGTTCCTCCATTTTCTTGTTTCATCTTGGTAGCTTAGGATGTTTTGAATGGCTTCGAGCCTGTCGATCTCGACGATGTCCTTGTCAGCTGCTTCTGACTCATTGCTTGATTCGGTGGCAATGACTCTTGGGCCCTTGTGCTTTATTTCTTCGGGGAGCATGGCTTCCGCGCCGTATAATAGTTTGAATGGTGTGTAGCCTGTTGTTCTGCTAATTGTTGTATTGTGTGACCACACGACTCTGGTTAGTTCTTCTGCCCATTTGCCCTTGTTCTGTTCAAATAGACATTTCTTGATCCCTGCCAGGACTACTCTGTTTGCTCGCTTGACCGCTCCGTTTGATTCTAGGTGGTATACTGATGAGAAGACTGGCTTTGTTCCTATTGACTGGCAGAACTCTTTGAATTCGTGGCAATCAAGCTGCCTTCTGTTATCCATTGTAAGCTCTTTTGGCACTCTGAATCTGCAGATGATTTGCTGCCAAAAGAATTTCTGAATTGTGGCTGAGGTTATGTTTGTCAAGGCTCTTGCTTATATCTACTTGGTGAAATACTCAATTGCTATAACTGCATAGGTTAGGTTTCCCTTAGCTGTTGGCAATGGTCCGACTATGTCCATTCCCCATCTTTGGAATGGCCACGTGGGTGGGATTAGTTGAGTTCCCCCCGGGCCTTCTTTGATGCGGTGCTAACATCTGGCAGGTTGGGCATGCTTTTACCACATGCTCTGCGTCTCTCAAGGCGGTAGGCCAGTAGAAGCCTTGAATGAATACCTTCCTGGCTAGAGTTCTTGCCGCCAGATGGGATCCGCACATACCACTGTGTACTTCTTGAAGTATTAACTTGCCTTCCTGTTGTGTGATGCATTTCAATAATGGTGCGCATACGCTCGTCTTGTATAGTTGGTTGCCTATGATTGTGTACCCCGTGGCCCTTTGCCTCATGCGCTTGAGATCAGATTCGTCGTTAGGTTCGACGTGGTTTTGGAGGTATGCCATGATGGGTGCCCGCCAGTCTTCACTGCTGATGGCGCTGACTAGGCTCATTGGTTGCAGTTCTGGTTTGATGGAAGGGTCTAGCATCGTCTCGAAGAAAACATCCGGTGGTAGTGGTTCGTGATTTGCAGCGGCCTTAGCTAGCTTGTCAGCTTCTGAGTTTTCTCTCCTTGGTATGTGTTGTATTGTGAATCCTTTGAAGTGCCTTTCCATTCTTCTGACCTCTGCTAGATATTTTATCAGCTCTGGTTCTCTTGCGCTATACTCTTTTTCTACTTGTCCTGTGATCACCTTGGAATCAGATCGGACTAGAAAATTCTGTGTGCCTAGTGCCTTTACTTTTCTCAGGCCCAGGAGCATTGCCTCATATTCTGCTATGTTGGTGGAGCATTTCTCGTTTTCACCGATGAAATCTAGCCTTGCAGCATACTTGACTTGTAGCCCTGATGGCGTTGTTACTATGGCTGCAATGCCTGCTCCATTTTTCCCCCAAGCACCATCACAACTTATTTCCCACTCTGGGGTGATCTCTTCTTGTATTGCTTCCTGGCTTGGAGTTGTCCAATCAGCGATGAAGTCTGCTAGGACTTGTGACTTGATTGCGCTTCTCTTCTCATAGTCTATCACATGCTCTGACAGTTCTATAGCCCATTTGGCTATGCGATTGGATGCTTCCTTGTTTTGGAAGCTCTGTTCGCCTAAACGGTCCTTTAGTCCGTTTAAACACCGTTTAAACGGTAAACAGAGGTCGACTGTGTCGTTTAGCCCTAAACGATGGATTAAACGGTTGGACCGTTTAAACCCGTTTAAACCGTTTAAAATCATCTAAACCGTCTAAACACACTCGACTTAATCATGATTACATAAGTTAAATAACCATTAAATTCATAATTTAGTCAATAGGATGATTACAACGACCATAATGAACTTCGAAGTAATTAAAATCATAAGTATACGAAGTGTCGTAGGATATAGATTTCTCCCAAAAATATTATTTGGTAGAATACTTACTTTTTAGATGTGCAAATATATAGAACTTCTAGCAAGTTTGACTTTTATGTACACAAATATGTATGTTTTAGTGTTACTATGCAAAACCGTTTAGGCCGTTTGACTCTGTTTAAACACCGTTTAAACAGACTAAACGCTAAACAAAGGGTGACCGACTGTTTACCGTTTAGTGTTTAGGATAACATTGTTTGGAAGAGGTCGTGGAGTGGTTGGTTTGTGAGCACAAGGATCTTGTAAGTTTCAAAGTAGTGGCGTAGTTTTCTGGATGCCATGACTACTGCATAAGCTATTTTCTCTAGCTCTGAATAGAACAGCTTTGATCCCGAGAGTGCCTCTGACACGAAGTAGACTGGCACCTGCTGGGTTTTCTCTTTGATTCGTGCCTCTTGAACTAGGGCGGCACTGACGGCTGTTTGCGATCCGGATAGATATAGCATTAGTTGGGATCCTGGTGTGGGGACCCCTTGGCCAGGACGTCCCTCGATCACCCGTATCAGTCCCTGGATCAGTACGCTGATACGGATTTCGACACAGATTAGTGTCAGAAGCAGTAAATAACGTATAAGTTAAATATTTACACCGATTTAGCTAGCGGAGGGCGGCGGGCACTCGTTCGCCACCGGGGTGGGTGGCAGCACCATATCGCCCTGGAGCTTAACCCTGTATGACAATGAAAGGCAAGAGTGAGTATTCAGAGTTGAATACCCAGCAAATCTCACAAATTAAATAATATAATAAATTAAATTAAAAGAATATAAATGTTGGGCCTGGAGGGGCATTTCCTCCCTGCCAGTCCCGACATTAACCCCAGAACCCAGTCATCGGCACTCCTGCCGTCCGGGTTCCCCATGCAAGAAAGTAAATCTAATCAGTGGGGCTTTGACTAAGTGGACTCATTCCGGAGTCACGGCTATCAAGATAGATTTTACACTCTGCAGAGGTCGTACTTATCTACCCCGCATTCGGTCAGTCCCTACCTTCGTCAAGGCAGGTATTGCTCTACGAGACTCGTACCCACCGGTGACCATCGCTGGTCAGCATTCCCTAGGTCCAGCCACAGGTAATACTGGGGGCTAAGCAGGGGCCACTAATCATCCGCCTCGCGGATGTCGACCCGGGTCTGTGAGCGCATTAATCAGGGCCCTCGGCCCTCAGGGTCGTCTCTGACCCTGTATCCTAGTCGACCCGTGCCGCCCAGTCCCAGCCCTCTGTCTGGGGCTGTCTCCAGTATACCCGTTCCCGACTTGGTGCGTGCCCGACTTGGCACCAGGCGCTACCCAGTTCGCCGGTCGGCACTCTGCACCAATCATACGGCTCCTTGGGCTGGGTTACTAAGTTCCGCTGGTGGGGTGTGAATCAAGGCCTCACATAAATAGGCACTCCCGTAGGCTGTGCCTTTTTGGCATGCGGGGTTGTACTAGGCACTAGAAAGACTCTCCCATGAACCGGTCCTTAGCTGAGATCAGAGCGGCTCTTAGGATCCTCCTAGCGAGGCAATCCTTCCACTCCCAATCTTAAAGCATCTACATAGCGCAGCCAGGCTTCCACCCACATGAAGCCTCCTTATAGCTTAAGCTGTAGGAATAGTAAACTTTAGTGATTTGGGTGATATTATTGGTGAGACTTGCCTTCATTGTCGGTCCTTAGACGTTCCGTACGCGGGTGTGAACTGTATGTTGACCGGGCGGGCTTCGGGCCTTCTGGAGCTTCGGCGTCTCGTCAGGGCCCGGTCAGGCTATCGAACAATAAAACACATAAAATAACATCAATTCATCAATCAATGCCTATAGATTAGAAAGGGAAAGGGGAGATGGATATTCCGGGGCGTACCTAGGGATCAGGATGGATATCTGACGGATTATCCATTAATTATTTAATAATAATTAATGAATAGGACGATGGAGCTTAGGAGAGGTTTAGCCGGTGGGGTGGCTTCTAAGTGTGGGAGAAAGGGCTAGGGATAATTATTCTGAGAATTACTGGATATCTAAGTAATTCCTGAATAATTATATTAATTATTTAGAAATAGATTTCTAAATAATTAAGGGATATTGATTGAATTTCTATTAATATTCCAGAAAATTATTAATATAATTTTCCGGGAATATTATGGAGGGCATGCCGGCTAGGGTTTGCTAATATATGGGATTTTGGGTCGGGCAGTATAAGGGCTAGGTTTATCTAGGGTTTTATTTGGGCGGCACAACGGCTATATGGGGCTAAGGTTTAGCAGTCGGGGTTTTTGGTTGGGCGGCATAACGGCTATGCCGGGCTAGGGTTTAGTAACCGGGGTTTTTAGTTGGGCAGCATAACGGCTGTACCGAGGAATATCTGGGGTTTGGATTTGGACAGCGTAACTGCTAGGTGGGGCTAGGATCAGGGTTTCGGTCGGGCATTATAACGGCTAGGGTGGACTGGCCTGGAAACTGGGGAATCGGGCAGCATCCCGGCTAGGATTGCGAAACGGCGAGCTGCGATGGGGTTTAGCGGCGGGGGGGTCGGGCATTGCGCGGCCAGCCGAACTGGCATCGTCCACAATGCCGGGCGAAATGGCTAAAGCTACGCCGCTGGTTAGACTGTTCCGAGCGCACCCGGGAGCAGAGCAGAGCAGCAGGTGGCGCACCTTTCTATTGCGTAAATGGGCAGCGCTTCCGCAATGTGTGCGTGTGTTATTGCATGTGAGAGCCGAGCTCTTCCGGCGCTCCCGGTGAGAGCTCCAGCTCTCACTCTCACGGGCGCCAGAGAGCTTCTGCTCTCGCATGCAAGGGCGGGCAGGGACGGAGACGGAGGCCTGCCTGCCCTTTTATAGGCGCGCTGGGCAGGGGCGAAGCAGGCTGCTGGCCGCCGGCGTTGATTCCACGCGAGGGATAGCGTTGGCTTCACGCGAACGCTGGGCGAGCGGCTGACGTCGGCAGGCGGGCGAGCGGGGCGCCAGGGCGCAGTAGGGCGCGTGGCGCCCGGGTGGAAGGGGGGTGAGGCGGCTGGCTTGGCGGCGACGTGTCCCGCAGGTGGTTGGCGTGCAGCGGCTGGCGGGCGAGAAGAGGTGGCGTGCAGGGCGGCGCTTATGGCGATACGGTGGCTGGAGGCAATGGGGGCGGCAGTGGGCGGCGATGAAGAGGGGGAAAAGAAGGCAAAAATGGGAAGAGGAGGGGGAGGGGGTCCTCGGCGACGAGGTCTGGAGGCGCGCGGCGAGCTGGAGCGGCGGCGGCGGCGGCTGGTGGCGGCGGCGGGGAAAACTGGAGGAAGGGGTAGGGTTGGGGCGCTGGGCCGCGTCGGCCTGCTGGGCACGCGCGCGTACGCGGGCTATGGCTGGTGTCGGGGAAGCGCATCGTCAGGTTGGGCCGGGAGGCGCGCTGGGCCGGAAGGGGGAGGGCGAGCTGGGCCAGCAAGCGCGCGGAAGGCTGGGCCGTTGCGGCCTGCTGCGCGCGGGCGGCCTGCTAGCGGGAAAGGTGTGTCGCGCGCGTGGCCCAGGGAGGCCGCGGCGAGCTGGGCCGCTGGCTGGTCGCGCCCGCGGGCTGAGAAGAGGGAAGGGAAGGTGGCGTGGGCTGGGGAGGCTGGCTGGGCCGCGGTGGCTGGGCCGTGGGCCTTGCGTGGAAAGGGAGGAGGTGGTGAGGGAGGCGGAGTTTGGGGAGGATAGATGGACTTTTGAGATGGGCTGAGAGAAGAGCCGGGCTGGAAACAGGGTTTCGGCCCGTTTGGCAAATAAAAGGGGTTTCCTATTATTTAAACTAGGTTTTTGGGTTTGGTTTTGAATAGAGATTCAAATTAAAATAGAATTTGAATGTGAAGTTTGAAGAGGACGGTTTTATAATATTTGGAGGAGATTTAGGATGAGAATTAATATTCAAATTAGATTCGAATATTAAATTTAAACTTTGGAAAGAAAGAGAGAGACTTGGAGGAATTTCTATCTCTCGAAATTAGAGAGAAATTCTAAAACACTCAAATGCATCACATATGACGAATTAAATGCATGGATTTATAAAATAGCTTTTAAATGTTTAGCGAAGGAAAATTATATTTAGTTAGGAAACATTATTAGAAAATTGATATTTTAAATGCTCTAAGAATACGGGGTGTTACAGGGCTACCCCACTTAAAGAAATCTCGTCCCGAGATTTGAGGCTAGATAGAAAGTCTAGGGTTTCCTTTTAACATTCTCTAATTTACAGCGTCGATAAGAGTTTTCGATATTTGTTAAATGGAATTTCTTCTTCCTTTTAATCTTTAGAAATTCTTCTCTTTGTTATCTACTTAGACTCTTATTTCCATGTATGGGAGTATTATTGTTGACGTTTATTTCCTTTACTCCCGAATGTATCCAATTAATTTCTGCCGGACCTGGGGTGACTTGATGAAATACTTTTCCTGAGTTGTTTTAATCCTCAAGTTCTTGAGGTCAAGTATCCTTTTCTTTATTTGGGTTACTACCCCACTTAAAAGGATCAACTTAGGATTTCCTTTAATTTCAATCCGAGATTTTCCTTCCGAATGGATTTCTCAAGTTTCTTTTTTTGAAAGGTAAACCTCGGATTTCCATATCTTCTCAGGGTCTCTGTCCAAACTTCTTATTCAAGCTTTTCCTTTGCTTGGATGCACTCATACTTGGTTTTACTATTCCTTCTACTGTCCTATTCTTGATCATTCAACTGTCTCGGTTGTAGTTCTCTTCTTGGTGATCCTGCTTCATCTGGGGTGGTTAGGTTCGGGAAAGGTTTTGATCCTAGCTAGGGTTACAAGGAATCTGGTAATTGTTTCGAGGTTACCAGACGGGGAAGAAGGGAATCTAGGGTAAGAAAACTTGGGTGACCACTTCTCACCAGAAAATTTGGTATGGTGATTCTTCTGGGTATCGAGAAGTGTCTCCTCTTGGAATGGACAGATGGTTGTGGATCTTGGGTGGGCGGGTTCGCTAGCCATTCTTAGTGGATTTTTGGTTTCCAAATTTGTGTGGTGATTCTTCTGATAAATCACCTAATTTTTCCACTAAGATTCATTTCCTTATGTTTCTTCACTCCGGAGCGGGTTGTCTTGGAATCTCTAAGGAAGTTGCTAGGGTTGGGTGGTTTGTTTCTGAAATGTCAGGCCGGAATGGTTGCTCTAGGAAAAGTCGGGTTCAATCATTCTTTTGATGGAATATGACGAGATGGTTTATCTGGACATCGGAACACATGTTTCCCTTTGGAGTATGGTGACGGTCATGGCGAGGCTCAAGACGATGGGTGGTTTGTCCGAGACATATCTTCGGGTAGTTTATGGTGGCTAAGAGAAGATGGTTGAGTGGTGGCAGTTGCCGGAAATGGTGAGGGGGAGAGTTAGAGGGTTCTTGATTACGGAGGGAAAAGATGTGACTGAGGAGCATTTTTCTAAGAAACTTGCATGCCTCAGTGATTCATGAGAACTAGAGTTGTTTATTTCCAGTGGCGGAGAATAGACGGGTAAAGGATTACGATTATCGAGTTGGGATGGGGATATTTCTGGGATGGTGGTGAGGTTCTCGTGGATAGATGACGATTGAGGGGCAGGCTTAGATAAGCTTGCATGCCTCAATGATCTGCCAGGAAACAGGATGATTCTCTGTTAAGGAAGAGTTGTGGATTCTTGTGGTGCCCAAGGTATTTTGGCAGAGTATCTGTTTGGTTATGAGCGTATGAGGGTAGGTTTCTCGTAATATCTTGGGAGCGAGTACAGGGAGCGGGGTGAAAGGTTGAGGTGACGAATATGCGAGGTTTCTTTTTGGTTTTTTTTCGGGGAAATAGACCGAGTCACGGATGATTGATGGTTGACTCGTACAAATTTCTTTTGGTGGCTCGATGGTATTCTAGAGGATGGTGGGTGGGAAGGGAAATGTATATTAGAGCGAGGAATGTATGAACTTCTCTAGTATTGTCAGTGTGGGGGAAATTGGATGAAAGCTTTCTCAGGAATTTGTACGGCGTGGTCTGATCGGAAAAGATGGTCGACGCGCTTAGTGTGTCGGCATTTTATTGGGTGAGGGGACTCAGTTTGGCTGGTTTTCGGGAGAAATGAACTTAGATCTCCAAGAAAAGCTTACGAGGAGTTGGTAGGGACGAGTGGCGGTTAAAGGGGCTTGGTTTCATTAGGAATTGTGTTGAAGGATAGGCGGGGGTTTGGTTATTCCTGTGAAAATCTTCACGAAAGTGGGCTGGATGAAAGCGATATTGAGATTCTCAAGGTATGGGGTTGATGAACAGGAATTTTCTAAAAGCTTAGGGAAATCAAGGGAAAAAGGTTGACAGAGATTTCGGGAATATACGAATATTGTCAGCCCCGATGATGTCAGTCAATCCATAAGTACTTAGGTGGATGGGGTTGACCTTGGTATGGCAAGGTAGATGTTTATTTGTTGGCGGAGGGTTCAAGGATCGTAGAACTTAGGGTCAGGGTTTCTAACGGAAATCCTTATATCTTCTTTATTGGTTTCTTCAGCTTTCACAGATTTCTGTTCCAAAATTCTACTCAGGGATTCTGTCTTTGTCACATTCATAGTATAAACTTGGTTTACACTATTTCTATGATTATCCTGTATTTCCCTGAGATCTGTGCGTTGTGGTTTACATTAACCGACTTCCTGTGGTTTTCCGAGTACAATGTCTCAATGACTTCGAAATCTACCCCACTTAAGAGGATTAGATCTCGTATTCCGTATTAGACATGTGGAATTATTTTTCAGAAACTTTCTTCATTTCTGAACCTTGGCTTGAACTGATGACGTTAGAGGGACAAGAGCTATAGATAATCCTTAGGTTTTGAGGAAAGAGTGGTTCTATCCACGCATTTCTACAATCAACTATCAATCAAATCCATATCTATTATATGGAAAAAGGGGAAACTATTATCCGGGGCTTAGTCAAACATTATTCATTCAAAAATACGTTACTATAAAGTCGTAGGCTCATTTCCAATACAAAACTCATTATTATCAAGACTCGATTTCTAGTTACTCCGGCAGCATTTGCTTTTCGGCAAATCTTCCATCTCATGATTTCCATATTGTGGATCATCTTCCGAACTTCATTCTCATGATCCGTATCTGTCAGAGTAACATTTGGAGTTAAGCATGAGATAAGGGGAATTCGGGGCGCGAAATAAGGATTTTTTCGACAATTTTGAAGAATATGAAAAGAATAGAAGGTTTCAGGCTTCCTAATGCGTATGGGCTATCTTATATGGTGCTAAGAATTTATTTACGGCTCTGATACCACCCTGTGGGGACCCCTTGGCCAGGACGTCCCTCGATCACCCGTATCAGTCCCTGGATCAGTACGCTGATACGGATTTCGACACAGATTAGTGTCAGAAGCAGTAAATAATGTATAAGTTAAATATTTACACCGATTTAGCTAGCGGAGGGCGGCGGGCACTCGTTCGCCACCGGGGTGGGTGGCAGCACCATATCACCCTGGAGCTTAACCCTGTATGACAATGAAAGGCAAGAGTGAGTATTCAGAGTTGAATACCCAGCAAATCTCACAAATTCAATAATATAATAAATTAAATTAAAAGAATATAAATGTTGGGCCTGGAGGGGCATTTCCTCCCTGCCAGTCCCGACATTAACCCCAGAACCCAGTCATCGGCACTCCCGCCGTCCGGGTTCCCCATGCAAGAAAGTAAATCTAATCAGTGGGGGCTTTGACTAAGTGGACTCATTCCGGAGTCACGGCTATCAAGATAGATTTTACACTCTGCAGAGGTCGTACTTATCTACCCCGCATTCGGTCAGTCCCTACCTTCGTCAAGGCAGGTATTGCCCTACGAGACTCGTACCCACCGGTGACCATCGCTGGTCAGCATTCCCTAGGTCCAGCCACAGGTAATACTGGGGGCTAAGCAGGGGCCACTAATCATCCGCCTCGCGGATGTCGACCCGGGTCTGTGAGCGCATTAATCAGGGCCCTCGGCCCTCAGGGTCTCCGACCCTATATCCTAGTCGACCCGTGCCGCCCAGTCCCAGCCCTCTGTCTGGGGCTGTCTCCAGTATACCCGTTCCCGACTTGGTGCGTGCCCGACTCGGCACCAGGCGCTACCCAGTTCGCCGGTCGGCACTCTGCACCAATCATACGGCTCCTTGGGCTGGGTTACTAAGTTCCGCTGGTGGGGTGTGAATCAAGGCCTCACATAAATAGGCACTCCTGTAGGCTGTGCCTTTTTGGCATGTGGGGTTGTACTAGGCACTAGAAAGACTCTCCCATGAACCGGTCCTTAGCTGAGATCAGAGCGGCTCTTAGGATCCTCCTAGCGAGGCAATCCTTCCACTCCCAATCTTAAAGCATCTACATAGCGCAGCCAGGCTTCCACCCACATGAAGCCTCCTTATAGCTTAAGCTGTAGGAATAGTAAACTTTAGTGATTTGGGTGATATTATTGGTGAGACTTGCCTTCATTGTCGGTCCTTAGACGTTCCGTACGCGGGTGTGAACTGTATGTTGACCGGGCGGGCTTCGGGACCTTCTGGAGCTTCGGCGTCTCGTCAGGGCCCGGTCAGGCTATCGAACAATAAAACACATAAAATAACATCAATTCATCAATCAATGCCTATAGATTAGAAAGGGAAAGGGGAGATGGATATTCCGGGGCGTACCTAGGGATCAGGATGGATATCTGACGGATTATCCATTAATTATTTAATAATAATTAATGAATAGGACGATGGGGCTTAGGAGAGGTTTAGCCGGTGGAGTGGCTTCTAAGTGTGGGAGAAAGGGCTAGGGATAATTATTCTGAGAATTACTGGATATCTAAGTAATTCCCGAATAATTATATTAATTATTTAGAAATAGATTTCTAAATAATTAAGGGATATTGATTGAATTTCTATTAATATTCCAGAAAATTATTAATATAATTTTCCGAGAATATTATGGGCGGCATGCCGGCTAGGGTTTGCTAATATCTGGGATTTTGGGTCGGGCAGTATAAGGGCTAGGTTTATCTAGGGTTTTATTTGGGCGGCACAACGGCTATATGGGGCTAAGGTTTAGCAGTCGGGGTTTTTGGTTGGGCGGCATAACGGCTATGCCGGGCTAGGGTTTAGTAACCGGGGTTTTTAGTTGGGCGGCATAACGGCTGTACCGAGGAATATCTGGGGTTTGGATTTGGACAGCGTAACTGCTAGGTGGGGCTAGGATCAGGGTTTCGGTCGGGCATTATAACGGCTAGGGTGGACTGGCCTGGAAACTGGGGAATCGGGCAGCATCCCGGCTAGGATTGCGAAACGGCGAGCTGCGATGGGGTTTAGCGGCGGGGGGGTCGGGCATTGCGCGGCCAGCCGAACTGGCATCGTCCACAATGCCGGGCGAAATGGCTAAAGCTACGCCACTGGTTAGACAGTTCCGAGCGCACCCGGGAGCAGAGCAGAGCAGCAGGTGGCGCACCTTTTCTATTGCGTAAATGGGCAGCGCTTCCGCAATGTGTGCGTGTGTTATTGCATGTGAGAGCCGAGCTCTTCCGGCGCTCCCGGTGAGAGCTCCAACTCTCACTCTCACGGGCGCCAGAGAGCTTCTGCTCTCGCATGCAAGGGCGGGCAGGGACGGAGACGGAGGCCTGCCTGCCCTTTTATAGGCGCGCTGGGCAGGGGCGAAGCAGGCTGCTGTTGACGGCCATTATAACCTCGTAGTGACCGTCAACATTTCGGTAAAATGAGGATGATCATACCATATTCCATACATAAAAGTATTTTTACTGACAAATTCCACAAGTTTTGGATGAGTTGTGCTTGCAGGATGAACCAGGAGAAACAAGGGCCAAACCTGGCACAGAGCCAGGCCGGCCGGCCTAGGCCAGGCCGACCAGCCTCCCCTGGCCAGGTCTGGCCACGTCATTGATCCACAAGCCATACCAAGTGCCCAGGATGATCAAGCACCGTGCAAACAACGTCGGTTTGATCCTAAGGACCCGGAAGGCCTAGAGGTGAAGCACATGGATTGAAGGGCCCACATCCTAGGATTCTTGGACAAGCTTCAACTAAACGTAACCGTTACCGACCTTGGGAGAGCATCAGGACCGTTCCTGCAAAGGGCGGTGCCAAGTGGCACCAGGGCCAGGCCGGCCGGCCTAGCCCAGGCCGGCTGGCCTCCCTCTGTGGCCGCCACAGTCTCATCCTTCGCGTGAAGCCTAAGCAGAGCCTTGGCATGCTAATGACGCTGACATCCACCCCCTGGAGGCTATAAAAGGAAGCTCATCCACCTTGGGAAGACACACACCACATATCTCAAGTCTTTACTTGAAGGGAGCTCTAGTATCTTTTTCATTTCTTAGATTAGGATTAGAGTTGGGAGTAGAGTCGAGTCGAGCTTAGCTCGGATCTTCGGAGTCTTCGGAGTTCTGGTAAAGCTCTTGTATCCTTTCCTTCTTTTGAAGAGTTTATTTATACAATTACTTTCTTACTTCAGAGCTTAAGTTATCTTTTATATTTCTCTCTTGCTCTTCTTTAAGAGTAAAGATCTTGCTCTCTTTAGAGCAAAGTCCTATCCCCTTTAGTTTTAGTGTAGAGTTTAGTTTAGCTCTACCGGGTTTTATCTCGCGGGTTTGCTCGCCTTGACCGGGCCGTAAGACGCCTTAGGGAAGACGGGGATTTCTCTTGACAGGCCTCAAGAGAAATCTTAATCATCGAGTGCAAACGTGGTGTCTGGCTTGTTGATTAACTAGGAAGTGTGTTGCACCCCACGGTACAGCAGTGGTAGGCGGCAGGTGGTGACAGCCCTGTCCGTCCTTCGGAGTCCACCACGTTCGGGTGTATTCATAACAGTACTGCTGAGCCCGGAGAACCCCCTCTCTCACCCCGTTCTAAGGTTCTCCCGTTCTAGCCGTCGAAGCGAGCTCTGTTCCCGGTATCTCAGCTAGGGTCTAGGCTAAGGCTAGAGTGCCTTTTGCTCTGAGTTAGAAAGAGTCTAGGTCCGGTTTCTCCCAACGTCTTTCCTTTTCTTTAGAAATAGGTGCTCCGTGTGTCGCTGGTCTTTCAGACCTTCTATCCGGTCATTAACTTGACCATTATCCACCCAAACTTAGAGTTTGTGCCCCTGGGTTTGTGGCTTGATATTTCTGGCAAGATATATCATTTCATTCTTCAATACACTTTAACCATCTGCTT
>CM027120.1:39013714-39073174 GCA_015476505.1 Urochloa ruziziensis | reverse complement strand
TGGAAGGTAACTTTTTAATCAAAATCTCTAAAATTAATAATGAAGAAGGATTTAGAGAGTCTCTTGGAGTTGCTCTTAGAAAAGTGGCAAGCAAAGATTAGATGGTTGCGACAATACTTAAGGGGGTGGGCTAAAAATGTTAGTGGCACGTATAAGAAAGAAAAAAAGCAATTGTTAAACAAGTTAGATGAATTAGACAAGAAAGCAGAAGTGTCTCCCCTAGACTCTCATGAAGTGAATTTAAAACATGTACTAAATGAGAGACTCACGAAGTTGTTAAGAGAAGAAGTTAAAATGGTACCAATGTGCAAAGGTTAAGAATCTTTTACAAGGGGATGCAAATACAAAGTACTTCCAGCTGGTGGCCAGTGGAAAACATAGAAAAATGCGTATTTTTCAACTAGAACAAGAGGAGGGTGTCATTTGCGGTGATGTGGAACTTAAAAAAAATACATAACCAAATATTATAAGAATCTTTTTGGACCTCCTGATAATAATCATGTGTCCATGGATGAGTCCCGTTGTGATGACATTCCTCAGGTCTCGGTGTTGGAGAATGCGATGATAGTTGAAAAGTTCACTAAGGCAGAAGTAAGGCAGACAATATTCCAAATGGATCATAATAAAGCCCCAGGGCGTGATGGATTTCCACCAGAGTTTTCAAGTCTTCTAGAATGTTATCAAAGAGGACTTTAATGGCTCTATTTGAGGTTTTATAGAGGCACGCTTCCTTTACATAGCCTGAACTTTGGGACAATAATTTTACTACCAAAGAGTAGAGGCAAAACAAATTCAACAGTATAGACCTATTTGTCTATTGAATGTTAGCTTCAAGATTTTTACAAAAGTGGACACCAATAGAATCACGAATGTTTTTTCAGAAAATTATTAGACCTCACAAACAGCTTTTCTACCTGGTAGGAATATAATGGAGGGAGCAATTATTTTACACAAAACCTTACATGAGCTACATACAAAAAAGCAAAATGAGATATTTTTAAGATTGATTTTGAAAAGGATACGATAAAGTTAAATGGAGCTTTCTACACAGACATTAAGAATGAAAGGTTTTTCACCTATTTGGTGTAAGTGGATTGACACTTTTACTAAAGGGGAAATGTTGGAATTAAGGTCAATGACCAAATGGGATCATTTTCAAACTAGAAAAGGGCTTAGGCAGGGTGATCCATTGTCTCCAATTCTCTTCAACATCGTTGTAGACATGTTGGCTATCATCATTGCTAGGGCCAAGGAAGACGGTCAAGTAAAAGGGGTGGTCCCACATTTAGTAGAAGATGGTTTGTCTATCTACAATATGCGGATGACACAATAATTTTTTATGATCATGATATTGATCAAGCGAAAAACATGAAGTTGTTACTTTGTGCATTTGAGCAATTATCTGGTCTCAAAATAAACTTCCACAAAAGTGAAATATTTTTCTTTGGACAAGCAAAGGAGTATGAGTCCACATACTCACAACTATTCGGTTGTAAGCTGGGATCATACCCCTTTCACTATCTAGGCATCCCGATGCACTTCAGAAAACTGTATAATAAAGATTGGAAAATGATAGAAGACAAGTTTGAGAAAATGTTAAGTGGATGGAAGGGTAAGTTACTTTCAATTGGAGGGCGTTTAGTACTGATAAATTGGTGCTATCTAGTTTACCGATGTTCATGCTCTCATTTTTTGAGGTGCCGAAGGGTGTCCTCAAGAAAATGGATTATTTTAGATCTAGATTTTTATGGCAAAATGATCAACATAAGAAGAAATATAGATTGGTCAAATGGGATATGTTATGTCAACTGAAAGACCAAGGCGGTTTAGGGATTCAAAACTTACTTATTCAAAATAAGTGTTTATTGAGTAAGTGGCTTTTCAAATTGTGCAACGAGGATGGGATCTGGCAAGATCTACTTCGTAATAAATATCTCAAGCATAAATCTCTAGGCCAGGTTACAAAGAAAGCTGAAGATTCACAATTTTGGACAGGTTTAATGGGTGTGAAGGATCATTTTTTCAGATTAGGCCGCTTTAGGCTGAATGAGGGTACACAGATCAGGTTTTGGAAAGACATATGGTTGGGTAACCAAGCGTTGAAATTCCACTACCCTAACCTATACAATTGTTCGAAAAAACATGCCACCGTGGCTGAGGTTTTTAGTACAGTACCACTGAATATTTCCTTTAGGAGATCCTTAGTGGGTAATAAATTACTAGAATGGCACAGCCTAGTGGCAAGAATAACAAAAATTAATACAGGAGGGTAAAGATATATTTATCTGGTCTTTGCATAAAAATGGTTCCTTCACGGTTCACTCAATGTATAAGCATCTCGTCAATAGTGGAGTTAGAGTCACAAGAAATTTGGCGTACTAAATTACCACTGAAGATTAAGATTTTTATGTGGTTTTTCAAAAGGGGGTTATTCTTACGAAAGACAATCTTATTAAGAGGAATTGGAGTGGAAGCAAACTATTTTTTAAAAGATATTAAGTGTTTGGATGCAAACTATTTTTTTAGTACTGAATGATTTTGCAAACTACTTTGGTTTTGAAAAGATATTAAGTGTTTGGATGCATCAAATCTTCTAGTTTTTAAAGTGAGCCATGGTATTGTTAGAATTGCAGTTTCAAACGCCCCAATCAGGACCTTTTCTTTCTAAACAATGATTTTGCATGCATTTAGTCTATGAAACTTCAGATTCTTGATACTATGTTTTTCTGAAACTACAATATCTGAGCAAACCCATAGTCCTGTTGGAGTTTGGGAACCTCCAGAAAAGAGGCCCTGAGTTGAGTTTGTAAACTAAAAAAAAGTAGTATCTTTGCATTGGTGTTTTACAAGCTCCAGTAAGAGCTCATTTAGAGTTTATTAAATACCATAGTTTTTTTTTAAAACCCATGACACTCAAGTAGGCCATATCTAAGCGTATACAAATTGGTCTAGTATTTTTCGGCTCCTATTATCTGAATTTTAAACTATATTCAATCTGCCAAGCAATGGTTTAAATTTACTGTAAGTAGGACTCATTATCTATTTGATTGAAATGAACAATACTGTGATACATACATCCAAATGTTTTGCACATTGAAAAATCGATGATGTGAATAAACCAAAAGCAATCACTCTCCTGGCATACATAATATGGCGTGATCATCACCCCTGCGCAGGGTGCTGATATGGCGCATGCTCGTTCCCCTGCGCCGGCCACTGTGGCAGCCCGACCGCAATCCCGTTGGGCTTGGGTTCGGCGTCGCCTTCTACAGGCTCTGGAGTAGCAGCTGGCGCGCGGAGCAGGAAGCAGGAGATGATGGCGAGCGAGGTGGCGACAATGCTCAGCACGGCCGCCCTGACGAACACACCGCCCTTGAGGTAGGGGCACTCCTCGTAGACGCCGGATAAGGATGCGCGGCGCGTCCCGGCCGTGTTCCAGTACACGCCTTGCCCATAGTACCACCCAGCGATCACGGTCATTATCCTGCACACACATTACCACCACCACCACCGGTTCCATCGATTCTGAGAAGCTAATAAGAGGGACTTGAGAACACCGAAGCTCTGGCCGGTGCATACGGAATTACTCACCAGGATAGGACAGAGGCGACGACGCCCACGACTCGCCTTTGGACTTGGAAGCGCCGCCGCCTGGCCTACAGCAGCCGCAGCAGCCGCCGGCCACCGAGGCGATGATCTGGGCCACCATCAGCAGGAGCATCGCGCATACTCCCAGCGTGTGAGCGGGGCTGGCCGGGTACACGCACTCGTTGCCAGACACGTGGATGCCACCCGGCTGCAAGAACAAGAACACCAATCGATGCAATAATCCGTCTCAACTTCTTGCCGATCATACCATTCATGCAAATTAAAGAAGTAAGAACATGGACATCATTAGTGTTGTGCTCTTACGGTGAGCCTTTTGCCCTCGGCTATGAACCCCAGCACGGCGCTCGTCACCCCAAACATCCCCACCATGAGTGCTAGGAGGACCGTCACGCCAGTCTCCATTGATCCTGCCATCCTGTGGCCCGTGCCAAGTTTGATTGGCTCTTGTAAAAAAATGTCGGGTGTTCCCGCAAATAGTTTCTGGACAATATAGGAGATGATGAAACGGTTTGTTCCCAACTGGGCTGTGATCAATAATGAATTGTGCTCTTGTTCTTATATAACGAATGTGCTTATAGAACAATGAAGCTTGGAAGTGCCGTCTGCAGGTTATGTCGCGACAAACTCATGAGAGTGATGACCTCAGGATATATAAGTGACGGCGGGCTTGGTACATAGAAGTGCATCGGTCGTACCATCTGGCGTAGCTGCCGGACATTTTCCTCCTACGTCGTTGCCTACGGCCAAGAGACGATGAGTATATCGCCAAAATGGAAATTCCAACACACGATAAGCTATATTAACATACTCCTACTTACTGTTTGTATGCTGACTTGTAGTTAATTGAAGGGTTTGGGAGTGAGCCAGACCAAAAGCGGACGCAGGCCGAAAGTGAGGTTGTGGTCCGTTAAGTGAATTGAAGGGTTTGGCGATTTGTTTAGAGGTTTTTTTTTAAATAGGCCTTGTATTCATATTTAAAATGAGATTTTGAATTTAAACTCGATTTCAAACTTGTGCAGAGTCTGAGGCGTGGGCTCGCTTTAGATTCAAAGGGAATTAGGGAGATTTGGGGTTTCGATTATGTTTGGGTATTCTTAGTATGATAATTTAGTGGATACTTATATTCATATTTAAATTAATTTTGAATATTAATTCCTAATGTTTTTAGGAAGAGAAGTGTATCTTTGGTGTTCTAGAAATTTGAAGGAGTTGATAATGCAAGTGTATGGGAATAGATTGAAAAGATTTGGGCATTATTTAGAAGGGAATTAGGATAGGGTTTGGGTGTTTAATATTTGAACAGCTCAAATATTATTTTAAGAAGAGTTTTATTGGAGAGATTTCTAGATCAATCAAATGCAACACACATGTTGATGTTTTATGCAGGATTTATTTGTAGAAAGGATTTTGAATATTTGGGAAAAGAAAAGCATGTTCAATTTAAAGAGTTTTTTTTTTAAAATTCATATTTTTAAATGATCTAAAACATGAGATGTTACATGCGGCGGCGGCGGCGGCGTGGGGCCTTGCGGTGCAGGTCCTCATGGTGGCGGCTGGGCATGGTGGAACAGAGGCCAGCGTGGGGGGCGGTGGGCGGCAACGACCCCATAATATTGTACATAACTTGATTGTACTACGTCTAAGATGCTATATTGTCATATAAGTTGATAGAAAGTTATCACACACAATCTACATAAATTTGATACACAAGTTGAAACATAGTCTCTACAAAGGATTATAGACCAAGGCACATAAATTGATAGAACTATTCTCACTACAAGAAAAAGGGCATCAATCCCGGTTTGTAAGGCACGTTTAGTACCGGTTGTACAACCGGTACTAAACTTGCGAGACTAAATGACATGTCGTTTAGTACCGGTACTAAACGTGTCAATTTAGTACCGGATTGAGACCCGAACCGGTACTAAAGAATTTCGGGCCCAAAAAAAGTAGTAGCTTCTAAACCCTTTCTCTCTCCTCTAAATTTTCTTTTCACCACCGTGCTACATCATTCTTCTCTGTTCTTGTGTTCTTCAAGTTCAAGAATAGAGAAAAAGATGAGAATGATGGTGAGAAGAAAAACTGAGAGAAAATAAGAAGGGATGAGAAGAGAAAAAATTTCGCTCAAATTATTTACAAACATTCAGGCTCAGATTTACAAGAAACCAAAATCACAACAACAGTTATACAGCATAGATTCAGAGAAAAAAGATTAATCTACAAGTACAAGTTACAGCGTAGATTCAAAGAGAAAGAATCAACACCCTTCACCACCGGCCGCCAGGATCTCCACCGCCGCCGGCCTCCGCGCCGTGGCCATGGGCCCCGCACCGCCTGCGCCCGGTCGCGCGCCCCCCCGCGCCACCCCGTGTGGCCGCGCCGGGCCGTGCGCCCCGCTGCCGCGTGGCCATGTGCGCGCACTCCCGCGCCGGACCGCGCGCCCCGCCGTCGCGAGGTCGCGCCCGACCGCGCCCGACCGTGTGCACGCTCGGCCGCTGCACGCCGCCGTCCTCAAGCCTGCAAGGGAGAAGAAGAGATAAAGTCAAAGGGATAAGGTAAGGAGGGAAGAAAGAAGAAGAGCAAAGAAAGAAGGAGAGAAGTGTGCGCCTGCAGGGAGAGAGAGGCAGATTTTTTGGTTGGTCAATTAGTACCGGCCGGAGGTATTGGCTAGTACTAAATTGGCGCGGGCCAATTTAGTACCGGTCAACATCTCTAGCCGGTACTAAAAGGCCGTCGGGCAGCTGCTTTTCGGCTCTCATGGTGCATTTTAGTACCGGCTGGTATCTCCAGCCGGTACTAAAGTGCTCCTCAGGGCACTGTATTTACAAACTGGTACTAAATTTGTCCTTTAGTACCGGTTATAGCACAACCGGGACTAACATACCAGGGACCAAATGTCGTTTTTCTAGTAGTGTCTGCACAAGTTGATAATATTATCACACACTAGTTTTATTGTTACTACACATGTGATGTGTATGGATAATAATGTTCTACTAAACACATACATTATTACATTGTTCAACATAAGTTGCTAAATATCCACCCACAAGTATGTACTAGAGATGTAAGAGAAGTCGGTACTTCTAAAAAATATAACATAATTTGCTACGCACTTAAGTTACTACTATTGCAATACATAACTTGGAACTTGCAATAAATGGTTTCAAAATATATCCAGGATGGATCTTCTTTGACAGATCCCATTGTAAATAATACAATGATGCAAATGGATTTGAAAATGGATATTTGATGAGAGGGTAATTATCACTCTAAGGAAATGTAACCATTTTTCTCGCTTGCATCAGTCATTCGAAAGCGATATCTTCGTCCTCTACGTCCGCACACGTTAAATATTACCGTCCAAGGAAAACATGGCAAGAGAGGACAGGGTCACACGCTCTCCGATAGTGCAACCGATCGCGCTTTACCCGTCCTTATTTTTCTTGTATATGCCTTGCAACCTCGGTGCAAAATACACTCCTAGAATAGGAGGGTGTTTGCTATTTCATTGTAAATGATGCATAAACTACAATTTGGATTGTTATCACCGTCATGTGCAGTGTCTTGATCAAGCAAGTGTTTAATTTGATAAAACAACCTACAAGGTTATAAAAGCTATGCCTTACTTCCCCACATAAACATGTGAGTTCGTTCTGTATTGTGAAATCCTCGACATCTTGTTGCTTCGCGATGTTAAATTATCCACCCGAGTGCCTCATATTGAATACTTGTTGACTGCTTCTGTTTGTATAATAATAAACCGAGAAGAATATACTGATTAGGCTTTAGAAAGATAATTTCGTTTGCAAATGGATGCAACCACCCAACGTTTACTCATGATAGATATACGGCACCATCAGCTGGTTACAAGAACAAAGTAATGTAGCTCCGCGGGCGACCGGACGGACCACCGCCGCCTCCCCACCAGTCCCCTCCCCCACCGCTCCCAAACCTCGCTGCCGCCAGAACGCCGCGCCAGAAGCCCGTGCGGGCGTGAGGAAGGCGACGGCGGGGCTTCCCCTAACGGATTTCCTTCTCCACGGAGCCTTCTCCCACGCCGGAAGCCATGGTGGCCAGGCAAGCACAGGTGAGCTGCAGCTGCCTGGGCAGGACGCTAGGGGCTAGATCCACCCACTAAATCGCCGGATCTAGCGCCCCCTCCCCTCTCCCTGCCTCCCATGGCTTGGGGCCTTCCGCCTGCTCGCTCGTCGTCATGACCAAGCCGGTGGTCGGAGCTCCGGCGAGGCCGGCTGGGGTTAGCAAGATTTGACTACATGATGGGCTCAGCACCCGGATCTGCCGCGAAGCCGGCGGGATCCGGCCAACCGGTAGCAGCTCGTCCACCCCAAGCCCCTGTGAGTCTACTAGATCTCGGTCGGTGTTGGCGGCCGGCACATCCCGGGGCACCATGCCGTGGGCACATGTGGGTCCGATGGCTATGGCTTTTGCCCCCAAAGGTGGCAGCGGCACCTCCAGTCTCCCTCTTCAGCGCCGTCTTTATGACCAGATCTGGCCGTCGACGGAGAAGGGGCTGCTGCAACCGGTGGGTCTCGGTCTTGGTGGCCGTCAACGCTGCTACCGGGCTGCTTCCGGAGCTCGGCCGGGGGCAAGTGCCCGCGAGTTGTGGGTTCAGTGGAGTGCTCGTGCAACCTCCACAGCCTACCCGAGGAACTACCATACCTTGAAAGGTATTATGCCATGGCCTGTGGATACTAATTCTATGCAGTGAAAGCATTGGTTCGGCGGAGGACGATGGTGAAAGCCTTGACGATGGCGCCTGTGGGTGTCATTTCTTCCTTGGAAGCGTCGTTGATGTGCCTTCCCGCTTTTTCGCCATATGTTCTGCGGGTGAAAATCCAGCTCAGCTCTTGGGCCGATGATGGTGGCGCCAGTGGTGTCGTGTACTTGATAGGGCATCGTTGTGAAGAACTCTCGCTGTCTTGTGATCTGTGGTCATGCCGCATTTTTACCCTTGCGGGTGTGGCGTTGTTATCTGTGGTTATGCCACGTTTTACCCCTGTGCTGGGTAGTGTTTTTTTATTATTCATGGTTATGTCACAATTTAGCCCTTGTGCTAGGGCTTAGACCTACTTTAGGTAGTGCTATGGTTTTAGCCCGGTTTTCCATATTAACCGTGCGGAGTTTTTGCCTCGTTTCCTTAAAAAACGAGGCCGTTGATCTGTGGTCTGCCACACTTTTGAATACAATTCAGGTGGGGATTCTCTCCCCCCGGTGACCGGGGAGGGAGGGGGGAGACCATTAAAAAAAGGGTTATTTGGATCCATGCCATTACAATTTTCAAAGTTTGGAGATATGCCATTACAATTCACCTATTCGGAGATATGCCATTACAATTCCTTCTTTGCTTGAGATGTGCCATTCTCTACGTATTTGATGCCTGTGGACCCACGTGGAGGCTTTGTTGCTTTCGTATGGACAAAAATGCCCTTCTCCACCTCCACCCTACACTCACTGACTCGAGGGCCCCACATGTCACCGGCTTCGTTCTTCCCCCAATCCTCCTCTTTTCTATGCCGTCCCTCGGTCGCCGGCGCTTGGATCCGGCCAGCAGCTCGCCGGCGAGGCATGCGATGCGTGAATGCCCGCACACGGCCCCCTCAAGCAGCTCGCCTCCCCCGCACCACCCTCTCCCTCGACTCCGTCGCCGCCGCCCGCTTCTGCCCTCCGCTGGAAGCTTCGAGCTTGCTGGTGGGGGAGCCGGCACAAATGTCCTGGTGGCGGCTGGAGAACGTCGGCGAGGGTTCCCCTAGGTGGAGCGCGGCGAAGGAGCGGGAGAGGTTGCCGAGCGTGGTCCGTTTGGGCGGCGGAGGGAGCGACGGGACGACCTTGCAGATGTCCAAGGGGCCGCTGCGGGCTTGACCTTGAGGAGGTAGGACGATTGGGCCGGCGAACTCGGCGGCGGTGGGGTGAAACTCGCCCCATCGTGAGGGCACAAGCTCCCCCTGCGCGAACGACATGGCGGCGGCGGGGAGGACCCTCCGTCGCGAGAAGCGGCGTCGATCTCGCAGCTCGGTGGAGCTCGTCCGCGTCGACCTGGAGCACCGTCGCCCGGCGCCTCGGCTCCTCCACCGCTCGATTGGAGCCAGATCGAGGGGCGCGGGGCGAACGGAGCAGCGGTGCGTGACAACCTCGTCTTCACCGCCGGCGGGTGTGGGAGGAGCAAGAGGCGGATGAGGACTAGCCGCGGATCCCGTGGCCGCTTGCTCGCCACCGAGCTGGGCAAAGAGCGCCGCCGCCGAGCAGGGATGGAGGTCTGACGGGCGGCGGGGATGGGGTGGAGCGCCAGCGGCCGGCGGCAGATGGAGTGGCCGGTTGGTGAAGAAAGGGAGGAAGAAGAAGATGATGGTGGGTCCACACGTCAGTGAGTGGAGAGAAGAGAGGTACCAGGGGTATTTTAGACCATACGAAAATACAGAAGCATCCGGATGGGTCCAGGGGAATCAAAAACGGATCTACAAGCATCAAATACGTAGAGAATGGCACGTTTCAAGCAAAGAAGGAATTGTAATGGCATATCTCCGAATAGGTAAATTGTAATGGCATATCTCCAAACTTTGAAAATTGTAATGGTATGAATCCAAATAACCCTTAAAAAAAAGAACAAAGTAATGTACAAAGATAAATATATAGATGCAAATTTTATTATGTAAGCAGCCTCTTTAATGTGAGTTGGTCTGCCGCATGCACCAAAACTTATGGGTCAATATTATTCAACTGACCGATAGTGCTAAATATTCTAAATTAACCCGGTTTGAAAACAATGTAACTTTGGAGTATTTAAAAAAACTTTATAAATAACCGTGCCCTTTTTGGACGCAAACTATTCTTTTTAGTATTGGATGGTTTTGCAAACTACTTTAGTTTTGAAAAGATACTAGGTGTCTGGATGCATCAAATCTTTTAGTTTTTAAAGTGAACCATCAAATCTTCTAGTTTTTAAAGATACTAGGTGTCTGGATGCATCAAATCTTCCAATCGCATTGAAACTACAGTTTTTAGTTTAAAATGATTTTGTATGCATTTGGTCTATGAAACTACAGTTTCTTGGCACTATGTTCTTCTGAAACTACAATATCTGAACAAATACATAGTCCTGTCGGAGTTTGGGAAACTAAAAAAAAAAAGAGGCCCTGAGTTGAGTTTGTAAACTAAAAAAAGTGTTTTTGCTTTGGTGTTTTACAAGCTCCAGTAGGAGCTCATTTTGGAGTTTGTTAGTCCACGTTTGCCAGAGCTTCCGGAGCTGATTCTTAGCTGGATCCAGCAGGAGCTCTGCCAAATAGTTTTTCACACAGAAATTATTTTGTGCTGATTCTGTGAAGTGATTATTTGATAAGAACTAAGATGCTAAGAGTTGAAAATGGTAGTTTCTCCTGATTCTATGAAGTGATTCTTCATCCTGATTTTAAAAGTCTATACTAGAGAGAATCAAATAGAACCACTTTCAACGATTGAAATCACTTCTCAAAAGAATTGCAGCTTCCATAGATAATCAGAATCAGATGGAGTTCTAAATACCCATTTTTTTTCTAAAACCATGACATTCAAATAGGCCATATGTAAAGTGTATACAAATGGTCTACTAGTATTTTTCGGCTCCTAACATCTTAATTTTAAACTATATTCAACCTGCAAGCAATGGTTTAGATATACTGTAAGTAGGATGGACTTAATCTATTTGAAATGAACAATGTGATACATAAATCTAAACGTTTTACACAACTGAACCTTACTTAGTAGATTTATTGCTTGCTACTTACACAATGAAAAATCGATGATGTGAACAAACCGAACAATCACTCTCCTGCCATACTATATTGCCTAACGTCCAATCAATCACTCTCTTTGCATACGAATAACATGGTATAGAAAATCCAGAGATCCACGATCCATCACACACATTAGCCAAATTTTGAAATGAAAGACAACTTCTCAGGAACATATATATATAAGCACGAGTAGTGGTCTGGTGCCTTCTCAGATCATCTGTACTTGTGGCAGGGTGCGGATTATGGCGCACGACCGTTCCCCTGCGCCTGCCACTGTGGCAGCCCGACGGCAGCCCCGTACTGGCCGTCGGGCTTCGGCTCCTCGGCGCCATCTTCCGGCCCAGGAGTAGCAGGTGGCGCGCGGAGCAGGAAGCAGGACTTGATCGCGAGAGCGAGGTGGCGACGAGGCTCAGCACGGCCGCCCTGACGAACACACCGCCCTTGAGGTAGGAGCACTCATCGTAGAAGCCGGCCAAGGATGCGTGGCGCGTCCCGGCCGTGTTCCATTCCACGCCTTGCTTCAGTCAATAGTCAACTGACTGATAGTGCTAAATATTCTAAACCCGGTTTGAAAACAATGTAACTTTAGAGTATTTAAAAATCTTTATAAATAACCGTGCCCTTTTTGGACGCAAACTATTCTTTTTAGTATTGGATGGTTTTGCAAACTACTTTAGTTTTGAAAAGATACTACTCCCTCCGTCCCTAAAAGAGTGTCTCTCTTACTTCTTGAGAAATAACTTTGATTAATTTTATATTAAAAAATATTAATATCTACGGTACATAATTAGTATCACTGCAAAGATCTTTTAGTCTAGTTTTTTAACAAATTTATTTAAAGATCCAAATGTTGTACGTATTTTCTACAAATTGAATAGAACTCGTGGCACACACACCCAAAATGACACTCTTTAAGGGACGGAGGGAGTAGGTGTCTGGATGCGTCAAATCTTCTAGTTTTTAAAGTGAACCATGGTACTGTTAGAGAATCGCAGTTTCAAACGCGCCAATAACCAGGACCTCTTCTTTCTAAACAATGATTTTGTATGCATTTAGTCTATGAAACTACAGTTTCTTGACCATATGTTCTTCAGAAACTAAAATATCTGAACACGGTCCTGTCGGAGTTTGGGAAACTAAAAAAAAAGAGGCCCTGACTTGAGTTTGTAAACTAAGAAAAAGTAGTATTTCTGCTTTGGTGTTTTGCAAGCTCCACTAGGAGCTCATTTTGGAGTTTGTTAGCCCACGTTTGCCAGAGCTTCCAGAGCTGATTCTTGGCTGGGTCCAGCAAAAGCGCTGCCAAATAGTTTTTCACAGAAAAATGATTATGTGAAGTGATTCTCTGAAATGAACTAAGAGACTGAGAGTTAAAAATGGTAGTTTCTCCGGATTCTATGAAGTGATTTTTCATCCTGATTTTAAAAGTCTATTATAGAGAATGAAATAGAATCACTTTCAACCATGAAATCACTTCTCAAGAGAATCGCAGCTTCCATAGAGAATCAGAATCAGATGGAGCTCTAATAGATAGGCCCAAATACCATATTTTTCTAAAATCATGACATTCAAATAGGCCATATGTAAAGTGTATACAAATGGTCTACTAGTATTTTTCGGCTCCTAATATATATCAATTTAAACTATATTCAATCTGCAAGCATATGGTTTAATAAATATACTGTAAGTAGGACTTTATTTATTTGAAACCAACAATGTGATACATAAATCCAAATGTTTATTTACACAACTGAACCTGAGCATCTCCAAGAGCTCTTGTATATGGACTTCCTTTGGCTAAAAAGAAAAAGATTCAAAAAAAACCGCCATCCAACAGCTCTTCTATTTGCTTTGCTATACTATAAATCGAGGATTGCTATTCTACCGTCCTCGCTTGTTATTTTTGCCCAACGCTGTCCGTTTGCTATAGAGGCCATGTTTTAGCATGTTTCTTGGATTATGCCATTGAATTAGGGGAGATTTCTATTTTTACAAAGAGGTACAATTCTCATATTTAACAAACAAAATACAAGAGCTCTTGGAGATGTTTATACAATGAAAAATCGATGATGTGAAAACAAAGCAAGCAATCACTCTCCTGCCATACTATATTGCCTCACGTCCGATCAATCACTCTCTTTGCATACGAATAACATGGTATGGAAAATCCAGAGATCCACGATCTAGCACACACATTAGCCAAATCTCTAGAAATGGAAGACAACTCCGCAGGAACATATATAAGCACGAGTAGTGTGGTCGATCTGGTGTCTTCTCAGGTCATCTGTACGTGTGCAATCTGTACGTGCGGCGGCTATGGCGCATGCCCGTTCCCCTGCGCCTGCCACTGAGGCAGCCCTACCGATGGTCCGTACTGGCCGTTGGGCTTGGGTTCGGCGTCGCCTTCTACCGGTTCAGCCGTAGCAGGTGGCGCGCGGAGCAGGAAGCAGGACTTGATCGCGAGCGAGGTGGTGACAAGGCTCAGCACGGCCGCCCTGACGAACGCACCGCCCTTGAGGTAGGAGCACCCCTTGTAGACGCCGGCCAAGGTTGCGCCGCGCGTCCCGGCCGTGTTCCATTCCACGCCTTGCTTGTAGTACCGCACAGCGATCCCGGTCATTACCCTGCGCACGCATATACCACCACCAGTTCGTTCCATATCGATTTGAGAAGCTATAAGAGGCACTTGAGAACATCACGAAGCACTTGAGAATTACGGATTACATTTACTCACCAGGAGAGGATGGTGACGACGACGCCCACGACTCGCCTGGTGGACTTGGAAGCGCCGCCGCCTGGCCTGCAGCAGCCGCAGCAGCCGCCGGCCACGGAGGCGATGATCTGGGCCACGATCAGCAGGAGGATCGCCCATATCCCCAGCGCGTGAGCGGGGCTGGCCAGGTACACGCAGTCGTTGCCAGACACGTGGATGTCACCCGGCTGCAAGAACGTAACAAGAACACTAGGCTGTATTTAGATGCATTATGCAATTTTTTTAGGAGAGAAAAATACCATTTAGAGATAGTAAACGTAGTCTAATAACAATAGATCTCGCCTAAAAACCGCGAGACGAATCTAATGAGGGTAGTAGGCTCGTTAGATTCGTCTCGTGAAATACACTTCATCCATGTAATGAGTTTTTTTTGTCCATATTTAGTACTCCATACATGTAAGATTCTGTTTAATGTGATGGGTGAAAAATTTTAGTGAGGGAACTAAACACGCTCCAATACTCAATCCGTCAAAACGTCTTGCAGACCATATCATTCCATTCATGCAAATTAACAAGGGGCCACCGCAAGAGCAAGAAAATGGGCATGATTAGTGTTGTGCTTACGGTGATCCTTTTGCCCTCGGCTATGAACCCCAGCAGGGCGCTCGTCACCCCAAACAGCCCCACCGTGACGGTTAGGAGGACCATCACGCCAGTATCCATTGATCTTGCCATCGTGTGGCGGTGCGCGCCCTTCTATCGTCTCGATTGGTCGTAGTGGAGTACTAGAGTCTACGAGATATACGAAAGGAGAGACGTTGAAAAATGGCTTCTTCGATCTGTACTGGCTTCTTCGACACTGAATTACGCTCGTGTGTTTATATAGAGAATGTGCTTGAAACATGAAACTTGAACGTGCCGCCTGCAGGTTATGTCGCGACAAACTCATGAGAGCGACCTCGATCAAGATAACTGGCGTATGTACGTCAAAGCCTGGTGCATCGGTCGTACCTTCGGGCAGCTGCCGGACATTTCTCCTCCTACGTCGTGTTGCCTACGTTTCAGTGTTTGTTGCCTGTGTTCAGCATGGACAATAGGCAGGCGCGTCACAAGCCAGAAAAAAACCATTCCCTTTTCTGAAAAAAAAAGAATAGGTAGCGGGTGGTGACCAGCTAGACTTGGTTCGTTGCGGTACCCATGAAAGCCAAACTTGCCAGCGGCGGCGGATAGGACACCTTGAGTTAATCGCCATATGAACCCATGAAGTAAGCGATCGAGTCACGGCCGACGTACTGCAGGCTGCCTTAAAAATTGCTCGCAGAATCCCGCAGGAGGACCTCTTTGTATCTTCCGTGTGGATTTTTTTTCCAGATTGCAGAGGCAGGCCTATTCAATGTCAGATCCATTATTTGTCTAACAAAAAATCGGATCATTATGTTGGATTGATTTTAGCAACACAACGATTTTTTTAAGAAACAAGAGGGTTAGTTTGATGAAAAAAAAAACACATTTCAAGTGTAACTTGTCTATATAACCTACATAGATGCACCTCACTAACTATTTCTCTCAACATGCAAGCTATCAAGACCTACTACATCAGACGCCACATCACCATCCACTAAGACAATCTATTTATGTCTTCCATCGATTTTTTGTGTGTGACTAATAGCATCCATGCATGACTTATTAGTCTTTGCGAGTACTACGTACGCTACAAAGTTCCCACAGTAGAAATACACGGAAGATCAGTCATTTAAGATTCGTTCCTTCTCAACAAAATGAATATGGTTTCATTATAATGTCATTGCAAAACAATGTTACCATGCAATCATCTTAGTATTTGTACTTTCAAATTTCACTTAAAATTCTGTTTAAGAAATTCTCGCAGCAATGCGCGAGGTGTCACCTAGTAACAGCTATTTACACCACCCACCAGGGTCAATCATATATAGAGCGGCACATGGCCACACAATCGTCGAATGTGACCAGCTTCTCACCTCCCTGCTTTAGACACAGCTGTTTGCTGACCAATGTGATGTGTAAGCTTCCCATCTTCTGCAACACTAGATCGAACATATTCAACATTTTCCTCTCAAATGGTCCAGAGGTTATAAAACTAATTTATTCTAAAAAGTTTCATGTGTTCAGGAGCTATACACTGTCTAAAGTAGACAAACTTGGAGAGGAAAACAAATTAGAGCCAAATACCCAACACTTTTCCTAAAAAAGGGTCATCGGCCACTAAGTAAATTACTGTTGGAAATTATCTTAATTAGACTAAGAACACTTGGTTGATTGAAAATTAATGAGCACATTAATTTTCATCCATTTGATAAAGCGCTTGTTTGTCCTAATTGAAACACAATACTCTCTTCATATATGATTTAGATGTCGTTTAGGACAATATTTTAGTCAAACATTGGGACTGTAAATCACGAATAACTTAAGTTGTTGAGTTTGGAAATGTGAAACCCATATGAATAGATTTGTCTTGAATTTTTTTATAAAAGTATACATAAATTAGTTGTAAAAATAATAAGTCAAAGTTACGTTTCGAAGACCGTGTCGTTGTCCAAAATGACTTATGTTTCTTATATGGAGAGAGTACGTATTCCCTCCATTTTTGGAAATGCAAAGACATCTTAGTTTTTTCCTATTTCAAACTCTTTTAGTTTTGGTCAAGTTTATGAAAAAGGCACAAACACCTACAACTTCAAATTAGTATAATCAAACCCACCATCAATCATATATTAATAGTGCAATTATTTAGTTTTTATTCTAGATTTTAATATATTATTTAACTTTGATCAAAAAATAAAAAATAACTTAAACTGCAAATCCAGTCCACAATGCTGCACGTATTTGATAGTCGATTAGTGTCTTTTTTTTTGAGAAACCAAGTTGATATTTCATTTATATTCTTGGTGATTATTACAAAGGCACCCTTGAAAGAAGCATGAATTACAATCTAGCCCTTGTAACCATCTCCCGGTGTTCCTCGCCACCTGCAACCGGAATCCGCAACCTGAGGCTGGCCTCCTCCCTGAAGAAGAAATAAAGTTTGTAGTTGTCGTCTTGAGCAGCACATCACAACCGACATGCTTTATTGTCTTTGAACGATCCGACAGTAGAAGATGACAGATGGCCATCACATCGTCGGGCCATGAGGAACCTGACGCCCCAAGAACCACCAAAAGCTCCAATCCGCCGGACGAAGAAGAACCCTGAAGGGAAACTAAACCACCAAGACAGGTGGTAACAACCAACCAACCAACCTGATTTTGTCTCGCACGCTTGGGCAGTATCGGAGATGGCTGCTATTGTCTCTGATTGAATCACATTGTGTGGTCAACTAGGCAACTCAAATCCGCCTTGTTCCATACGTTCTCTAGACATTTCTTGCGGCTATATATATCGCGACGCCTGCGGCTACAGGGTCATCAACAGTGTTATAAAAGTCCCGGATCAATGGATCGAGGAACGTGGGTTGAGGTACGGGTACACTCATGGTACGTTGTTTTGGAAAGATTTTAACAAAGTGGAGACGGAAATTGTACCATGATGCCGGTACGGGGACATCATTCCGGTATAGGGTATGTGGCACCATATGGCGAACCCGGTGACAATGGATCAGACCACCCATTCGATCAGCTAGCACCTAGCATTCACTCTATTCCAGCCCAACAAGTGCCATTGCTCTCAAGTTGACATCATGGCTACCATCAGTGTTGTCTGTGTTCTCCATGTGATCCCAGTTCGGCCTCGTTCGGTTCCACCGGATTCAATCCGGGCCAGGATTGATAGATATAGCAACAAGTTCATGATAACTACAACAAGAGACCAGTCAAGAACTAATTTGCTCATGATAGGCATAATAGAAGACCCGAATTAGTTCCCCACCTCTCGACTAGTGGATTGATTCCCGATCTTTTCTTGTAACGATATACATATAAATTGGTTCCCGGCCCGGAATAAATTCAGGTCTATCATTGTAACCATCATAAATTTCATACTATACCCATCATTACCAACCCCGATTGGCTCGAGCATAACCGAACAAGGCCTTTTGCTCTCGTGATCCTCCACGAACCCGGCCAGGCTCAAGCCTTCCCCTACCACTCCCTTCTCCAAACATGCCAGCCCAACGGCTCCATCCCTGGCCAGTCTGGCACCTGCAACACAGAGAACGGCTCTGAGTGCTGCTGAACCGGACAGAGCTACACCATGTATGACTGCTTGCCAGCCATGACAGGAGCAGCACGCAGGCCATGCTCACGCACAATAGCTTTGCTGAGAGTAGCAATGGCGGTAGCACGGCCGCGTGCACGTGCCGATTCTACGGCGACGACCAAATGGTGGTCGCGTTCTCCACCGGCAGGTACGGTGGCAGCAACTGTGCACGAAGAATATTGTGATCACGACAGCCAATACTAGCAATTTGGCGACGGCTACGGTCGTTGACGAGTGCGACTCCACGATGGGGTGCGACCAGGAGCATAACTTCAAGCGACCATGCCAGAACAACATCATCGATGGGTCATCAACAGTTTGGAGGGTGCTGGGGCTCAACCAGGATGATGGACAGTCCTAGATCATGTGGTCCAACGCACGAGGAAGCACTGGCCCCACAACGGTGCTATGGCCCAGCACTCGAGA
Source organism: Urochloa ruziziensis (assembly GCA_015476505.1). Lineage (NCBI taxonomy): Eukaryota > Viridiplantae > Streptophyta > Magnoliopsida > Poales > Poaceae > Urochloa > Urochloa ruziziensis. The sequence goes on along the minus strand of CM027120.1, from coordinate 39,054,412 downwards.
CCGCCGGCGGTGGGGAGTGGAGGAGGCATTACGCGCGGATGTGCTAGAGTTTAGAAAGAAAATTCAACGGGCAGTGATATACACATGAATGTCAAGCACTAGATGGTGGGGAAGAAAAAAATCTTATGAAAGAATATATATATAGAATCCCTAAACTTAGTAGGACCAAAAAAGTTCAACAATTTTCAGACATTGATCAAGAGGAGGAAGATGAAAAAGAGGAGTAAGAAGAAAAGAGAGGAGAAAGGAAGAAAAGGTCCTCAAGATTGTTTGGTAATTGCATGCTTTACTACCAATAAAAATCCCAACATTTTAATGCGCATTGTTCAAGCTTTGAACAACCTTGTGGATTTTGAAGATGTTCCTCTATTGTTTTGTATTGCTGTTGATCCCGCTCAAAACTTTGGTTTCATTCTTTGCACGACTCGAGTCAGCTGACGCTATACGTGGCCGCTATGTCAAAGTTGGTAAAGACAAGGTGTTCTTTGAGAAGATTAGGAGTGTTCAGGTTCTTCCTTCCGCTGATGATTTCAACCAGCACTAGAGGGCTTTTAGATGTATCTGAACTCCGCTGAAGACTTCTACCCATCAGGTTTTTGGTCAGAGCCTACCAGCTTTTGTCTTTCAAGATGTTTGGGGTCTTTTGTTGCAATCAGAAGATGCTATGTTTGGCATTAGAAACCTGACGTCATGTTTATTAGTAATTGCTTACTTTCAGAACTTGCAGTATACATGTCTGGATCAATGTAATGGATATCTACATATCTAGAACACCCTAAGCCGACGGTTTGGAGTTTTCCTCTAGTTTCCTTCCCTCCACTGGCATTGATTGTCGTGGTGAACTCATCTATTCTCAATTCCTCATCTTGTGGTGGCGGCTGCGAATGGTGGACACATCTCCCATCAAGTTGAGGATCTATTTATGCATTGGGTGAGCTCTAGGTAAACGGGAGGTCGAGGTGGCATGAAAAGAGGTTTGGTTGGCCAGCGCAATGGGCCCTAGGCCAGTCAACACGAGCTCCTTTTAGCCCATCTCGGCTCCATATTTTGCTTGTAGCATTCTCTCAAAAATCATTGTCCATATATGTAATATATCGTATATGAAAGTCACTCCGAACATGCTGGTTGGGCTTCCTCGCTTAGGCTTTATTCCGTCGGGCTTGGTGTTGGTTTTGGGCTTGAATATAAATGTCCCAAATTAGGTCATTTTCTTGCAAAAACACAACATGCTCCAAAATACAACACACACACAAATGGGGTTATTTCACGTGCCAAGTGGCGGGTTAGTATATGAATTAGTCTAAAAACTCCACTTAAATGGCACTGAAAAGATGTCGTTAACGAACGCCAACACACTCCCTTTTGCAAACTACTTTGGTTTTGAAAAAATATAGGTGTTCATTCAGATGTGACAGACCTTCTAGTTCAACCTTTAAAGACCCCACTCCGGGCTTCTTTTTTGCTAAACAATGGTTTAGCATGCATTTAGTTTCACAGTCTATGAAACTACAGCTTCTTGACATCATATTTTCTATAACTAGAGCATCCAAACAAACCTGTAGTCTTGTTTGGAGCTTGAGATCCTCTAAAGAATATGTCCTGATTGGAGTAGAAATAGTCTTTTTGGATTTTACAAACTCCACTTGGGAGCTCATTTTGGAGTTTATTAAAACCGTGAAACCATGACATTTAACATGCCCCAAGTGTATACAAATACTTTAGTATTTTCCTTCTAATATCAGAATTTTAATATATACTCAGTCTACAAGCAATTGTTGAAATTATTGTAACTAGGTCTTATCTTTTGAAATGAACAATGTGATATATATCCAAATTGAATGATGCTTTACAAAATTGATCCTTGTGTTCAAATAGATTTATTTTATTTTTTATGCGAGCAAAACAGATTTATTGCTACTTACACAATTGAAATCGATAATGTGAACAAACCAAGCAGTCACTCTCCTTGCGTACTACTATCTCCTAACATCCAAGCCGCAATATCGCTCCCTTTGCGTACTTACATGGTACAGAAATCCAAAGATGCACTCACACACACATTGGCCAAATCAAGAAATCGATGCATACCTAGGTCGTATTTAATTTTAACGTTTTCTCGGGTCATCTCTATGCCTGCGGTTGGCCATACCCGTGCGCATGCCCGTTCCCCTGAGCCGCCGGATGCTGGGCGCTGTCGGACTTCACTACCTCAGGCGTCGCAGCTGGCGCGCGCAGAAGGAAGCATGAGTTGATCGCGAGGAGGGTGGACACGACGCTCAGCACGGCCGCCTTGAGGAATTCACCGCCCTCGAGGTGGAAGCACTCCTTGTCGCGGCCGGCGGCCAAGTCTGCGCGGCGCGTCCCGGGCGTGTTCCAGTCCACTCCTCGGCAGTAGTACCTCAAAGCGATCACGGTCATTACCCTGCACACACATGCCACCATACCGGTTCCATCGATTTGAGAAAGAGGTACTTCGTATTACTTTACTTGGACTTGGATTGGGAACGACGACAGACCTCTGGCCGGTGCATGCGGGCTACTCACTCACCATGAGAGGATGAAGACGACGACGCCCACGACTCGCCGCCTAGTGGCCTTCGAAGCGCCGCCCTCTGGCTGGCAGCAGACGCCGACCGCCGAGGCGATTATCTGGGCCACCATCAGCAGGAGCATCGCGCATACCCCAAACGCGTGAGCGAGGTTGACCGGGTACACGCACTCGTTGTTGCCAGACGCGTAGATGTGGTCGCTCCCCTGTAAGAACAAGAACACCAATCAATCCGTCAAGTCGTCAACATCTTGCAGATAGATTATACCATTCATGCAAAGAAGTGGTACGATTCTGGTAATAGAGTAACAGATCCGGCAAGAGCACTAGACAGGGGGACACCGTGAGAGAGTAAAGAAGTAACAAGAAAAATGGACATGGTTAGTATTATGGATAAATTCGCTGGTTATGACTACTTTAGCTGTTTCAATAGTATTCTGTGAGAGAGAAGAAGATAAAATAAGCCAGTTGTGGCTGAAAACAGACAAGCTGGTTGGTTGTGCTTACGTACGTCGAGACTTTGGCTCTCGGCTATTATCCCCAGCACGGCGCTCGCCACCCCAAACAGTCCCACCATGACCGTGAACGTTGGGAGGACCCTCACGCCAGTCTCCATTATTGGTCCTGCCATCCCGTGGCCGGTGCCAAAGTTTGATCGGCTCTTGAGTAAAAAGTGTCAGGTGTTTCCACAAATGGTTTCTGGCACGGTGTAGTGTGGGAGTACTACGATATATAGGAAACGTTGAAACACGGTTTATTGCGTAGTGGCTGTGATCAATAATGAATTTTGCTCGTGCTTATATATGACGAATGTGCTTAGAACGATGGAGGTTGGAAGTGTCGCCTGCAGGTTATGTCCCGACCAGCTCATGAGAGTGATCTGTCAATATAAGTGACGGCAGGCATGGTACATAGAAATGCATCGGCCGTACCACCTGGCAGCTGCCGGACATTTTCCTCGTTCATTCATCGCCGCCTACGGCCAACGGACGATTAGAAAATCGACAAAATGGAGATTTCAACACACGACGAGCTACAGTGGGCGTCTCCAACAAAAAGATTTGAGCTAACTATTTGAATGATGATTAGGCTCGGATATTGACATGAAGGAGAAAAAGTGATGAGATAGATCGTCACAAGCTACGAGCAAATAGCTATTTCATGTGTATTGAAAAAAAGAGGTCCCATGTGAGAGAGGAATATGTGCTAAAGTACAATGGATGAATAAATGCTTAGCGGAGAAAGTATGAAGTGTTTTCTCTCACTTCCAACTCAGCTAACTACATGTCAGTATTGTTGGAGATGCCATAACGGGAGTCTCAACACTACTACAAAAAACATTTGTAAGAGTCTAGGTTTTTTCAAGGGCAGATTAAAAGGCAACGCGTCTCAACATAGTTAAGACCCGCCCCTGGAAATCAGTTTTAGGGGCGGCCCATACCATGATCCGCCCCTTAGAAATCATTTTCATGGGGTCATGCCATGAAACGTCCTTGTAAATGGTGACATTTTCAGGAGCGGGGCGATAAGCCCCTGAAAATCATTTGCAGGGACGGGCAAATGGTCATTTTTAACAGCCAAAAGTAGGGACGGATTTAAAGCTGCTCCTACCAATACTTTTTTACTCGCCCTACAAAGCTTTTGTAGCAGTGTAACCCTTTACCTTAGCTAGTGTCATATAAGCAAAAGTCTGATGTGGCAGCGGGATTAGATGAAAACGGCCAGAAAAGATGTCGCAATGTGGCATGCACGAAGTTTCGGCTCCATCTATAAGAAAGACATGACGAAAGTAGCGTTGTACGGGCATGGTTTCTCTCCACACAAAATTTGTGGCGCCCACGCTGGGACCATCGCCGTGCCAGCGTCGGCATGAACGTGGAACGCCCCGCCGTCGTCGTCGAGGAGCTCCGCGCCACATGGCCGCCGTCGTTATCTTGCCCAAAGAGCTCCACCCGCATGTTCGCCATGGCCGTCCCGCCCCGCGCGAGCTCCATCCACGCGCTCGGTCGATGCACGCGCACCTCCACTACTACAAAAAAAGAACTTTTTAGGGGCAGGTTATCAAGAATTTGCAGAGGCGGCTTGAAAATCCGCCTCTGTTTTTTCTGCTAAATAGCCTTTAGCAGGGGCGTGATGGCATCACCCGCCCCTGCAAATGATTTTCAGGGGCGCGTGATGGCATCACCCGCCCTTGCAAATGAATTTTAAAAATAAAAAATAAAAATAAATGTGATTAGCTGAAGGTTGGACATGTGATTAGCAGGTGATTAATTACTCCATTATAATCAAATTTAACAAATAAAAATAAAAGAAAAAATAAATTTAAAAATAGAAAAAACGTCGGCGGCCTGGCGCCCGCCCCGCCGGCCGGGCGCCGCCCGCCGCTGCAGGCCGGAGTCGCGTAGGCCGTCGCCGCTGCCCGCGCCGGCCCCTCACCGGCCGCTGCTGTAGGCCGCCGTCGCGGCCCGCGCCGGTTCCTCCCCGACCGCTGCTGCAGGCCGTGCCGTGGCCTGGGGCCCGCCCCGCCGGCCGGGCGCTGCCTGCCGCTGCCACTGTTCGCCTAAACGGCCGTTTAGCCCGTTTACACACCGTTTAAACGCTACACAGTGCCTAACTGTGTCCGTTTAATCATCCGTTTAGCCCGTTTAATGACCGTTTAATCCGTTTAATTGGCCGTTTAGTCTGTATAATGAGCTAAACGGTGGGTGACCGACTGTTTACCGTTTAGCGTTTAGGATAACACTGGCCGCTGCAGGCCGGAGTCGAGTAGGCCGTCGCCGCTTCCTGCTCTGGCCCCTCGCTAGCCGCTGCTGCAGGCCGCCAACACGGCCCGTGCCGGTTCCTCCCCGGCCGCTGCTGCAGGCCGTGCCGCGGCCTGGGGCCCGGCCGACCGGCCGGGTGCGGCCGCCGTAGGCCGGGGTCGCTGTTGACGGCCGTTACAACCCAGTTTTGACCGTCAACAATTCGGTGAAATGAGGATGATCATACCATGTTCCATGCATAAAAGTGTTTATACTGACAAATTCCACAAGTTTTGGATGAGTTATGGTTGCAGGATGAAACAGGTGAAACAAGGGCCAAACCTGGCACAGAGCCAGGCCGGCCGGCCTAGCCCAGGCCGACCTTCCTCCCCTGGTCAGGTCTGGCCACGTCACTGATCCAGGAGCTCAAGCAAACACCCAGGATGATCAAGCACCGTGCAATCAACGTCGGTTTGATCCAACGACCCGAAAGGCTTAGAGTGGGAAACACATGGATTGAAGGGCTCACTTACCTCGGATTCTTGGACAGCCTCAACTCGACGCAACCGTTATTGACCTCAGGAAGCAATCAGGAGCATCCACGACGAAGGCGGTGGCCAGGCGCGCCAGTTGTAGGCCGATCGGCCTACACCAGGCCGGCCGGCCTGCTGCTGCCACTTCACGCGACCATCTTTCGCGTAGAGGTTAAGCAGGCCGGTGGCGTGACGGTTACGGGTGCTACTGACCTTGGGAGGCTATAAAAGGCTGCCTTCTCTTCCATCCAAGACACACACCACACTTCTCAAGTCTTTACTTGAAGGGAGCTCTCGTATCTTTTCCATTTCTCAGATTAGGATTAGAGTTGGGACTAGAGTTGAGTCGAGCTTAGCTCGGATCTTCGGAGTCTTCAAAGTTCTGGTAAAGCTCTTGTATCCTTTTCTTCTTTTGAAGAGTTTATCAAAACAATAATATCTTATTCAGAGCTTAAGTTATCTTGCATATTTATCTCTTGCTCTTCTCTTAGAGTAAAGTTCTTAGCTCTTTTCAGAGTTAAGTTGTGTCCCCATTTAGTTTTAGTGTGGGGTTTAGTTTTAGCTCTACCGGGTTTTATCTCGCGGGTTTGCTCGCCTTGACCGGACCGTAAGACGCCTTAGGGAAGACGGGGATTTCTCTTGACAGGCCTCAAGAGAAATCTTAATCTTCGAGTGCAGACGTGGTGTCTGGCTTGTTGATTAACTAGGAAGTATGTTGCACCCCACGGAACTCCAGTGGTAGGTGGCAGGTGATGACAGCCCTGTCCGTCCTTCGTAGTCCACCACGTTCGGGTGTATTCATAACAGTAGTGCTGAGCCCGGAGAACCCCTCTCTCACCCCGTTCTGAGGTTCTCCCGTTCTAGCCATCTTAGCGAGCTCTGTTCCCGGTATCTAAGCTAGAGTCTAGGATAAGGCTAGAGTGTATTTCGCTCTGAGTTAGGAAGTATCTAAGTCCGGTCTCTCCCAAAATCTTTCCTTTTCTATAGAATTAGGAGCTCCTGTGTGTCGCTGGTCTTTCAGACCTTCTATCCGGTCATTCATTTGACCATTATCCCTCAAACCTAGAGTTTGTACCCTTGGGTTTTTGGCTTGATATTTCTGGCAAGATTTATCATATCATTCTTCAATACACTTTAACCATCTGTTTCCCTGCGGAAATATAAATATGATACCCTGGGATAACTCCCGAGGTGAAGTGCTACAACGAGATATATTCTGTGCGCTTGCCGAATTCATTTTGCATACAACGACATATATCTTCGCGCTCTTGAGCGTTGCTAAAAACGTGACGCTAAGGAGTGCCAACAAGCATTTCTGGCGCCGCTGCCGGGGAAGAATTGGCTAAAGTTATTGTTGAATTATTTGATAATCTTTACAGATTTACCAAACCTTAGTGACCTCACCACTGCAACATTCGTCTATTTTTGATGTGTTTGCAGGGTAGTGCATGACTGGTTTCAACCTACCATCAAACTTTGATCCGAATCCAGAACGCATTGGAAGAGTAGTGCTCAAGCAACATTTTCGAGTCGTCATCCGACTCCGAGTCCGAACCAGACACAGGTTCATCGTATTCTTCGGCCCTAGAATCACCAGAGATGGCTCAGCCGAAGAAGACACTCCGTGAGTTCTCAGCCCCGTCAAGCAGCAACTTTTCGGGACTGTCGAACGCACAGGAAGGAGGATTTGAGCTGAGGTCTGGCCTAGGCAACATGGCCAGGCCAGTCCTTTCTGCGGAAAGGCAATTGAGGATGCCAATGCTCACCTTCGGAATTTTCTGGAGGTGTGTTGCATTATTGATCCTATGGGCACACCGATCAACAACATCCACCTACAGCTCTTCCCATTTTCTTTACTTGGGAAAGCCAAGGAGTGGTTCTATGCCAACAAAGCATCCTTTGAAGGACGCTGGCAGACATGCACCGATGCATTTCTGACAAAGTATTTTCCGGTGGGCAAGACCAACGCCCTCCGAGGAAAAATCACTAGCTTTCAGCAGCTAGATGGAGAGTCTGTGGGGGATATAGTACCCGGGTACCTCACGAGCAAGCCTGGCAGCCCACCAAAAGGGGGCAGCCCAGCCCACCGTTCTGGACCTGAAGACGTGCGGGACAAGTCGGCGCACGGAGGAAGGATCTGGAAGGAGAAGTCCTAGTTGGAATATGAATTATTGTAAAGAAGGAAAGGATTCTTAGAGATAGGATCGGATACAAACCGACTTGTAACCCTGCCCCCCGATATATAAGGCGGGCAGGGACCCCCTCCAAAACAACCAACCACAACTCACCACATCTCATCTCACAATTTACGCAATACAACACCCCAAAACAGGACGTAGGGTATTACGTCGAGTCGACGGCCCGAACCTGTATAAACCCTTGTGTCTGTCCATCCTAACCATCTTGCTTCCGATCTTTGCGATCTTCCCTACATTATAAATCACTTCCGTGGGCTACCCCGTGGAAGACTGCCGGAGATAATATCACCGACAGTGGCGCGCCAGGTAGGGGATATCGCCGAGATCAATCTGGTAAGCTCGATGGATCGCGTCAAGATCTTGGACAGCTGCAACCTCCCGGACGTCGACGAAGTCGAGATCCAGTTCGGGGACGTCATCACCACCGCCTTGGATACCCAAGCGGCAGGAGCTACGGTCGCCACGGAGATCTCCTCTCTGGCGCCGACTTCGGCCATTACGGCCCAATCCGGTCCGATCGCATCTGATCGTGCCGGATCTACCCCGCTGAGTCCATCGCAGAACGCGAGGCCAGACCAGTCGGGAACAGATCTACAATCACTCGGTTCCGATCCGACTCCTGAGAGTCGCGTCGCCGAATCATCGCAGAGCGTAAACGCTCAACCAACACGCGTCCAGAGCCCTGAGGTCATTGCTGTTCAGACCCCTGGCTTTTGCGCGCTTGCTCGGAAGCAAAAGATGAAGGACATCGTCCAGTCGGATGATTACTTCTCTGGGAGCGACTCCTACGGGTTAGATCTACTGGGACCCTCAATCCTGGACGATCTGCCGGAAGGATACACGGTGTCCGATGCCTCTACAGAGCCGGAACTACTAGGATCACTCGGAGAATTGACTCCGAGTAGTTTGGAGCGTTATACGCCCACATCCGACTTCTCCGAGTCCGAGGAAGACTACCTCGCGCAAGAGGGAGTCGGATCCTATTGCTACATGGTGGCGCCAGCAACGCCAACCAATCCTGTCTCAGAAGATGAGGCCACTCCTGCTGAGGAGACGACCGAAGCCAGGAACCAGCGTCGAGGACGCAATGCCAGTCGGGCGACTCGCAGAGCCGCACGACCGCACGGAGCCGCCGCGTCAGGAATCTGGCACTGCTCGACTCCAGGAGCCTCGCTCTGAAGATCATCGTCGCCAACGGGATCAACACGAGCGGAGGAGCGCCCGGAACTTGATGCGCGACGGCACGTTCGAGTTCAACGGACACGAGGTCTACGAGACACCGGTCCAGAACCTCGTTACTATCAATGAGGAAATCAATCGGCTGCCGCCTAACACTCCGGGCCTGGAAAAGGTAAGGGCTCTCGTACAGGCCGCCTCCGTCCAGGTTCACCAGATGCAAGGCAGAACGACCACCGACGCTCCTGAACCCGGTTCATCTCGACACCGGGCCGGCGGCGGATCGGGTCGTGATGAAGACCTCCGCACCACGATCAACAGAGATCGAGATGCGAGGGACATCATCACCAACAGCACTGAAGAGCGCCATCGCGAGGAAATCCGACGGCGCCAAGAGTACGATCAGGATCATGGAAATCCCCGTCGTGACCCCAACAGGAGCAGCTACTCGACAGAGTCAGACTACTCTGACCTCTCCGGTAGCCCGAGGCGCGGCAACAATGGCGGTCGACGACGAGTGCTTCCACCACCCAGGCGACCGACTCCACCAAGAGATCGAACTCCACCGCGCAACAGAACCTACCGGCAGGACCGAACTCCACCCAGGACTCGGAACTATCGGAGGACCCGTTCCCCGCCTAGGGACCGGGATCGCAGGAGGGACAGCACACCCCCAAGAGCAACTGACGGATCGGGTCCGAGTGATTCCCGCCCTAGAGGTCGGATCGGCGGATTCCAGTCTTTCACCGAGCGCTTGAGAAGCGTGACGTGGCCCAGAGGCTTCAAGCTGTCGGATATCGACAAATACGACAGGAAATCTGACCCATCTCAATGGCTTCAGATCTACTACACCGCCGTACAAGCGGCCGGCGGCGACGAGGACGTGATGGCAAACTATCTTCCCATCATGCTCACCAAGACTGCCGCAACTGGCTGGCAGGACTCCCGCAGGACGCCATCGACAACTGGGAGCAGCTTACCGAACTTTTCATCGGTAACTATCTCGGTACCTGGGAAAGGCCCGGGAGCAAGCGGCTCCTCGGTCAGATCAGGCAGCGCAAGAACGAGACCCTGCACGACTTCGTGCGCAGGTTCTCAGAAAAGCGCAACTCCATCACGGACGTCACGGATCAGGAGGTGATGTCAGCTTTCCAGCGCGGCATCTCCGATGGGAGACTGATCCATAAGTGGACTCGGAAGCCACCCGCGACTGTCAATGACATGTTCCGGGTCGCTAGCACGTGGGCGGACGCCGAGATCGCGGAAAGAGAACAGCTCAGCGAGATCAGAAGTCGCTGGGAAGAAGAGAACAAGACGACTCGCAAACGCGACCGCCGCGACGACGAAGACCGACACGACGACCATCGACGCAATGACAGCCAACCTCGCAAGAAGAAGAGCGAGGGAGACATGGTCGCCGCCCTGGACCGGTCCAGAGGCCGGGTAACTCCAGAGGACTTTCAGCGCATGCTCGACGAGCAATGCCCTTACCACAAACACAAGCACTCGGCGCGAGAGTGCTACGGGCTCAAACGAGCCTTCACCGGGGGCAACAGAGGCCCCCCATACAGAAAGAGGAACGATGGTTCCCCGCGAGACGACAGGCGAAACGACGAGCCCGGCGATGACTTTCAGCAAGCCGACCGAGTGGTCCGCATGATCTATGGCGGACCAGAGTTCGAGTCGAAGCGCCAGCAGAAGCTCACCCATCGCCAGGTTATGCACGCGAGGGAGCCACCGGTACCTGAGTACCTCAAGTGGTCGGAAATTCCGATCACATTCACCCGGGAAGATCATCCAAACTTCATACCGAAGCCCGGATCCCATGCCTTGGTGGTAGCCCCGACGATCCGCAACGTTCGGCTCACCAAGGTACTAGTCGACGGTGGCAGTGGCCTGAACATCCTCTTTGCTAACACATTGAAGGAGCTCGGCCTGACCACTCTCGACCTAAGTCCCCCCCAATCCGCATTCTACGGTTTGATACCGGGAGAGGGGGCAGAACCACTCGGGCACATCACGCTGCCCGTCACCTTCGGAGACCGGAATAATTACTGGACCGAGCACATGCAGTTCACGGTGGCGAACTTTGAAACTGCATACCACGCCATCCTTGGGAGGCCGGCAGTCGCCAAGTTCATGGCGATTCCTCACTACGTCTACTTGCAGGTCAAGATGCCAGGACCGAAAGGCGTAATCACCGTCTTGGGAGACGTCCGAGTCGCATACACGTGCGAGCAGGAAACTCTCAACGCGGCAGCCGCCCTGGACATGTCCAAGCGCATGGAACAAGTACTGGCTGCATCACAGGAGGTGGACAAGGACGCTCTAGAGATCCCCACCAAGAAGCCAGCAAGAGAAGCCATCGCGCCAAGCAAGGAGACGGAGCTGAAGAGGATCTCTCTGGACTTGGATGACCCAAAGAAGACGGCCATCATCGGGGCAGAATCAGACTCCACGGCAGGCTCTGCCCTGCTCTGCTTTCTCGACAGCTATCCAAGCTATTACCAGACAGGCCTAGAGCCTAACGATCAGATAAAGACCTCGTTCGTCGCATCGATCGGTGCTCCTTTGGCCTTCGGTTTGAAAAACGCCGGCGCGATCTACCAGAGGACAATCCAAGCGCGGATGGATCAATTGACTCTGGACACAATAGAACGCCTACATCAATAAACCCGTGGAACATCGAGCACTTACAGCGTTTCTACGCCTAATCCAGTTATGTATTTATCTTTTTTATTTTTAGATTTATTTTTTCCGAGTGATTTTGGAGGGTAGTCACCCCCAGTTACGACTCGGCATGTTCACAATGAGTTATCAATAAAGTTGATTTCATCTTTCATCTATTTCTACTACTCGCATTTCCTCTTTCGCGTCACGCACATAAAGTATGAGTGGAACAAACCTTAAATCGAGAGAGAAAGTACTCGCCAAGTCAAAGCTCTAAACGTACGACAAAGACTCTGCGGCATGAGACTGAGACCAACGAGGCTAATCTACTCCGTAACAGGTCAACCACTCAGAAATTAAGGCTAGCGCAGAAAGAAAGGGAGTTGTAGACCAATAAAAACTTATATACAAAAGTGACAATTCAAACATTGTTCAAAAACAGTACTGGTTCGACCAAATACTACAAATACTTTGTTTACATTGCAGGGTCACCAGCACCAGACGGGGCTGCTTCGTCCGAGTCATCAACAACGTCCTTGGACAGGACATTGGCGATGGGCTCGACTTCATGGAGCAGTCTGCCCACATCATCTTCAGAGGTACCGACAGCATACCCGCGGCCGAGTGGCTCCAGGTCTGACGCCGGGAACAGAGACTTCAGCACCGCCAGGACATGGCCACAGCTGGCCTGGCTGATGGAGCAGAGCTGCCGCCGGAAGTAGCGTGGGAGCGCCCGAACGCGGTCGAGGATGGAAGCTGAAGACGATGACGCCTCCGGCTCGATCTCCTCCGCCACCACTCGGATAGCATCCTCTAGCGCTATCTTCTCAGTGCGCAGCGCCTCAGCCTCACCTTGCAGCCGGGCCACCTTGGCAGTGAGCTCTGCGAATTGGGACAGAGTCAGTCCCAGAAGCTTGGGAGCGACTGCAAGAGCCTGCCCCCACCATGGTGTGGAAGATTGGTTGATCACTCAAAACTTCTTCCATAGCCTGAGCCGCTGATCGCAAGAGCACTTGGCTGCAGCTGCGGGAGGAGCTTTCCTCTCGCTAGATGTAGACGCTGCGAAGGCACTAATTGAGAAAATATCCTCTCACCAAAGTTGGGTGGGAGAGAGACAAGCTCCCCGCACCAAGGGAGTACACCAGATTGACTCCGTTGACATGCTGGCCGCTAAGATGGACCTTCTCTTGAAGAAGATTGAATCTCCCGAAAAGGAGATGAGTCAGATTGTGGAAGACCGAATCACATTTGAAACATGTGGAGAAACAGGACACTCGGGTACCAGCTGCCCGATGACACAAGAGGAAGCCTGCTTCATTGGAAACAACAACAATTCAGGCTTCCTTCCTCAATAGGGTTGGAATTCCAAGCCCAACTTTCCCTTCGGCCAACAGCAAGGTAATAACTCTAACAACGGTTTTCAACTGTCGTTAAAAGATATCTGGTATGGTCAAAAACAAATTAACGATAGCATTAGCAAGAAATTTCTTGCTAATGATAAAGTTATGGAGTCGATGGCCTCCCAGATCGAAGCTTTTAATTCTGTTGTTAAGAACCAGCTGAGCTTCAACAAGATGATTGAAACTCAAGTAGCTCAGCTGGCCGCATCTTGTCCTAACCCAAATGCGAGGAAGTTACCTTGCCCGGAGGTCCCTTTTAAGGAAAATGTTAGTGCGGTAACCACGCGGGCTGGTAAGTCCACGCGGGATCCACTCAACCCCAAGATGCAGGTACCCAATAAAAGGAAGCTAGCAACACCGAGCCAGCCGCCGAAGAGGAAGACGACGAGGAGTCCATCCCTGTCTCAAAGGAGGGGAACGAGGCACCGAAGGCCTCTAGCGAAAACCGTGATCCAACTTTTTTCCCGTTCCCCGAACGGAGGAGAAGACCAGCGGCCGACGAACAATTTGACAAGTTCGTCGAGGTAATCAAAAAGGTATACATCAATATGCCACTTCTTGATGCTTTGCAGGTCCCGACGTATGCCAAGTATATCAAAGACATACTTAGCAACAAGAGGACTCTACCCAGGAGGGAGACGGTACAGCTAACTGAGGAATGCAGCTCCGCCATACTCGGTCCCCGCCTCAAGAAGAAGAAAGATCCTGGTTGCCCCATAATCTCATGCTCAATTGGAGGCCATGATTTCGACAATGCCCTATGTGACTTGGGGGCGAGCGTCAGCGTAATGCCAAAGGTAGTTTTTGACCACCTTAAGCATATTTCACTTGTCTCTACACCCATGTGTTTGCAGCTAGCGGATCAATCGGTCCGCTACCCACACGGAGTCGCGAAAAATGTCCCAGTCAAGATCAGGGATTTCTTCGCCCCTGTTGATTTCATCGTCCTTAACATGGAAGCTGAAGCCAAGAACTCTCTCATTCTTGGGAGACCATTCTTGAGTACCGCGAATGCAAACATCGATGTGGGAAAAGTGACTATTCAACTCAGGATCAATGGAGAAACCGAGAATTTCTCCTTCCGTCCTAAGGAGACCCCTGAACAAGTCAATATGGTCAGAGAAATCACATCTAGAAATCCCAGGATGCCAACTATAGAAACACTCATGAAGATGGTGGAAGCCCTCGCCGCCAAAGAAAAGAAAAGGCATGACCGCTATCATGCGAGGCGAAGGATATCAAGAGCCAAAGCGCTGGAAGAGCAAGCGAAGCATGACAAGGAAGTTGAAACCAAGCCCCGTCCAACCCAAAACGGGTGAAAGCATCCCCGAACGAAGAATCGAAGAGTTCCGCTCAGGACGTAAAACTCGAGCCCTCGCCATAAGATATATGGTACGTATCCATGCATTGCATATAGAATAGGTTTCCTTTTCTAAATCTTTCTTTCAAATCAGCATGTTTAATTTTTGAAACTTGCATTCATATTTTATTTATGCATCACTTAGCGCATATATATATATATATATATATATATATATATATATATATATATATATATATAGGACGCGTTTTATCTACACGCGCGTGTAGCTACTCTCATCATCAAAATACCACCATACGTATGTGTACATACTATTTTATCACTTTGAGTATGTCCACATACTAATTCTAAGATAATCCAAAGGGATATTCATGAAAAATTTCAAAAGCATCCCTAGTTTTTAATTTATTTTGATTGTACCTTATTACTAATATATAAAAATTAGTATGCACACATACTTTATGTATGCTCACATACTTAACGTATATACCACCACAGATGGTCTAGTATCATCACATACTACATGTTACATACTCTTGGTTGGGTCAGATACATCATGTATCATGAGATACGTAGGTAGGAGTAGCTACACGCGCGTGTAGAAAGGATTTTCTCTATATATATATATATATATATATATATATATATATATATATATATATATATATATATATATATATATAATTCGGCCAAATTCCAGGCCGACTGGCCCCACTTGTCAATGACTATGGCCAGATCACCGACGAGGACAAGAAGCAAACGTGCATGGGCATGATACAAAAGGATGGAGGAAAATGGAGCCAGCACCAGGCCGAACGGCCCCATGTAGGCCGGCCGGTCTCTCTCCACCGCTCCAGTCCCATCCTCACCTACCAAAGCACGATGCACAGGATTTAGACCACCGACGCAACGGATGGGCACCAGCCGTGCCATGTGTAGGCCGACCGGCCTACCCTAGGCTGGCCGGCCTCCCCCTGCCTCGCCTCTATAAAAGCCAGTGCTCAGCTCTTGAGAAGATCGCCCCAAGCACAGGTATGAAAGCATCCTAATCACTTCACTTCTCTCTCGTTCTGAAATTCAAAAATCTCTAAGCAAGGTTAGAGTTTTAACCACAAGAAAATTCTGCTAAAATCCATCCCTGAAATCTTGTGAGAACAAGCCTCTGCCGGTAAAACGAGAACGTTTGTGGTGGTTCTTACCCCACAAGAACGCCTAACTTCTGACTGCCTGACCCCTGATTTCCTTCGGATATTGTGAGACTAACCTTTTGCAGGAATCATGTGGTCAAGGGCGCGTCAGACGGCACGTGGAGTCGTGACAAAGCTCAGCTCCTCAAGCTCCCGCAGCTCTCAGGGATCGTCTGCCTCCCGAGACACTATGTCTGTTGACTCTGCTCAACAAGACACAGAGTTCCAGGAGGAGGAGAGGCAAGAAGTGCTCCGGAACAGGCTCCGCATCCGGATCATGACCCGGATTGAGCACATCATTGCCAGGACCAAAGAGGAGAGGACGGTGCTTGCCAAGCTCCAGAACCGCGACTACACGCATGCCAAGCACTTCGACCCCATGTTGCTGATCAGGATCGGTCTCGGAGGACACATGGAACGAGCTTTCAACAACGCTGGATGGCAAAACTTCTACCCCGTCTCGGAAATAGGTTCGCACTTTCTTACCATGGAGTTTTTGATGAGCTTAAAAATTGAAGTTCTTCCCAACGAGACGAACATTTGCTTTCGGTTTTTCAACGAGGATTTTACCTTGACCCCGAAACAGCTCAGTGAGGCTCTTGGTTTCAACAAGAGATGCATCATTGACGCTAACCTTTTGGTGACTAACCACCAGTACAACCGTGCCGCATGGTGGGATAGCATCACAAGTGAGTCGTCCTCTGGGAAAAACAACATCACAGCCATCCATAACCCCACTCTTCACTTTCTGGCGAAATGGATCGCTACGGTGGATCACCCACGAGCTGATTTGCATCTTTGCCTTTTGCCTGATTTGGAGTGCCTTTATGCCATGGTCAAGAAAATTTGTTTCTCGCCTGTCATGAGCATGCTTGATGATTGGCAGAGGTTAGTCACTGGCCGAGCCACGATTGACATAACCTCGCTAGTCACCCGCATTGCCACCCACGTTGGTGCTTTGCAGGGCGCTCAAGTCACTTTCTTTCCCGCTACACAAGAGTATTAAAGTTGCATTGGTGTAGACCATTTTATCCAGGGTCACTTGTTGCGCGAGGGCCCTGGCCATACTCTTTTTATGTGTTATCTTGGTTTCATCGATGAAGTCGAGCTTCCATGCCCGGCTTTGTCGCTGAGATTAGCGAAAAGTCTAACCATGAGGACCCGGTGTGTCCGAGGACCGGTGGATGGTCGCTTCCTGGTGTGATGAGTGATTGACAACGTGGTGTGGATTGACGTTTCCCTTGGCTCAAGTATTGCAGGTGTAGAATGCGGCTTGGTTGCATTGGTGCAGGTGAAGAACAGGCGCGAAAGGTCTTAGCCATGGCGGCCTCCGAGGAGCGGAGAGACAAGTAGGCTTGGTTCGAGGGACCCGATGGCCGGTGGATCAAGTGCGGTTCACATGCTGGCAAGAACGAGCAAGGGGACGTGGTTCCGGTGCGAGGTAGCGGCTCACAACCGAAGCTCGTATGCGGACGAGAAGCCGGCGCAAGGTGGCGGCTAACAACCGAAGTTTGCGCGCGGGGTTTGGTGATTTGGCCACAAAATCATCGGTGGACGGTTTCCCTTGGTTTGGGCCTCAAAACCAAGGACCGAGGACTCGACGAGGCGGACTTGGGCAGCTGGGCCTGTGTGGGCTGACAGGGGCGGTTTAACCGCCCCCCAGGGCCGGTTTAACCGCCCCCCCTGGGCTGGCCCAAGAACGGCGTCGAGGAGCTTCGATCCGGAGGACACGCGGCGTGACTGCAAGGCTTGCGTCGGAGGGAAGCTAGCTTGCAGTGGAAGGTGCCCGAGCCGGAAAATATCTGAGATCAAATGTCAAATTTGCCCCTGAGGGGTATGTATCACTTAGGGGTAGTTTAGTCTTTAGGACACCACCACTTGGACTACTAATAGGCCCCTTCAGGGCTGGTGGCTGTCATCTCTCTAGTTATCTCTTTAGGTTTTACTTTGAACTTGTTTTCCCCTTCATCCCCTCCACCTAGAACTACTTCGAATCATTCCTAGTTTGTATAGGTGAATTCATGGTTATGTGATTGAGTTTGTGCTGCTCATCTTTGTGCCATGATTTGATTTCCCGAGCTCCCTTTCCTTTTTCTATTTTCGTGGGTATTTTCGGAGCTATTTTTGGGGGATTTTCGTTCTTCTTGTTCTAGGGCGTTTTCTCTCGGATTTCTTTGGGGGATTCACGTATGAGTGCCTTGTGCCTCTTTTGCTGGTGATCCCTTGCCCCCAAACGCCGAGAATCGCTCTGGTTTGAGATTTTCGGGATGAACTCGAGGTCATGGTGTTCTTCGCGAGATCTGCGATTCCGGGAGTTGTACTGAGTTAGAGGCCGAGATCTTTTGGGAAAACACTCCACTGGAGGTCTAGATCATCTGACCAAAATCTCGCCTCAAGAGCTCAAGCGGTTTGGGAGATCCACTTTTGTTTTGACTTTCTCCCGAGGCTCCCAGGCCCGGGCGGTTTAACCGCCCCCCCTGGCCGGTTTAACCGCCCCCCACTGGGTGTGTTAGATCGAGCCGAGTTTCGGGTCGTTTTGGTGTTCGTTTCGATTGGTTCGAGTTCCGCTGCTCGTTTCTTGTTCCTAGGGTCAGTAGCTTGACAGTGGCTACGTGATCTTGGCAAGATTGCTCTCGGAGGTTTCGGAGTTGATTTGGGAGAATAGCCGGATTGTTTGGAAAGAATTTTTATCGGCTCCCATTCACTCCCCCCCTCTCTGGTCGCCGTTTCGGTCCTTCAATTGGTATCAGAGCCGGTTACGGGTCTTTGCGACTCTAACCAGTCTAAGATCCAAAGATGGCGTACCAAGATCGGGGTTCCGGGCCTCCGCACTTCGATGGGAAGAACTACCCGAACTGGGTTGCGCGTATGGGCGCTTTCTTGCGAGGCAAAGGAAAGTTGCTGTGGGATGTGACGAAAGATGAAAACTATGTCAATCCCACCAACTTAGATGCCCAGGATGCAAAGGATAGATTTGAGGCGAATGCCCGAGCTGTTGACTACTTGTTCCGTGCTTTGTCCGCCGAGGAGTTTGAGCGTGTTTTGGGCGAGGACCTAGCTAGCCAGATCTGGCAGAAGCTCAAGGTAGCCCACGGTGGTGATAGCCATGTCAAGGCTAGGCTTTTCTCGATGTACAGGAGGGAGTATGAGAACTTTGCTCATTTGCCTGGAGAGTCGGTTGATGCTTTGTTTCAGCGTTTCACTTCGATTGTCAACAACATGAAAGCCAACATTACCGTGCTCCCATACTCGGATCATGACCGAGCTATCAAGCTCCTGCAAGCACTTGATAGATCCGTGTGGGGTGCCAAGGTTGAGGCGATCATGGAGTCGGCAAACTATGAGACTCTTTCTGTTGACGAGCTTTTCTCGAAGTTGAAGTCTTCTGAGGTTGACAGGCAGTTGCTTGCCAAGGCTAAGAGTCCGACTGATCCCCATAGTCTGGCTCTAGTCGGTGGCTCTGGATATGGACATGCTAACACTCCTAGACACTTTGCTTTGTCTTCTCTTGTGTCCCTTCCAGATGAAGAGTATGAGGTGCTGAGCGAGGAGGATCTCGCGTTGCTCACGAGGAGGTTCGAGCGGATGTACCAGAACCGCAAGGGTTCGAGGCGTGCGGGAGTACGTGCTACAGATGCGGGAAGATGGGCCACTTCATCGCCGAGTGCCCCGAGGAGATCAAGAACGACTACAACCGCAAGCACCGCCCGCGAGACGACCACAAGCACCGTCCCAAGGACGAGTACCGCGCCAAGAACAAGAACAAGGAAGAGAGAAGATCCAAGAACAAGCACGGTGGACACAAGAAGCACAGATCTCGAGCGATGGTGGCTGATGCGAGCGACATCGACACAAGCTCCACCAACACGTCGTCAAGCTCAAGCAGTGAAGATGAAGACCGCGGCCGCCGCAAGGAGAAGAAGAGCTTGAACCGCAACTTCAACGGCATCTCCTTCGCCGCCGTCGACTACTGCACCATGGCGCACGACTCCGTGAAGAGCAAGGACGACTCCGACTCCGACTCCGAGGATGAGGTATTGACAGATCCCACCTCTTTGCGTCAGGAGATTGCTAGGTTAGAGCAGTTGGTCGATAACCGCGATGATGTGCTTAGGAAGACCAACAAAGAGAAGAGGGAGTTTAGGTCTTTGCTAGGAGAGTCCAAGGATAGAGTGGCTGAGCTTGAGACCTTGCTTTCTGAGACTGGAAAGAAGGCCATGGAGTTTGAGTCTTTGCTTTGCGAGTCTAGGGAGAGAGCAGCTTCGCTTGAGTCTGAGATTGCTGTTTTGAAAGATGCTCCTCTTGTGTCTGATGAGGTAGAATGCTCGTTCTGTGATGTGCATATTGCTGATCTTGTTGTGCTTAAGGAAAAACACATGAACTGCTTGGATGAACTAGAGAGTGCTAGAGTTGAGCTTGCTGAGTTGAAGTCTAGGTCATCTTTGCTAGGTGCTTGTACTTCTTGTCCTGCTTTGCATGCTCAGTTGCTTGAATCACGCACCATGATTAGTTCACTTGAAGCACAACTTAAATCACCCATTGCAAATTCCTGTTCTGCTTGTGATGTTGTTGCATTGAAGAATGTTGAGCTAGAACAGTGTGTGAATAGATTGCAAGATGAGAATGATGAGCTAAGACAGTGTTTGGGTTGGTTGTCTGGTCGTGAGCCTCAGCTCAAGATGTTGATTGCTAGTTTCAAGAGAGCTGATGGTTGTGGTCTTGGTTCTGAGAAGGTTGGTGAGAGTAGTGGTGAGAGAGAGAGAGATCCAGAGAGCTCCACCGCAAACATTCCCACAAACCCACCAAAAACCATTCTCAAGAACACCTTCACACCCAAACCAAACCACCTGCTGAACAAGCTTGACACCACTCCAGATCCTCCCAAGTTTCCACCTAAGTCAGAGAACTTTCAGAGGAGAGTGACCTTTGTGAGGAGTGGGGTTTACCAGCCGAGAGAGAGGGCACAGCCGAGAGAAACCCCAAAGCCAAAGCCAGTCCGCTTCCATTGTGAGCATTGTGGAAGGGATGGTCACCTTGAGGAGTTTTGTTGGAGGAAGAAGAGGGAGGTGAGAAGAGAGAAGGAGGTGGGGAACAGGGACAGGTACTACTCTTCTCGTAGTGTGCCTGTGTCTCGTTCACCCTGGCCGAGAGGCGACGCTTTTGTGCGTACAGTTCCTGTGGTTGCTAGTCGTGGTGTTCCTGTTGTTCGTGAGTTTGCTAGGCGGCCTCCGTTTCGCGGTCAGTTTGGTTCAGGGAGGTTCGACCGTAGCTTTGAGGCTAGGAGAGAGTCTAGGCCACGTTTTCCCCCGCGTGGTGCTAGAGGTCCGATGGTGAGAGACGAGAGGGTGTCACGCGGTAGAGCTGATTTTGCTAACCCTTCTTTTGAGCAGATGGCCCGACACTGGTTTGACTCGTTCTGTGCTAACCCCAGTGTCGAGTCATTTGCTCATTCTCGTTCTCGGTTCTGATTGTGCAGGTGGGAGGCTTGGAGAACTTTTGGTTGATGGATTCTGGCTGCTCGAGACATATGACAGGTAATGGTAAGTGGTTCTCCAGTCTCACCCCGGTGGTGTCCAGGCAGTACATCACTTTCGGGGATAAGGGTAGAGGTAGAGTGTTGTCCGAGGGTGCTATTCAGGTGAGCGACACTTTCATGTTGAAGCGGGTTGCACTTGTCAAGAATCTTGGTTTCAATTTGCTCTCAGTTTCTCAGCTTCTTGATGAGGGTTATGAGGTTCGCTTTAAGCGTGGTGATTCGAAAATTCTTGATTCTCGAGGTGACCTTGTGTGTATGATCATTCCTGAGGGACAGATTTTTCGTGCTGATTTTTCTCGATCTTTTGGTCCTTCACGGTGTTTGATCGCTGGTACTTCTTCTGAGCTTTGGAAGTGGCATAGGAGATTGGGTCATGTGAGCTTTGATTTACTCACACGCTTGAGTGCTCTTGACCTTATCCGAGGATTGCCCAAGCTCAAGTTCGAGAAAGATTTGGTTTGTGCACCTTGTAGGACATGGAAAAATGGTTGCTGCTTCTCACCCACCTTTGACAGATGTTATGACTGAGCGTCCAGGGGAGCTTTTGCACATGGATTTGGTTGGCCCCGCTCGAGTTCGTTCAGTTGGTGGGAAGTGGTATGTTCTTGTGGTTGTTGATGACTTTTCTCGGTATGCGTGGGTGTTCTTTCTGGCGTCGAAGGATGAGACTTTTGATTTTGTTCGAGATCTGATTTTGAGGTTGAAAAACGAGAGTAATGGTGGTGCCATGAGAGCTATTCGTAGCGACAATGGTACGGAATTTAAGAACACTCGTTTTGATGCCTTCTGTCGTGATCTTGGTCTTGAACATCAATACTCGTCGCCATATGTTGCTTGTCAGAATGGTGTTGTTGAGAGAAAGAATAGAACACTTTGTGAGATGGCTAGGACGATGCTAGATGAGCATAGGACTCCTAGGAAGTATTGGGCAGAAGCGGTGAACACAGCTTGCTATGTTTCGAATCGGATTTTCCTTCGTGCTTTCAAGAAGAAAACTTGCTATGAGCTTTTCCATGGTCGTTCCCCCCGTGTGAGTCACTTTCGGGTTTTTGGTTGCAAGTGTTTCATCTTGAAGAAAGGAAATTTGGACAAGTTTGAGTCTCGTTCGATGGATGGAATTTTTCTTGGTTATGCTAATCATTCTCGAGCATATCGTGTGCTCAATCTTGAAACTAACCAAATCATGGAGACTTGCGAAGTCACCTTCGACGAGACCATTCCGTGTAGCTCTTCTGCTTTTGAGTGTGCAGGTGATGATGACTTGGGACAGCCCATCTTTGAGGAAGAACAGCCTGATGATGAAGATGATGAGGAATTTCAGGCACCGTGTGGAGATCGTGTACCTTCTACTTCCACTACTACCACGACGTTCGACGACGGCCCCTCTGCTACACCTTCGTCGAGTCGCGCACCAGATCGAGTTCAAGTGGAAGCTGATGTTGAGGGGGAGGCAATCTCGAGGCGAGAAGCTCCCCGGCTGGTACAGAGGGATCATCCACCTTCGAAGATCATCGGGAACATGGATGAACGCACTACACGGTCGAGGTCACAGAACATCTCTCATTATGCTCATTCTGCTTTTGTCGCGTCTTTTGAGCCCAAAAATGTTGGACACGCTTTATCTGATTCTGATTGGGTCAATGCCATGCATGAAGAGCTTGAAAACTTTGAGAGAAATCAGGTGTGGAAGTTAGTAGAACCACCTCCAAATTGCCATCCCATAGGAACCAAGTGGGTATACAAGAACAAGAGGGATGAGAGTGGTGAGATTGTGAGGAACAAAGCGAGGTTGGTTGCTCAGGGGTTTTCGCAGCAGGAGGGGATAGATTATGAGGAGACATTTGCTCCTGTTGCCCGTTTGGAGGCAATTCGGATCCTTCTAGCATTTGCAGTTGCTAAAGGGTTCAAATTGTACCAAATGGATGTGAAGAGTGCCTTCTTGAATGGGGTGATCGAGGAAGAAGTGTATGTGAGGCAGCCCCCGGGTTTTGAGAGTGAGAGATACCCACACCGAGTGTACAAACTCCACCGAGCTTTATATGGCCTAAAGCAAGCACCCAGAGCGTGGTATGGTAGATTGAGAGGGTTCTTGCTTAGCAAGGGGTTTGTGATGGGGAAGGTTGATAAGACGCTCTTCTTGCTGAGAAATGGCAAAGATCTTTTAATCGTTCAGATTTACGTGGATGATATCATTTTTGGTGGCTCTTCTCATGATCTTGTTGCCAAGTTTGCAGACGATATGAGCAGGGAATTTGAGATGTCGATGATGGGAGAGTTGCAGTTCTTTCTCGGGCTGCAGATCAAGCAAACCAAGGATGGGACATTTGTGCACCAAAGCAAGTACACCAAGGACATTCTCAAGAAATTCGACATGAGCGACTCCAAGCCGATGACTACGCCGATGAGTACGACTACAGCTTTGGATGCGGATGAGGACGGAGAACCAGTGGACCAGAAGGAGTACCGGAGCATGATCGGCTCCCTCCTCTACTTGACGGCGACGAGGCCGGACATACAGTTCAGCGTGTGTCTGTGCGCTCGTTTTCAGGCTTCACCGAGGACTTCACATCGTCAGGCCGTCAAGAGGATTTTCAGGTATCTCAAGTTTACTCCTGAGCTGGGTCTTTGGTATTCTGCCGATTCCACTCTTGCACTTCATGGTTTTTCTGATGCGGATTTTGCTGGATGTCGTGTTGATCGCAAGTCTACTTCTGGTCAGTGTCAGTTTCTTGGATCGTCTCTTGTGTCTTGGTCTTCTCGCAAGCAGTCTAGCGTAGCCCAATCCACCACTGAAGCCGAGTATGTTGCTGCTGCTAGCTGTTGTTCTCAGTTGCTTTGGATCACATACACCTTGAGAGATTTTGGCTTAGACATGTCCCATGTTCCACTTCTTTGTGATAGCACCAGTGCCATAAGCGTAGCCAAAAATCCCGTGCTTCATTCCAAAACCAAACACATAGAAGTGAGGTACCACTTTCTGAGAGATCATGTAGAGAAAGGTGATATTGAGCTTGCCCATGTTTCTACCCAAAACCAGCTTGCAGACATTTTCACTAAGCCACTTGACCAAGTTACCTTCACCCGCTTGCGAGGAGAACTTGGTGTGTGTGCAGTTTACTGAGCTGAGTTTTGGAGGCTTCTCTTGTAGCATATGTATATTTGTGTACCATCTTTGTATCTTGATGTATACTTTTTCTTGCTTTTGTATCTTGATTTCATCTTTTGTATCATATCTTAGGATGAGCTTCTCCTATATGCAGTGATTGGTACAACTTGCTACATTTTAGAGTTTAGGCAGGCTGGCTAGGGATAGCTTGTATGGATGGCTATGCTCTTGATGGTTTTGATATATATTCTGTTGAGATAGTCTCTTTTTGAACTAAAATGACAAACTGAACTTAAACTTCTACACCCATGAGTAAATGCCTTTGCATGTCTTGTTTGAGCCGAAATGGCTATATCTTGCTTAAGATCATGTTAGGGTGTGATATTCTTTTCAATTGGGTCAAAGACCTTTGTCATTGTAAATGTTTAGCCCATGCTTTATCTTGTGGAGGAGCATAAGCTTCTTTCTGTCGCAAAGACATTTCATGTACCATGCTTAATTTGAAAAACTTGAAAAATGAGATGTCTATGCATGAAAGAAGAAAGATGAGAAAAAGAAATATTTGCTGAATTTATGCTCATGTCTCTATGCTTTCACCATTGCACACACTTGCACACATGGGTGCTAAGCGGTTGCATGTCGTTTGCCGGAGAAGTCTCCCATGAGAAGTGAACACATGGCTCCGTGCTTTGACATGACATGAGGTAGAACTTGGGCGTTTATGATGATCTTTTGTCAAGAATGCTTGTCCTTTCATGATTTTGGTGAGATGAAGTTTATTTTTGCTTAAACAATCCATGGTTAGGACTTTGCTCATGCGGTGACATTTTTGATAAAAATCCACAATTTGCTCATGGCTTTGTCAATTGGATATATGTCTTCACCTTCTTGATGGCAATGCCCGTGTGACATGATGAACTAGCTTGTATGCCTCTTCTCTAACTTGTAGCATTTTGTATTGCTCATTGTATATTTGAGAAGCTTGTAGTTGCATTTTGTACATTTTGCCTTGATGTGTGCATTGTCAACAAGGGGGAGAATTTCTGGAGCATTTGGCAAGGGGGAGTCGCTGCTGAATTTAGAAGAAAGCTTTTGCTCTAGAATTTGTCGAAATTGTGTGAGAGGTTGAAAGTTTTGCCCAAATGAGGTTTTCTGAAAATTTGCGAAGTTTCTGAGAGTTTGATCATTGGAATATCTTGCTGGGCATATTTGGAAGGTTTTCAAGTTGGAACGGCATCGTTGCGAGTTGATTTGTGAAATTTTGGGTCTTTTCACTTTGGTCATCTGCCAGGGGCGGTTTAACCGCCCCCCCTGGGCGGTTTAACCGCCCCTGTGCTGAGAGCACAAGGTTTGTGATGGTTTGAGCCATTTTCGAGTGATTTTCGCACGCACAAGTTCACTTGTTCAGGGGGAGTTGCATCTTTGCAGGGGGAGTGCTTTGAGAGTCCTGAAAAGTGAGTTGGAGGATTTGAAGTTTGTGATTTGTGCTTTGTGCTTTTGCTCTTTTGCCGATGGTGTTGAGCCCTTTCGCTTCTTCTTGAAGGGTCGGCGTTTCTGGAGCTTTCTCTTGCAGAGTGACTGTGTTCTTGGCTTGTTCTTGCTTTTAGTCACTTGCTTGAGTCTTGTTTTCGATTTCTTTTATATTTTCTTCATATCAATGGTTACTATGTGTGTGTTGTCAATGCACTCATCAAGGGGGAGATTGAGGACCCGGTGTGTCCGAGGACCGGTGGATGGTCGCTTCCTGGTGTGATGAGTGATTGACAACGTGGTGTGGATTGACGTTCCCTTGGCTCAAGTATTGCAGGTGTAGAATGCGGCTTGGTTGCATTGGTGCAGGTGAAGAACAGGCGCGAAAGGTCTTAGCCATGGCGGCCTCCGAGGAGCGGAGAGACAAGTAGGCTTGGTTCGAGGGACCCGATGGCCGGTGGATCAAGTGCGGTTCACATGCTGGCAAGAACGAGCAAGGGGACGTGGTTCCGGTGCGAGGTAGCGGCTCACAACCGAAGCTCGTATGCGGACGAGAAGCCGGCGCAAGGTGGCGGCTAACAACCGAAGTTTGCGCGCGGGGTTTGGTGATTTGGCCACAAAATCATCGGTGGACGGTTTCCCTTGGTTTGGGCCTCAAAACCAAGGACCGAGGACTCGACGAGGCGGACTTGGGCAGCTGGGCCTGTGTGGGCTGACAGGGGCGGTTTAACCGCCCCCAGGGCCGGTTTAACCGCCCCCCTGGGCTGGCCCAAGAACGGCGTCGAGGAGCTTCGATCCGGAGGACACGCGGCGTGACTGCAAGGCTTGCGTCGGAGGGAAGCTAGCTTGCAGTGGAAGGTGCCCGAGCCGGAAAATATCTGAAGATCAAATGTCAAATTTGCCCCTGAGGGGTATGTATCACTTAGGGGTAGTTTAGTCTTTAGGACACCACCACTTGGACTACTAATAGGCCCCTTCAGGGCTGGTGGGTGTCATCTCTCTAGTTATCTCTTTAGGTTTTACTTTGAACTTGTTTTCCCCTTCATCCCCTCCACCTAGAACTACTTCGAATCATTCCTAGTTTGTATAGGTGAATTCATGGTTATGTGATTGAGTTTGTGCTGCTCATCTTTGTGCCATGATTTGATTTCCCGAGCTCCTTTTCCTTTTTCTATTTTCGTGGGTATTTTCGGAGCTATTTTTGGGGGATTTTCGTTCTTCTTGTTCTAGAGCGTTTTCTCTCGGATTTCTTTGGGGGATTCACGTATGAGTGCCTTGTGCCTCTTTTGCTGGTGATCCCTTGCCCCCAAACGTCGAGAATCGCTCTGGTTTAGAGATTTTCGGGATGAACTCGAGGTCATGGTGTTCTTCGCGAGATCTGCGATTCCGGGAGTTGTACTGAGTTAGAGGCGAGATCTTTTGGGAAAACACTCCACTGGAGGTCTAGATCATCTGACCAAAATCTCGCCTCAAGAGCTCAAGCGGTTTGGGAGATCCACTTTTGTTTTGACTTTCTCCCGAGGCTCCCAGGCCCGGGCGGTTTAACCGCCCCCCCTGGCCGGTTTAACCGCCCCCCACTGGGTGTGTTAGATCGAGCCGAGTTTCGGGTAGTTTTGGTGTTCGTTTCGATTGGTTCGAGTTCCGCTGCTCGTTTCTTGTTCCTAGGGTCAGTAGCTTGACAGTGGCTACGTGATCTTGGCAAGATTGCTCTCGGAGGTTTCGGAGTTGATTTGGGAGAATAGCCGGATTGTTTGGAAAGAATTTTTATCGGCTCCCATTCACTCCCCCCCTCTCTGGTCGCCGTTTCGGTCCTTCAAACCATGCAGCTCAGAAGGAAGGAGCCCGCTCGCCACAGTGTTGCAGGCCCTGTGACACGTGGCAGGCAAACCAGGCACGACAGTGAAGCCGGAACTTCTACCGCACCTCAGCCCGAGTACCACCACCAGCAGCAGCCCGAGTCCCACTACCAGCAGTAGACCGAGTACGACTACCAGCAGCAGCCCGAGAACCCCACTGCCCATATGAGTTTCGAGGAGGCGTTTGACTACCATCAAGGGACGGCAGGATACGGCCCGCAGGTCAGACCATCTGCCTCCGCCAGGTATGACTACGAAAACCCGGTCTCCCGGGGGATCGCTGATCTTAGTACCAGGTTGGAGACGGTGACTCTACAGTAGCAGCAACTCAGAGATGAAGTCGCACACAACACTGACCTCACCCAGTAGAACTGGGGGATGACCACATCCCTCCAGACCAACATGCACGGCTTCTTCGACTACATGCACTACGACCTCAATCAGTACTAACAGTGAGCTTCAACAAAGCTTGGGGGAGTCCCAGGTATGTTCGAAAGCATCTTACTTGCCTTGCCTTGCCTTGCCTTGCCGTGATGACATAATTGTTATGAATAAAAAAAAGCAAAAAAAATGTTGAATAAAAAGCTCCTTATGTATGGAATATGGTTTATGCCCTTTAAGTGCCTCATGCTTAATCCCTTACTTTCCAAGTATTTGAGTTCGTTGGCATTTAAGGATCCATCATGTTTATCTGTGGAAGGAGAGCATAAGTTCATTGCCTAAGTTGTTGTGAGTTTAGATATGGTTAAATTCGGAGTATAAATGTATGCTTAGTAAGGAACCTCTCGGAAGTTTTTATAAAATGTTACATGGTAAATCTTCCCCGACGGTTTAAATATCCTATCCAGAGCCAAAGCATTTGTATCTTACGAGCTACCATAAGCTATCTTGAATTATTTTCAGTCTTGTCAAATGGTGAAGTCCGCTTCCAGAAGACACTTGTCATTTACCGGTCTTTCCCATCACATAGCCTCAAATGTCCGGCTAATCAATCTCCCACTCCGGGGTTGATGTCCACAGTCGTTGACATACACTCACAACAACCATCAAGCTCATCCCAAAGGTCATCAGCTGCTCCATACAAAGTTGAATACCCTCTCTGTTACCAAAGGAGAAAAAGAGATGCATTAGAAAAAAAAAGAGAAAAGATGGAGACAAATGCTCCATCCAAGAAAAAAATAGAAAGAAGCATATCAAATCAAGAGAGAAAGAGAGCAAGGAGTTCAATGACCCTTTGAGCACAAACACCTTCACCCTTTCCACTTGAAAACCCATGAATTCCAAAGACCGGAATTTGAAGAGTGTCATCGCTCGTGAACCACTCTTCGACTCGACAACAGAGGTAACCAAGGTATGCCACCCTTACCCTACCTATAACTCCACTTCAGCCTTAGTGTAGGGAAAGTTGGTCACAACGGACCAAAAGTGAGGGCTAAACACCTTGAGTGACTCGAGAGTACCATCGGGGAGTGATTTAACCATCTTTTGAAAAACAATTCATATCTCCGAGATGGAACCTGAAAAGTTGCAGGAAATACTTTGAAAATGACCGTTCAGGCTCCCAACAGCCCAAGACGTGAACCGTGTAGCCCCACGTTGAATCATGGTATGAGTTCTCTTTTATGCCAACTTATTCAAATGATTTGTTGAGTTTTGGCTTAAGTACAAGGTACTTAGAGAGTATACACATTGAAGCAACTCCTGACCCGCCGAACCTAGAGTTTAGCCTTGCTCGAGGATGAGCAAGAGTCTAAGCTTGGGGTTGTGTTGACGGCCATTACAACCCAGTTTTGACCGTCAACAATTCGGTGAAATGAGGATGATCATACCATGTTCCATGCATAAAAGTATTTATACTGACAAATTCCACAAGTTTTGGATGAGTTATGGTTGCAGGATGAAACAGGTGAAACAAGGGCCAAACCTGGCACAGAGCCAGGCCAGCTGGCCTAGCCCAGGCCGACCGGCCTCCCCTGGCCAGGTCTGGCCATGTCACTGATCCAGGAGCTCAAGCAAACACCCAGAATGATCAAGCACCATGCAATCAACGTCGGTTTGATCCAAGGACCCGAAAGGCTTAGAGTGGGAAACACATGGATTGAAGGGCTCCCTTACCTCAGATTCTTGGACAGCCTCAACTAGACGCAACCGTTACCGACCTCAGGAAGCAATTAGGAGCATCCACGACGAAGGCGGTGGCCAGGCGCGCCAGGTGTAGGCCGATCGGCCTACACCAGGCCGGCCGGCCTGCTGCTGCCTCTTCACGCGACCATCTTTCGCGTAGAGGTTAAGCAGGCCGGTGGCGTGACGGTTACGGGTGCTACCGACTTTGGGAGGCTATAAAAGGCTGCCTTCTCTTCCATCCAAGACACACACCACACTTCTCAAGTCTTTACTTGAAGGGAGCTTTGTATCTTTTCCATTTCTTAGATTAGGATTAGAGTTAGGAGTAGACTCGAGTCGAGCTTAGCTCGGATCTTCGGAGTCTTCGGAGTTCTGGTAAAGCTCTTGTATCCTTTTCTTCTTTTGAAGAGTTTATCAAAACAATACTATCTTATTCAGAGCTTAAGTTATCTTGCATATTTATCTCTTTCTCTTCTCTTAGAGTAAAGTTCTTAGCTCTTTTCAAAGTTAAGTTGTGTCCCCCTTTAGTTTTAGTGTAGGGTTTAGTTTTAGCTCTACCGGGTTTTATCTCGCGGGTTTGCTCACCTTGACCGGGCCGTAAGACGCCTTAGTGAAGACGGGGATTTCTCTTGACAGGCCTCAAGAGAAATCTTAATCTTCGAGTGCAGACGTGGTGTCTGGCTTGTTGATTAACTAGGAAGTGTGTTGGACCCCACAGAACTGCAGTGATAGGCGGCAGGTGGTGACAGCCCTGTCCGTCCTTCGTAGTCCACCATGTTCGGGTGTACTCATAACAGTAGTGCTGAACCCGGAGAACCCCCTCTCTCACCCCGTTCTGAGGTTCTCCTGTTCTAGCCGTCGAAGCGAGCTCTGTTCCCGGTATCTAAGCTAGAGTCTAGGCTAAGGCTAGAGTGTCTTTTGCTCTGAGTTAGGAAGTATCTAAGTCCGGTCTCTCCCAACATCTTTCCTTTTCTATAGAATTAGGAGCTCCTGTGTGTCGCTGGTCTTTCAGACCTTCTATCCGGTCATTCATTTGACCATTATCCCTCAAACCTAGAGTTTGTACCCTTGGGTTTTTGGCTTGATATTTCTGGCAAGATTTATCATATCATTCTTCAATACACTTTAACCATCTGCTTCCCTACGGAAATATAAATACGATACCCTGGGATAACTCCCGAGGTGAAGTGCTACAACGAGATATATTCTGTGCGCTTGCAGAATTCATTTTGCATACAATGACATATATCTTCACGCTCTTGAGCATTGCTAAAAACGTGACGCTAAGGAGTGCCAACAGTCGCGCAGGCTGCCGCCGCCGCCGGTCGCTGGTCCTAGCCATCGTGGTGCCACCGCTGCCCGATGGGGAGAGAGAGGGAGAGTTTGGAAGGGGAGAGAGAGAGAGAGAGGTGGCGTTCGGTTGAGAGGTGAGGGAGATAAGATAAGGTGACAGAGAGAGGGGTGTTTTATCCAATGGGAAGCCAGCATTTTGGAGTCCAGGCTCGCTGACGTGGCGTTTTGTGTTTCTTTAATGAGATTATAACAGATTTTTGAACACCTAAACAGCCTTAGCTAAAAAAGTTGTAAATTATAAAGTTTCATATCTCGTCGAGACCTCCAACTTGGGTATAGAACATTTTTCATTCAAGGTCATTTGAATATTTTATGATTTTAAAATTTCAAATCGAATAGCATATAATGATATTTTGAAGTACTAAACAATCTCAAACAAAAAAGTTGTTAACTACAAACTTTTATAACTCTTAGAGCTCTACAACTTTGGTATATAACTTATTTACATGAGAGATCATTCAAAAATGGTAAAGTTCAAAATTTTAAATTAGGTAACTTATAGAAATATTTAAAAATACTAAACAATCTCAAAAATAAAAATTCTCAACTATAAAGTTTTATATTTCGTTGAGCTATACAACTTCGGTATAAAGTTTTTTTTCATATTAGATCAAATAAAAAAAGTTTGTTTTCAAAAAATACATTTTATACTCTTACATTCACATATACTCACACATACTAGTAGCACTTTTGTGAAATTTAGCGTGTAGCATTTATATTGGTGTTAATATGTATTTTTAACTCATTCACATAATCATATATTCTCACATGTACATATACTTATTTATAACTTGTGAGTGGGTTAATTTGTAATTTGATTCAATAAAAATCAGTTAAGTTACCACAAGCATGCATGCATGATCATGGTTTCTACATGCTTAATTAGCGCGAGATGCACGTATACTACTAATACATTCACATATACATATACTTGTTCATTTGGAGATCATCAAAATACCAAAACCGAGATAAAGAGAGCACCGTTTTATCCTCTCACTTACAAGAACAAAGTGAGAATAAAATGGTGCATACAAATAATAGAGCGCCGTTTTATCCTCTCACTTACAGGAAGAGGAGAGGATAAAATGGTGCATACAAAAAATAGAGCACCGTTTCATCCTCTCACTTACAAGAAGATCGGTGGGATCATCCTGTGCATTGATCAAATTATATAACATATAATGATTTTTTATCAAATATTAAATATTCTTAAATAAAAAAATTGTCAACTACAAAGTTTCTTATCTTGTCGAGCTCCACTTTGATATAAATATTATATTCATCCGAGATGATATGAAATAAATTGTATTAAAAAATATATCTCTTACACTACTTCATGTAACACTTAGGACATAACTTAAAATTTGTGCACTCTGTATCATCATACTTACTGAAATATTCTGACCGTATTTTCTGTTTGTGACATACTTCGATACAAATTAAGTGCACAAGTTTAAATTATTTTGAATGTGTTTTGCACTTTTTATAATAAAATAATTTTTTTAGGTGATTTACAAAGCCCAACTACACTTATAGCCCACCCCTCCAATCATAATGGGCCGGCCCAACAAGTTTTTGGCTCAACAAAGTCTATATTTCAAAATTAGAGAGCTTAGAATAATATTTTAAGGCACTAAACATTTTCAAACGAAAAACTTATAGAATAGGAAGAGTTGGTCAAATCAAGAGTGAGGACTATGCACCTTGAGTGACTCGAGAGCACCACCAGGGAGGAATTAACCATGTTTTTGAAAAATTTTATTGCCGAGATGGAACCTGAACAGCTGTAGGAACTACTTTAAAAACGACCGTTCAAGCTCTCAACTGCTCAAGACAAAGAATGTAAGCCGATAAACCACACATGTAACAAAGGTATGAGATGCCAACTTATTCAATCTACCTGGAGTGGTGGCTTATGACCGAGATATTTGTTAAGTATAAACATTGATGCAACCCCTGACCAACCGAACCTAAAGTTTTAGCCTTGCTCGAGGACGAGCAAGAGTCTAAGCTTGGGGTGTGTTGACGGCTATTAAACCACTTGATGATCGTCAACTCTTCGGTTATAAATAGAGGTTCACACTAAGTTCTATACATAAAATGTTTATTTCTCGCAAATTCTACAAGTTTTGGAAGAGTTGTGCTTGCAGGTGAAAACGGGGTGAAACAGCAGCCAATTTGGGCACAAACCCTGGCCGATCGGCCTAGCCTAGGCCAGCCGGCCTGGGTCTATCCCAGATGATCGAGCCACTTCTCCAGAGCACAGTTGAACCAGAGAATATGATTGTGCATGTTGTATCCAAAGACGGTTTGATTAGAGGACCCGAGAAGCCTAACATGCCTAACCATGGATCAAAGGGCCCACATGCATGCAAATCTCGGTCAAGATCTATGTGAACTGCAAGGTGGACATCCATCCAATCGTCTAAGGAGTACGTCGGTGCAACGGAGGGACGACATGAGCCAAAGGGAGGCCGACCGGCCTACCCTAGGCTGGTCGGTGTTGACGGCCATTATATGCCATTTTTGGCCGTCAACCCTGGCATAAAACAAACACCAAACTAGACATAGGGTTTAATTCTAACTATTTCCACTAGCTTTGATGAATTGTTGATTTCAGGAGGCCACATCTGGATACAACAAATAAAACATGCAAAATACATATAAAAGTGGCACCATTGGAATACACCATTGCAAAGGCCTCGTCGAGAGGATCGAAATGGATATTTGGATGACCCAATTCGGAGTCCGGACGAGAAAGTTACGCCTGCGGGAAAATCGTCGGCGAAACCTGTCCGGCCGGTCGGCCTGACTTAGGCCGAACGGCCTGGACAAGGCCGGCCGGCCATGCACCCTACCCAAAAGGCGCTAAGCTTTGCACAATGGCCTTAGGGAGTCACCAATGGACCCCCAAGCAAGGAATTAACAAGCATGGATGAAATTAAGACCGAAAGGCCTAAGCCATGGATTGGAGGGTCCATCTACCTAGGATTCTCGGATGGCTTCAAATCAATGCAACCAAAACTGCCTCAAGGGACAACATGCAACCATTGATGAGCGAGTCGGTGCAACAGAGGGCCGAGAGGAGCCAGGGCCAGGCCGAACGGCCTCCCCTAGGCCGGCCGGCCTCCAACTGTCAATGTTATCCTAAACGCTAAACGGTAAACAGTCGGTCACCCACCGTTTAGCTCATTATACGGACTAAACGACCAATTAAACGGATTAAACGGCCATTAAACGGGCTAAACGGATGATTAAACGGACACAGTTAGGCACTGTGTAGCGTTTACACGGCGTGTAAACGGGGTAAACGGCCGTTTAGGCGAACAATGCCAACTGTCACAACCATCGCCAATCCCTCAACTACCGACCTCAGGACATCATCAGGAGCGTCCACAAGAAAGACGGTGCCAGGTGGCGAGAATCCCAGGCCAAACGGCCTAAGTGAGGCCGGTCGGCCCACTTTCGTGGCGGTTACGCCTCCCCTTTCGCGTGGAAGCTAAGCAAGCATGTTCCTTAACATCTATGCTGGCTTCCATGCTTGGGAGGCTATAAAAGGTGCCCTTCACCTCCACTCAAGACACAACAAGACAGAAGATAAGAAGCTCTAGGGTGAAGTGCTACCACTTCCATACTTAGAAAATAGGGAGAGAGGTGAGGTGAGAGTCCGGGAGAGAAGCCGTTGTTGCCGGTTTCTCTTCCACTTTGTACCTCGGCGGATGCGGCTCAACTTCATGTAACATCCGGGTCTTGTCTGGTAATTCTGGTTCCCTCTGATTTATTAAGCATTCAGACTTGCTAGGCTTTGTTCACTGTTTCCTCGTTCACTACTTAGTAGTGGGTGCTTTGCTTTGATATCAAGTGAAGTAGTAATTATTAGTATAGGCGTGGTGCCTAGACTAGTCGTTACCTTGGTTTGCACCCAGTTCAACAGAATAGTTGTGGTAGCCGGCAGGTGGTGACAGCCCTGTCCGGCCGACGTAATCCACCAAGTTAGTTCTGGACTGTAGGACTTAGGGGTAGGCGATACTACTCCCCTTCTCATCCCTTTCTGTGAGTGGTGGTGTCTCAGGCGCCCGAAGTGAACTCTCTTGATAAGTCTGCATTGCTTGATCTATCAAAATATCCAGTATTACTACACAAGTACCCTCTCTACCCTCAGCCTTTTTATCTCTTCTTTTCTTTTTGTTGTCATCCATATCCCCCATATTACCCTTTCGGACAAAGTAATTAAAGGATTAGTACACTTCTCGTTCCTCGTGGAAATCGATCCCTGGAATACTCCTGCGTGAAAGCTACAACGGTATCCGTACGCTTGTGGATTTATCTGTAGGTCATAAGAAATACCAACAAGCTTTCTGGTGCCATTGCCGGGGAACGGTAGCTGTTCTTATCTTGAACCTAATTCGTCCACATATCATCCACCTACTATCATGAATTCCACTCCTACCTTATATCAATTTTCAGCTTCGAAAGCTGAAGATCTGGAGCCACCACCATCATCTCACCCCATAAAAGCTCTGGCTACGAAATACACTCAGAATTCATAGCCAAGATCAAAGAGAATCCATTTTCTGGAGCTGAAGGGGAGAATCCTTATGTTCACTTATGGGAATTTGAGCAAATTTGCTCATGTCTCGTGATTATGGGGATGGCCCAACAAACTCTGAAATGGAAGGTGTTTCCCTTCTCTTTGACAGGTCGAGCAAAGAAATGGCGTGATCACTATCATGAGAGAGTGGAGGGAAGTTGCGAGACACTACGAGATAAATTCTGCCTAACCTTCTTCCCTGAATCTCGGGTCGCTGACCTTCGAATCGAGGCCCTCACCTTCAAACAAAGGGAAGGAGAATCACTAGGGGCCGCTTGGGCTCGATTTACCTATCTTATGGCCACGGGACCTGACCTAGGGATCCCTGAACCCATCCTTCTAATACATTTTAGAAGAGGTCTCGAAATCGAATCAGCCAAATTCCTAGATTCGTCCTCAGGAGGATCTTTCACTCATTTGACACCTAGTGAGGGAAGGGCCATTCTAGACAAAATTCTAGAGAACACCCCTTACACTGGGATTTATGATGAATTCCCGAAAGAAATTCCCGAGGAGGTCATAGAAGAGACATCCACGACGGAAGATCTGAAAGCATCACAAGAATCCACACCAATCATAGCACATCTCTCCGATACTCTCCCTGAACCAACCGCAGCTTGTGATCTGGACCTACATGATTCTCGTTGTGCCTTCCCGTACGATTTCCATGACGAGCTATTCCGGGAGTACGGGGATAGCTCAAAACTTCCTGTAGTCGAAAGGCACAAAAATACTAAGGTCCAAGCCACCGACTACATTGACCAGCATTCTCGAGAGGAGCTCATTAAAAATCTTTCTGCTGTCATGAGTCGAGAATGGTTAGATGAGGCAGAGGCCTCAACTGAAGTTGTTAAAATGCCCACAAAAATTAGAAAAATGTACGGTGATGTAATGGGCATAAAAGACGACATTTGGTATGATCCAAGCTTAGGGATCAATATCATCTCAGAATCTTTAGTTCGATCCCAGCTTTCCCAGCCATGTCTATCTTCATCACAAAAGCGCCTGAAACTCCAATCAAAAGGCATCCTAGATTGCCTAGGTATCCTTCGTGTGGTGCCAATCAAGATAGACAAGCCAAAGCTCTATCTAGATTTCCATATCTTCGACCTTCCAAAAGATCTAGAGAAACAAATCATCATAGGAAGGCCGATTGAGAAAATCTTAAGGAATCTACCTATAGGAGATCTAGTAGAACTCAAGGTCAGCCGACAGTATGTCCCGACTTCTTTTTCTCAATCTCTTAACACTCAAGTGGAACCTGAGATCGAGCCCGATCCATTGGAGGAAGTCATGTCTATTACGCTAACTGACATGGCTCAACCAAGCTTTGAGGAAGAAGAAACTTATTTCTCAGAGGTTGAGGAAACTCAACCCCATGTTAAGCTCGATACCTCTGAAAAACCTCAATCGTCCCCAACCGAGCTCAAACCTCTTCCTCCTGGTTTAAAATATGCCTTACTCCATGGAAATCGAGACACCCCAGTCATTATAAGTGATAAACTCACGGACATTGAAACAACATCACTTATTTCTGTCCTGGAGAAACATCGAACAGTCCTAGGATATTCCCTCCAGGACTTGCAAGGCATAAGCCCGACCCTCTGCACTCATCGCATCCCAATCGATCCTGGATCAACACCATCGAGAGAGCCTCAACAGCGACTCAATAATGCTATGAGAGAGGTGGTAAAAAAGAAGTGCTAAAATTTCTCCATGCCGGAATTATCTACCCTGTGCCCAATAGTGAATGGGTTAGCCCTGTTCAAGTCGTTCCAAAGAAAGGGGGGATGACGGTGGTACGCAATGATAAGAATGAGCTCATCCCTCAGCGTACCCCCACTGGGTGGCGTATGTGCATTGATTACCGTAGACTCAATAAAGCCACCAAGAAAGATCACTTCCCTCTACCCTTCATTGATGAAATGTTAGAACGACTCGCTAAGCACTCCTTCTTCTGCTTCCTTGATGGTTACTCTGGGTATCACCAAATCCCTACCCATCCAGACGACCAGAGTAAAATGACATTTACTTGCCCCTATGGAACATTCGCCTATAGGCGAATGTCCTTTGGGCTATGTAATGCCCCCGCATCCTTCCAGCGGTGCATGATGTCCATCTTCTCTGACATGATTGAGGAGATCATGGAGGTTTTTATGGATGATTTCTCCGTTTATGGAAAGACCTTTGCCGACTGTTTAGAAAATCTCGATAAGGTCTTAGGGAGATGCAAGGAAAAGCACCTAGTTTTGAACTGGGAGAAATGTCACTTCATGGTGAGGGAAGGAATTGTTTTGGGGCACCGCATTTCTGAGCGCGGGATAGAGGTGGACAGAGCTAAGGTTGTGGGGGATATAGTACCCGGGTACCTCACGAGCAAGCCTGGCAGCCCACCAAAAGGGGGCGACCCAGTCCACCGTTCTGGACCTGAAGACGTGCGGGACAAGTCGGCGCACGGAGGAAGGATCTGGAAGGAGAAGTCCTAGTTGGAATAGGAATTATTGTAAAGAAGGAAAGGATTCTTAGAGATAGGATCGGATACAAACCGACTTGTAACCCTGCCCCCCCGATATATAAGGCGGGCAGGGACCCCCTCCAAAACATCTGAACCACGACTCGAGCCAACTCGAATCACCAAAACACGCAATACAACATACCAAAACAGGACGTAGGGTATTACGTCGAGTCGACGGCCCGAACCTGTATAAACCCTTGTGTCTGTCCATCCTAACCATCCTGCTTCCGATCTTTGTGATCTTTCCTGCATTACAAATCACTTCCGTGGGCTACCCCGTGGAAGACTGCCGGAGATAATATCACCGACAGTGGCGCGCCAGGTAGGGGATATCGCCGAGATCAATCTGGTAAGCTCGATGGATCGCGTCAAGATCTTGGACAGCTGCAACCTCCCGGACGTCGACAAAGTCGAGATCCAGTTCGGGGACGTCATTGCCGCCTTGGATACCCAAGCGGCAGGAGCTACGGTCGCCACGGAGGTTTCCTCTCTGGCGCCAACTTCGGCCATCACGGCCCAGTCCGGTCCGATCGCATCTGATCGTGCCGGATCTACCCCGCTGAGTCCATCGCAAAGCGCGAGGCCAGACCAGTCGGGAACAGATCTACAATCACTCGGTTCCGATCCGACTCCTAAGAGTCGCGTCACCGAGTCATCACAGAGTGTAAACGCTCAACCAACACGCGTCCAGAGCCCTGAGGTCATTACTGTCCAGACCCCTGGCTTTTGCGCGCTTGCTCGGAAGCAGAAGAAGAAGGACATCGTCCAGACGGATGATTACCTCTCTGGGAGCGACTCCTACGGGTTAGATCTACTGGGACCCTCGATCCTGGACGATCTGCCGGAAGGATACACAATGTCCGATGCCTCTACAGAGCCGGAACTACTAGGATCACTCGGAGAATTGACTCCGAGTAGTTTGGAGCGTTATACGCCCACATCCGACTTCTCCGAGTCCGAGGAAGACTACCTCGCGCAAGAGGGAGTCGGATCATATTGCTACATGGTGGCGCCAGCAACGCCAACCAATCCTGTCTCAGAAGATGAGGTCACTCCAGCTGAGGAGACGACTGAAGCCAGGAACCAGCATCGAGGACGCAACGCCAGTCGGGCGACTCGCAGAGCCGCACGACCGCACGGAGCCACCGCGTCAGGATCTGGCACTGCTCGACTCCAAGAGCCTCACTCTGAAGATCATCGTCGTCAACGGGATCAACACGACCGGAGGAGCACCCGGAACTTGATGCGCGACGGCATGTTTGAGTTCAACGGATACGACGTCTACGAGACACCGGTCCAGAACCTCGTTACTATCAACGAGGAAATCAATCGGCTGCCACCTAACACTCTGGGCCTGGAAAAGGTAAGGGCTCTTGTGCAGGCCGCCTCCGTCCAGGTTCACCAGATGCAAGGCAGAACGACCACGGACGCTCCTGAGCCCGGTCCATCGCGACACCGGGCCGGCGGCGGATCAGGTCGCGATGAAGACCTCCGCACCACGATCAACAGAGATCGAGATGCGAGGGACGTCATCACCAACAGCACCGAAGAGCGCCACCGTGAGGAAATCCGACGGCGCGAAGAGTACGATCGGGATCATGGAAATCCCCGTCGTAACCCCAACAGGAGCGGCTACTCGACGGAGTCAGACTACTCTGATCTCTCCGGTAGCCCAAGGTGCGGCAACAATGGCGGTCGCACTCCGCCACGACGACGAGTGCTTCCACCACCCAGGCGACCGACTCCGCCAAGAGATCGAACTCCACCGCGCAGCAGAACCTACCGACAGGACCGAACTCCACTCAGGACTCGGAACTATCGGAGGACCCGTTCCCCGCCCAGGGACCGGGATCGCAGGAGGGACAGCACACCCCCAAGAGCAGCTGACGGATCGGGTCCGAGCGATTCCCGCCCTAGAGGTCGGATCGGCGGATTCCAGTCGTTCACCGAGCGCTTGAGAAGCGTGACGTGGCCCAGAGGCTTCAAGCTGTCGGATATCGACAAGTACGACGGGAAATCTGACCCATCTCAATGGCTTCAGATCTACTACACCACCGTACAAGCGGCCGGCGGCGACGAAGACGTAATGGCAAACTATCTCCCCATCATGCTCACCAAGGATTGCCACAACTGGCTGGCAGGACTCCCGCAGGACGCCATCGACAACTGGGAGCAGCTTACCGAACTCTTCATCGGTAACTATCTCGGTACCTGGGAGAGGCCCGGGAGCAAGCGACTCCTCGGTCAGATCAGGCAGCGCAAGAACGAGACCCTACACGACTTCGTGCGCAGGTTCTCAGAAAAGCGCAACTCCATCACGGACGTCACGGATCAGGAGGTGATGTCAGCTTTCCAGCGCGGCATCTCCGACGG
>CM027120.1:38871012-39013614 GCA_015476505.1 Urochloa ruziziensis | reverse complement strand
GAAGGATCCGAATTGCCTCCAAACGTGCAACAGGAGCAAATGTCTCCTCATAATCTATCCCCTCCTGCTGCGAAAACCCCTGAGCAACCAACCTCGCTTTGTTTCTCACAATCTCACCACTCTCATCCCTCTTGTTCTTGTACACCCACTTGGTTCCTATGGGATGAAATTTGGAGGTGGTTCTACTAACTTCCACACCTGATTTCTCTCAAAGTTTTCAAGCTCTTCATGCATGGCATTGACCCAATCGGAATCAGATAAAGCGTGTCCAACATTTTTGGGCTCAAAAGACGCGACAAAAGCAGAATGAGCATAATGAGAGATGTTCTGTGACCTCGACCGTGTAGTGCGTTCATCCATGTTCCCGATGATCTTCGAAGGTGGATGATCCCTCTGTACCAGCCGGGGAGCTTCTCGCCTCGAGATTGCCTCCCCCTCAACATCAGCTTCCACTTGAACTCGATCTGGAGCGCGACTCGATGAAGGTGTAGCAGAAGGGCCGTCGTCGAACGTCGTGGTAGTAGTGGAAGTAGAAGGTACACGATCGCCACACGGTGCCTGAAATTCTTCATCATCTTCATCATCAGGCTGTTCTTCCTCAAAGATGGGCTGTCCCAAGTCATCATCACCTGCACACTCAAAAGCAGAAGAGCTACACGGAATGGTCTCGTCGAAGGTGACTTCGCAAGTCTCCATAATTTGGTTAGTTTCAAGATTGAGCACACGATATGCTCGAGAGTGATTAGCATAACCAAGAAAAATTCCATCCATCGAACGAGACTCAAACTTGTCCAAATTTCCTTTCTTCAAGATGAAACACTTGCAACCAAAAACCCGAAAGTGACTCACACGGGAGGAACGACCATGGAAAAGCTCATAGCAAGTTTTCTTCTTGAAAGCACGAAGGAAAATCCGATTTGAAACATAGCAAGCTGTGTTCACCGCTTCTGCCCAATACTTCCTAGGAGTCCTATACTCATCTAGCATCGTCCTAGCCATCTCACAAAGCGTCCGATTCTTTCTTTCAACAACACCATTCTGACAAGCAACATATGGCGAAGAGTATTGATGTTCGAGACCAAGATCACGACAGAAGGCATCAAAACGAGTGTTTTTAAATTCCGTACCATTGTCGCTACGTATAGCTCTCATGGCACCACCATTACTCTCGTTTTTCAACCTCAAAATCAGATCTCGAACAAAATCAAATGTCTCATCCTTCGACGCCAGAAAGAACACCCAAGCATACCGAGAAAAGTCATCAACAACCACAAGAACATACCACTTCCCACCAACTGAACGAACTCGAGCGGGGCCAACCAAATCCATGTGCAAAAGCTCCCCTGGACGCTCAGTCATAACATCTGTCAAAGGTGGGTGGGAAGCAGCAACCATTTTTCCATGCCTACAAGGTGCACAAACCAAATCTTTCTCGAACTTGAGCTTGGGCAATCCTCGGATAAGGTCAAGAGCACTCAAGCATGTGAGTAAATCAAAGCTCACATGACCCAATCTCCTATGCCACTTCCAAAGCTCAGAAGAAGTACCAGCGATCAAACATCGTGAAGGACCAAAAGATCGAGAAAAATCAGCACGAAAAATCTGTCCCTCAGGAATGATCATACACACAAGGTCACCTCGAGAATCAAGAAGTTTCGAATCACCACGCTTAAAGCGAACCTCATAACCCTCATCAAGAAGCTGAGAAACTGAGAGCAAATTGAAACCAAGATTCTTGACAAGAGCAACCCGCTTCAACATGAAAGTGTCGCTCACCTGAATAGCACCCTCTGACAACACTCTACCTCTACCCTTATCCCCGAAAGTGATGTACTGCCTGGACACCACCGGGGTGAGACTGGAGAACCACTTACCATTACCTGTCATGTGTCTCGAGCAGCCAGAATCCATCAACCAAAAGTTCTCCAAGCCTCCCACCTGCACAATCAGAACCGAGAACGACAATGAGCAAATGACTCGACACTGGGGTTAGCACAAAACGAGTCAAACCAGTGTCGGGCCATCTGCTCAAAAGAGGGGTTAGCAAAATCAACTCTACCGCGTGAAACCCTCTCGTCTCTCACCATCGGACCTCTAGCACCACGCGGGGGAAAACGTGGCCTAGACTCTCTCCTAGCCTCAAAGCTACGGTCGAACCTCCCTGAACCAAACTAACCGCGAAACGGAGGCCGCCTAGCAAACTCACGAACAACTGGAACACCACGACTAGCAACCACAGGAACTGTACGCACAAAAGCGTCGCCTCTCGGCCAGGGTGAACGAGACACAGGCACACTACGAGAAGAGTAGTACCTGTCCCTGTTCCCCACCTCCTTCTCTCTTCTCACCTCCCTCTTCTTCCTCCAACAGAACTCCTCAAGGTGTCCATCCCTTCCACAATGCTCACAATGGAAGCGGACTGGTTTTGGCTTTGGGGTTTCTCTCGGCTGGTAAACCCCACTCCTCACAAAGGTCACTCTCCTCTGAAAGTTCTCTGACTTAGGTGGAAACTTGGGAGGATCTGGAGTGGTGTCAAGCTTGTTCAGCAGGTGGTTTGGTTTGGGTGTGAAGGTGTTCTTGAGAATGGCTTTTGGTGGGTTTGTGGGAATGTTTGCGGTGGAGCTCTCTAGATCTCTCTCTCTCTCACCACTACTCTCACCAACCTTCTTAGAACCAAGACCACAACCATCAGCTCTCTTGAAACTAGCAATCAACATCTTGAGCTGAGGCTCACGACCAGACAACCAACCCAAACACTGTCTTAGCTCATCATTCTCATCTTGCAAGCGATTCACACACTGCTCTAACTCAACATTCTTCAATGCAACAACATCACAAGCAGAGCATGAATTTGCAATGGGAGATTTCAGTTGTGCTTCAAGTGAACTAATCATGGTGCGTGATTCAAGCAACTGAGCATGCAAAGCAGGACAAGAAGTACAAGCACCTAGCAAAGATGACCTAGACTTCAACTCAGCAAGCTCAACCCTAGCACTCTCTAGTTCATCCAAGCAAGTCATGTGTTTCTCCTTAAGCACAACCAGATCAGCAATATGCACATCACAGAACGAGCATTCTACCTCATCAGACACAAGAGGAGCATCTTTCAAAACAGCAATCTCAGACTCAAGCGAAGCTGCTCTCTCCCTAGACTCGCAAAGCAAAGACTCAAACTCCATGGCCTTCTTTCCAGTCTCAGAAAGCAAGGTCTCAAGCTCAGCCACTCTATCCTTGGACTCTCCAAGCAAAGACCTAAACTCCCTCTTCTCCTTGTTGGTCTTCCTAAGCACATCATCGCGGTTATCGACCAACTGCTCTAATCTAGCAATCTCCTGACGCAAAGAAGTGGGATCTGTCAATACCTCATCCTCGGAGTCGGAGTTGAAGTCGTCCTTGCTCTTCACGGAGTCGTGCGCCATGGTGCAGTAGTCGACGGCGGCGAAGGAGATGCCGTTGAAGTTGCGGTTCAAGCTCTTCTTCTCCTTGCGGTGGCCGCGGTCTTCATCTTCACTGCTTGAGCTTGACGACGTGTTGGTGGAGCTTGTGTCGATGTCGCTCGCATCAGCCACCATCGCTCGAGATCTGTGCTTCTTGTGTCCACCGTGCTTGTTCTTGGATCTTCTCTCGTCCTTGTTCTTCTGCTTGGAGCAGTACTCGTCCTTGGGACGGTGCTTGTGGTCGTCTCGCGGGCGGTGCTTGCGGTTGTAGTCGTTCTTGATCTCCTCGGGGGCACTCGGCGATGAAGTGGCCCATCTTCCCGCATCTGTAGCACGTACTCCCGGCACGCCTCGAACCCTTGCGGTTCTGATACATCCGCTCAAACCTCCTCGTGAGCAACGCGAGATCCTCCACGCTCAGCATCTCATACTCTTCATCTGGAAGGGACACAAGAGAAGACAAAGCAAAGTGTCTAGGAGTGTTAGCATGTCCATATCCAGAGCCACCGACTAGAGCCAGACTATGGGGATCAGTCGGACTCTTAGCCTTGGCAAGCAACTGTCTGTCCAC
Organism: Urochloa ruziziensis; assembly: GCA_015476505.1. Classification (NCBI taxonomy): domain Eukaryota; kingdom Viridiplantae; phylum Streptophyta; class Magnoliopsida; order Poales; family Poaceae; genus Urochloa; species Urochloa ruziziensis. The sequence goes on along the minus strand of CM027120.1, from coordinate 39,009,606 downwards.
CTCGGAAGACTTCAACTTCTAGATAAGCTCATCAACAGAAAGAGTCTCATAGTTTGCCGACTCCATGATCGCCTCAACCTTGGCACCCCACACGGATCTATCAAGTGCTTGCAGGAGCTTGATAGCTCGGTCATGATCCGAGTATGGGAGCACAGTAATGTTGGCTTTCATGTTGTTGACAATCGAAGTGAAACGCTGAAACAAAGCATCAACCGACTCTCCAGGCAAATGAGCGAAATTCTCATATTCTCTCCTGTACATCGAGAAAAGCCTAGCCTTGACATGGCTATCACCGCCGTGGGCTACCTTGAGCTTCTGCCAGATCTGGCAAGCTAGGTCCTCGCCCAAAACACCAAAACGACCCGAAACGCGGCTCGATCTAACACACCCAGAGGGGGGCGGTTAAACCGGCCAGGGGGGCGGTTAAACCGCCCGGGCCTGGGTGGCTCGGGAAAAAGTCAAAACAAAAGTGGATCTCCCAAACCGCTTGAGCTCTTGAGGCGAGATTTTGGTCAGATGATCTAGACCTCCAGTGGAGTGTTTTCCCAAAAGATCTCGGCCTCTAACTTAGTACAACTCCCAGAATCGTAGATCTCGCGAAGAACACCATGACCTCGAGTTCATCCCGAAAATCTTAAATCCAGAGCGATTCTCGGCGTTTGGGGGCAAAGGATCACCAGCAAAAGAGGCACAAGGCACTCATACGTGAATCCCCCAAAGAAATCCGAGAGAAAAACGCCCTAGAACAAGAAGAACGAAAATCCCCCAAAAATAGCTCCGAAAATACCCACGAAAATAGAAAAAGGAAAGGGAGCTCGGGAAATCAAATCATGGCACAAAGATGAGCAGCACAAACTCAATCACATAACCATGAATTCACCTATACAAACTAGGAATGATTCGAAGTAGTTCTAGGTGGAGGGGATGAAGGGAAAACTAGTTCAAAGGAAAAACTAAAGAGATAACTAGAGAGATAGCAGCCACTAGCCCTGAAGGGGCCTATTAGTAGTCCAAGTGGTGGTGCTCTAAAGACTAAGCTACCCCTAAGTGATACATACCCCTCAGGGGCAAATTTGACATTTTGATCTCAGATATTTTCTGGCTCGGGCACCTTCCACTGCAAGCTAGCTTCCCTCCGACGCAAGCCTTGCAGTCACGCCGCGTGTCCTCCGGATCGAAGCTCCTCGACGCCGTTCTTGGGCCAGCCCAGGGGGGCGGTTAAACCGCCCCTGTCAGCCCACACGGCCCAGCTGCCCAAGTTCGCCTCGTCGAGTCCTCGGTCCTTGGTTTTGAGGCCCAAACCAAGGGAAACCGTCCACCGATGATTTTCTGGCCAAATCACCAAACCCCGCGCGCAAACTTCGGTCGTTAGCCACCACCTTGCGCCGGCTTCTCGTCCGCGTACGAGCTTCGGTTGTGAGCCGCTACCTCGCACCGGAACCACGTCCCCTTGCTCATTCTTGCCAGCATGTGAACCGCACTTGATCCACCGGCCATCGGGTCCCTCGAACCAAGCCTACTTGTCTCTCCGCTCCTCGGAGGCCGCCATGGCTAAGACCTTTCGCGCCTGTTCTTCACCTGTACCAATGCAACCAAGCCGCATTCTACACCTGCAATACTTGAGCCAAGGGAAACGTCAACCCACACCACGTTGTCAATCACTCATCACACCAGGAAGCGACCATCCACCGGTCCTCGGACACACTGGGTCCTCACTTTTCTCGGTATGCTTGGGTGTTCTTTCTGGCGTCGAAGGATGAGACATTTGATTTTGTTCGAGATCTGATTTTGAGGTTGAAAAACGAGAGTAATGGAGGTGCCATGAGAGCTATACGTAGCGACAATGGTACGGAATTTAAGAACACTCGTTTTGATGCCTTCTGTCGTGATCTTGGTCTCGAACACCAATACTCTTCGCCATATGTTGCTTGTCAGAATGGTGTTGTTGAAAGAAAGAATAGAACACTTTGTGAGATGGCTAGGACGATGCTAGATGAGCATAGGACTCCTAGGAAGTACTGGGCAGAAGCGGTGAACACAGCCTGTTATGTTTCAAATCGGATTTTCCTTCGTGCCTTCAAGAAGAAAACTTGCTATGAGCTTTTCCATGGTCGTTCCCCCCGTGTGAGTCACTTTCGGGTATTTGGTTGCAAGTGTTTCATCTTGAAGAAAGGAAATTTGGACAAGTTTGAGTCTCGTTCGATGGATGGAATTTTTCTTGGTTATGCTAATCATTCTCGAGCATATCGTGTGCTCAATCTTGAAACTAACCAAATCATGGAGACTTGCGAAGTCACCTTCGACGAGACCATTCCGTGTAGCTCTTCTGCTTTTGAGTGTGCAGGTGATGATGACTTGGGACAGCCCATCTTTGAGGAAGAACAGCCTGATGATGAAGATGATGAGGAATTTCAGGCACCGTGTGGAGATCGTGTACCTTCTACTTCCACTACTACCACGACGTTCGACGACGGTCCCTTCTGCTACACCTTCGTCGAGTCACGCTCCAGATCGAGTTCAAGTGGAAGCTGATGTTGAGGGGGAGGCAATCTCGAGGCGAGAAGCTCCCCGGCTGGTACAGAGGGATCATCCACCTTCGAAGATCATCGGGAACATGGATGAACGCACTACACGGTCGAGGTCACAGAACATCTCTCATTATGCTCATTCTGCTTTTGTCGCGTCTTTTGAGCCCAAAAATGTTGGACACGCTTTATCTGATTCCGATTGGGTCAATGCCATGCATGAAGAGCTTGAAAACTTTGAGAGAAATCAGGTGTGGAAGTTAGTAGAACCACCTCCAAATTGCCATCCCATAGGAACCAAGTGGGTGTACAAGAACAAGAGGGATGAGAGTGGTGAGATTGTGAGAAACAAAGCGAGGTTGGTTGCTCAGGGGTTTTCGCAGCAAGGAGGGGATAGATTATGAGGAGACATTTGCTCCTGTTGCCCGTTTGGAGGCAATTCGGATCCTTCTAGCATTTGCAGTTGCTAAAGGGTTCAAATTGTACCAAATGGATGTGAAGAGTGCCTTCTTGAATGGGGTGATCGAGGAAGAAGTGTATGTGAGGCAGCCCCCGGGTTTTGAGAGTGAGAGATACCCACACCGAGTGTACAAACTCCACCGAGCTTTATATGGCCTAAAGCAAGCACCCAGAGCGTGGTATGGCAGGTTGAGAGGGTTCTTGCTTAGCAAGGGGTTTGTGATGGGGAAGGTTGATAAGACGCTCTTCTTGCTGAGAAATGGCAATGATCTTTTAATCGTTCAGATTTACGTGGATGATATCATTTTTGGTGGCTCTTCTCATGATCTTGTTGCCAAGTTTGCAGATGATATGAGCAGGGAATTTGAGATGTCGATGATGGGAGAGTTGCAGTTCTTTCTCGGGCTGCAGATCAAGCAAACCAAGGATGGGACATTCGTGCACCAAAGCAAGTACACCAAGGACATCCTCAAGAAATTCGACATGAGCGACTCCAAGCCGATGACTACGCCGATGAGTACGACTACAGCTTTGGATGCGGATGTAGGACGGAGAACCAGTGGACCAGAAGGAGTACCGGAGCATGATCGGCTCCCTCCTCTACTTGACGGCGACGAGGCCGGACATACAGTTCAGCGTGTGTCTGTGCGCTCGTTTTCAGGCTTCACCGAGGACTTCACATCGTCAGGCCGTCAAGAGGATTTTCAGGTATCTCAAGTTTACTCCTGAGCTGGGTCTTTGGTATTCTGCCGATTCCACTCTTGCACTTCATGGTTTTTCTGATGCGGATTTTGCTGGATGTCGTGTTGATCGCAAGTCTACTTCTGGTCAGTGTCAGTTTCTTGGATCGTCTCTTGTGTCTTGGTCTTCTCGCAAGCAGTCTAGCGTAGCCCAATCCACCACTGAAGCCGAGTATGTTGCTGCTGCTAGCTGTTGTTCTCAGTTGCTTTGGATCACATACACCTTGAGAGATTTTGGCTTAGACATGTCCCATGTTCCACTTCTTTGTGATAGCACCAGTGCCATAAGCGTAGCCAAAAATCCCGTGCTTCATTCCAAAACCAAACACATAGAAGTGAGGTACCACTTTCTGAGAGATCATGTGGAGAAAGGAGATATTGAGCTTGCCCACGTTTCTACCCAAAACCAGCTTGCAGACATTTTCACTAAGCCACTTGACCAAGTTACCTTCACCCGCTTGCGAGGAGAACTTGGTGTGTGTGCGGTTTTCTGAGCTGAGTTTTGGAGGCTTCTCTTGTAGCATATGTATATTTTGTACCATCTTTGTATCTTGATGTATATTTTGCTTGCTTTTGTATCTTGATTTCATCTTTTGTATCATATCTTAGGATGAGCTTCTCCTATATGCAGTGATTGGTACAACTTGCTACATTTTAGAGTTTAGGCAGGCTGGCTAGGGATTGATTGGATGGATGGCTATGCTCTTGATGGTTTTGATATATATTCTATTGAGATAGTCTCTTTTTGAATTAAAATGACAAACTGAACTTAATTCCTTCACCCATGAGTAAATGCCTTTGCATGTCTTGTTTGAGCCGAAATGGCTATATCTTGCTTAAGATCATGTTAGGGTGTGATATTCTTTTCAATTGGGTCAAAGACCTTTGTCATTGTAAATGTTTAGCCCATGCTTTATCTTGTGGAGGAGCATAAGCTTCTTTCTGTCGCAAAGACATTTCATGTACCATGCTTAACTTGAAATATTTGAAAAATGAGATGTCTATGCATGAAAGAAGAAAGATGAGAAAAAGAAATATTTGCAGAAATTTATGCTCATGTCTCTATGCTTTCACCATTGCACACACTTGCACACATGGGTGCTAAGCGGTTGCATGTTGTTTGCCGGAGAAGTCTCCCATGAGAAGTGAACACATGGCTCCGTGCTTTGACATGACATGAGGTAGAACTTGGGTGTTTATGATGATCTTTTGTCAAGAATGCTTGTCCTTTCATGATTTTGGTGAGATGAAGTTTATTTTTGCTTAAACAATCCATGCTTAGGACTTTGTTCATGCGGTGACATTTTTGATAAAAATCCACAATTTGCTCATGGCTTTGTCAATTGGATATATGTCTTCACCTTCTTGATGGCAATGCCCGTGTGACATGATGAACTATCTAGTTTGCCTCCTCTCTAACTTGTAGCATTTTGTATTGCTCATTGTATATTTGAGAAGCTTGTAGTTGCATTTTGTACCTTTTGCCTTGATGTGTGCATTGTCAACAAGGGGGAGAATTTCTGGAGCATTTGGCAAGGGGAGATGTTGCTGAACTTTGAAGAAAGCTTTTGCTCTAGATTTTGTCGAAATTGTGTGAGAGATTGAAAGTTTTGCCCAAATGAGGTTTTCTGAAAATTTGCGAAGATTCTGAGAGTTTGATCATTGGAATATCTTGCTGGGCACATGTGGAAGGTTTTCAAGTTGGAACGGCATCGTTGCGAGTTGGTTTGTGCATTTTTGGCATTTTTGGCCTTGGTCATCTGCCAGGGGCGGTTTAACCGCCCCCCCTGGGCGGTTTAACCGCCCCTGTGCTGAGTGCACAAAGTTTGTGATGGTTTGAGCCATTTTCGAGTGTTTTTCGCACGCACAAGTTCACTTGTTCAGGGGGAGTTGCATCTTTGCAGGGGGAGTGCTTTGAGAGTCCTGAAAAGTGAGTTGGAGAATTTGAAGTTTGTGATTTGTGCTTTGTGCTTTTGCTCTTTTGCCGATGGTGTTGAGCCCTTTCGCTTCTTCTTGAAGGGTCGGCGTTTCTGGAGCTTTCTCTTGCAGAGTGACTTTGTTCTCGGCTTGTTCTTGCTTTTAGTCACTTGCTTGAGTCTTGTTTTCGATTTCTTTTACATTTTCTTCATATCAATTGGTTACTATGTGTGTGTTGTCAATGCACTCATCAAGGGGGAGATTGAGGACCCGGTGTGTCCGAGGACCGGTGGATGGTCGCTTCCCGGTGTGATGAGTGATTGACAACGTGGTGTGGATTGACGTTTCCCTTGGCTTAAGTATTGCAGGTGTAGAATGCGGCTTGGTTGCATTGGTGCAGGTGAAGAACAGGCGCGAAAGGTCTTAGCCATGGCGGCCTCCGAGGAGCGGAGAGACAAGTAGGCTTGGTTCGAGGGACCCGATGGCCGGTGGATCAAGTGAGGTTCACATGCTGGCAAGAACGAGCAAGGGGACGTGGTTCCGGTGCGAGGTAGCAGTTCACAACCGAAGCTCGTACGCGGACGAGAAGCCGGCGCAAGGTGGCGGCTAACAACCGAAGTTTGCGCGCGTGGTTTGGTGATTTGGCCACAAAATCATCGGTGGACGGTTTCCCTTGGTTTGGGCCTCAAAACCAAGGACCAAGGACTCGACGAGGCGAACTTGGGCAGCTGGGCCGTGTGGGCTGACAGGGGCGGTTTAACCGCCCCCCAGGGCCGGTTTAACCGCCCCCCCTGGGCTGGCCCAAGAACGGCGTCGAGGAGCTTCGATCCGGAGGACACGCGGCGTGACTGCAAGGCTTGCGTCGGAGGGAAGCTAGCTTGCAGTGGAAGGTGCCCGAGCCGGAAAATATCTGAAGATCAAATGTCAAATTTGCCCCTGAGGGGTATGTATCACTTAGGGGTAGTTTAGTCTTTAGGACACCACCACTTGGACTACTAATAGGCCCCTTCAGGGCTGGTGGCTGTTATCTCTCTTGTTATCTCTTTAGGTTTTACTTTGAACTAGTTTTCCCCTTCATCCCCTCCACCTAGAACTACTTCGAATCATTCCTAGTTTGTATAGGTGAATTCATGGTTATGTGATTGAGTTTGTGCTGCTCATCTTTGTTCCATGATTTGATTTCCCGAGCTCCCTTTTCTTTTTCTATTTTCGTGGGTATTTTCGGAGCTATTTTTGGGGGATTTTCGTTCTTCTTGTTCTAGGGCGTTTTCTCTCGGATTTCTTTGGGGGATTCACATATGAGTGCCTTGTGCCTCTTTTGCTGGTGATCCTTTGCCCCCAAACTCCGAAATTGCTCTGGATTTGAGATTTTCGGGATGAACTCGAGGTCATGGTGTTCTTCGCAAGATCTGCGATTCCGGGAGTTGTACTGAGTTAGAGGCCGAGATCTTTTGGGAAAACACTCCACTGGAGGTCTAGATCATCTGACCAAAATCTCGCCTCAAGAGCTCAAGCGGTTTGGGAGATCCACTTTTGTTTTGACTTTTTCCCGAGCCACCCAGGCCCAGGCGGTTTAACCGCCCCCCTGGCCGGTTTAACCGCCCCCCTCTGGGTGTGTTAGATCGAGCCGCGTTTCGGGTCGTTTTGGTGTTCGTTTCGATTGGTTCGAGTTCCGCTGCTCGTTTCTTGTTCCTAGGGTCAGTAGCTTGACAGTGGCTACGTGATCTTGGCAAGATTGCTCTCGGAGGTTTCGGAGTTGTTTTGGGAAAATAGCCGGATCGATTGGAAAGAATTTTTATCGGCTCCCATTCACTCCCCCCCTCTCGAGATGTAGTGGTGGTTTTAAACCTCTTGGCGTGAGTATTTTTGGGTGGGGAAAACTTGGAGAGTTTCGAACCCCCGGCTGGAGTGAGCAGACATTAACCGACCCTTGGGTCGGGGCTTGGAGGCTATTGGACACCTCCTGTACCGTAGCAGGTACATTGTGATAAGATTTGTGATATGGATGGATTTGAGGCGTTGGGCGGCCATACCTATAATGGGTGCCGATTCGCGGACCACGATGTGGATACGCATTTGACGGGGACTTGCTTGCTCTGGCTTAGGCCGAGTCGGTTGGACCTAGTTACAGGACTTTTACGTACGCACCGCTTACCCTTATGGGAGGGGTTCCAGCCATTCTCTAGTTAGTCGGTACCATTGCTGTGGAGTAGTGTGCTAGGATTGGGCTTGCCGTTTCACGAGGGTGTACGGAGCCTGGCTGCGTTCAGCCCTTATTTCCGAGACTCTCAGCGCCTGTGTGGTGCTAGGGACTCACGATCCTGGATCGTTCGGTTTACTGAATGGGTCCAAGTCCGGGAATGCAGGATGGTACCGGTCTGATTAGGGAGTCGTGGTTGTGGGTTGTGTCTCGATCGGCTTGCAACCGATCGCAGCCCGAGTGGTTCCAGGTGTACACGCTCTGCAGAGTTAGAATCTATACGTATAGCCGCGTCCTCGGTCATGGACACCCCCTGTATACTGGCTTCTTCTGATTGGTGTTTTGGGACCTTCTACCTCCCCCTCTTCTAAAACTACAGGTTGGGATGAGAGCTGCTAGTTCAGGATAAGGTCCGGCGTTTGCCGTTGAGATGGGAAAGGTCGGAAGCTTTCCCATCGACTCGAGAGGAGAAGGTGGTGAGGATGAGACGGGAGTCTGGTGTGCCAGAATAGCCCGTGCTGTTGCAATATAGATGGGGATGATGATGATGGTATTTTATATTTTGCCGCTGCATAGGAAACCCGAACCTTTCCTTGATATATTTTTACCCTTTAGATTATAGGCCACTTAAAGCTTGCATACAGATGGTGACGTGAGCCTATCCCATTCCTTGGGGATAGTTTGTGAGTTGCAGGTTAGGACTTGGTGTTCAAGTCCGAATGTGTTAGATGGGTAGCGCTGCTTCGCTCAAGGATGCCTGTGGAATGAAGATGAAGACTTGAAGACTTAGCTACCGCTACGCAGGACTTCCGCTTGTCGCTCAGCCCGTGAGGCTTGTACTATACTCGTATTTCCATTTGGTATGGATGTAAACCTCTCTTTGTAATCTATTATTCTTTGTGTGACTATGATATTATGCTGAGATGAGTTCTGTACGTGATAGCTACTGATCCAGGGACTATCACAAGGGTACAAAGAGTTGGATTCTCGATTACGAAAATCCGGTTCGTCACATCGTGGTTGACTTGTCACGCCGCAATCTCCCCAGAAACAGGAGTCAGGAGCCAATGTAGTCGAGGCCCCATCATTGGTACTTGGCGACTCAAATATGCTGGAGAAAGACAACTAGGTAAGCCTGATGGCGAACCGAGTTATAATTTTAGCGTCAGCCCCCGAGCCTGGAAGCTGGCGAAGATGTAATAGCACGCTGTGCGGCCTAGAAAGTTGTCATCCAAACAAAGTAGTCGGCACTTGGCCAATCTTGTTAGAACAAGATATAGAATTTAATAAAAATAATTGAAACAAGTAACTTAGCTTGTTTGATGTCGTTTGTCGATGAAGCAGACTAGTCAAAGTTGATTTCGACTAGTTTGAGTTCATCACGAGCATATTGGCGATGCGGCAGTACCGCGACATAAGCTGAAGTCGAGCTTTGGCTTGATAACTTGCAACGGGTTGAGGCGACCACCACATTGATGAATTCCATTGATCATGATGCGCCCGAAGAGTCATCCTGTGTATTCAGGAAGCCCCCGGCAAGTTGTACTCATTTTGCAAGTTATACTTCATTGCACTTGATAACTGGTACTTGAAGATCACTACTCATACTGTGGAGTAGACTCTAGAGTACTTTCAAATAAGTACTTAGAGATTTAAAATCACTACTCTTTTTGTGGAGTAGACTCTGGAGTACTTTCAAATAAGTACTCAGAGATTTGAAATTACTACTCATCTTATGGAGTAGACTCTGGAGTACTTTCAAATAAGTACTCAGAGATTTTGAAATTACTACTCGTCTTGTGGAGTAGACTCTGTAGTACTTTCAAATAAGTACTCAGAGATTTTGAAATTACTACTCGTCTTGTGGAGTAGACTCTGTAGTACTTTCAAATAAGTACTCAGAGATTTGAAATTACTACTCGTCTTGCCGAGTAGACTCTATAGTACTTTCAAATAAGTACTCAAAGATTTGAAATTACTACTCGTCTTGCCGAGTAGACTCTGTAGTACTTTCAAATAAGTACTCAAAGATTTGAAATTACCACTTGTGGGTAGTTGCTTTATAAGGCTAGCTGGCCTCTACAGGTGTTCAGCCTGGTCTTAGTTACATCTAAGTACTCAGGGATCCTGGAAAGTAGTCATGTGATCTACTCTTCGAATTTTGACCGATGTATACTTTGTTGAATCAACAAGTATCAAAGGGAACTTCGAAACTTCTGCACGAGTGTAGTCGACGCACATGCGCCACTCGTTGTTGTTCTTCTTTCTCACCAAGACTAGATTTGCCAACCAGTCGGGTGGAAGACTTCCTTGATGAATCCTGCGGCGAGTAGTTTCGCCAGCTCCTTCTTGACCGCCTCTCGCTTGTCGGTTGCGATCCGTCGCAACCGTTGCCTCCTAGGTGTAGCTTTGGGATCGACGTTAAGGCTGTGCTCGATCAGGTTCCTTGGCACTCCTGGCATATCTGCAGGTTTCCACGCAAAGATGTCGCAGTTGGCTTGCAGAATCCTGACGAGCTCGCCTTCCTATTTCGGGGTTAAGCCGGCCCCGATCTTGGTGGTCTTCGACTGGTCTCCTTCCAGTAGTGGTGCGTCCTTGGTCGCCACGTCTTCAGGGATAGCCGCCTTGTGTGGTCCAGGCTCCTTGCTGGGGACCTCGTACTCTGACTGCTTCAGCTTCTGAGCTGCTGCGAAGATCTGGGTCATGGCGTTGGGTACCTGAGTGGTAGCTGCAAACTCCACAGCCTCTCTGTCGCAGTTGTATGATCATCGCAAGTCACCGCGGATAGAGATGACGCCTCTGGGTCCTGGCATCTTGAGGACGAGGTAGACATAGTGTGGTATGGCCATGAACTTGGCCAAAGCCGGACGTCCGAGGATCGCTTGATACGAAGTCTCGAAGTCCGCCACCTCGAACTTGATGTATTCCGTCCTGTAGTTCTCCTGCGTGCCGAATGTGACTGGTAATGTGACTTGGCCGAGGGGAAGACTGCCATTACCAGGGACAATGCTGTAGAATGGGGAATCGGTGGGAGTCAACATTTTTTTCAATGTCGAGTCCCATCCTCTTCAGGGTGCCAGAGAATAGCACGTTCAGCCCCGCCCCGCCGTCGATGAGCACCTTGGTGAGTTGTGATCCTGCCACCGTGGGGTCCAGGACGAGTGGCAATTGCCCTGGTTCATCGTAGCTGTTCCACTGATCTGCCCTGGAAAAGGTGATTGGAACCTCCGAGTACGTTACGTATCTTGGGACGGCTGGCTCAATTGCCATTATGTGCCGTAGAGCGAGCTTATGCTTCGTCCGAGTGGGGAAACCATAGTCGCCACCCATGATTACCATGAGTATGTTCTTGGGCTTTTGGAACTTGGGCGTCTGGTCCTCGTCGTCGTCTTCTTCTTCGTCATCGGCCCTGTCCTTGTTCTTGGCTTCAGGATCGAGTGGTTTCCTTGCCGTCTTCTTCTTGGCCTTGTTCTCTCGATCCTTCTCGGCGTATATGCGTTGGAGATCATAACACTGGCCCATGGCGTGCTTGTGCTTTGGGTGCATTGGGCACGGCCTGTCCATGATCTTCTCAACATCGCTCTTGCCGGGGTAGTTCTTCTTCTAGCTTCGCATGCCAGTCTCCAGAGTCGCGACTGTGTCGTCTGGCTTGCGCTTGTTGTTCTGGGAGCCTTGCTGGCCTTTGTCGTTTTGCCTCTCCCTGCCCTGGGGAGGGCCATACTTCTCGAGGTCACGGTCTTCTTGCTCAGACCACGTCTCAACTTGGTCACGCAGGGCGTCCAGAGTCCTTGGTCGATGCAGGCCAAATTGCCTGTCCAAGAACCTGTTGGTGATGCCGTTATGGAACAAGTCGATGCAGTCGCGATCAGAGACGTCCACCACCAGAGTCTTGATTTCCATGAAGCAGCGCATGTAGTCGTGCGCGCTTTCTCCTTTGTGCTGTTTGCACATGGCGAGGTCATGTCGAGTCTTAGGGCGACTGTATGTGCCTTGGAAGTTTGACACGAAGATCTTCTTCAGGCGTTCCCAGGAGTCGATGGAGCGTCGTGGCAGGTTTTCAAACCATGTGAGTGGAGCGGGCTCAAGTGCCATTGGAAAGTATCTACACTTGATGGCGCTGTTGCCACCCGCGCACTCAATAGCTGTAGAGTAGATACACAACCACGACTCAGGGGAGGTCTTGCCGTTGTACTTCTCGAAGCCGATTGGTTTGAATGGTTGCGGGTAAACCGCCATCCGGATGTCACTGGAGAACATTGGGTACTTATCGTCTTCTTCCTTGTACCCCCGGGCTTCATCACGCCTCTTGGATTCAAGGATGGAGCGCGCGTCGCGATTGCCGTTGATGGTTTGCCGGAGGTCGACACTGTGTGCCGGCCCGTGGGATGATGTAGCAGCATCGTTGCGATGAGTACATCCACCTCGTTGACGGTCATCTTCTGGTTGGTGTGGGGGTGCGCCTTCTGCACGGTTGGCTTCTCCCAGTCGGCTGGGGTTTGGGGGACGATGCTTGTCGCGGGGAGGTTGACGTCCGCTGCTTTCGACTTCTTCGCTGCGTGATGGTGCGGCGGCGATGGCTTTGTCGAGAGTGCGGATCATGTCGTTGATCCTTTCGAGTGCAGCTGCCGTCTCTGGGGTTCTTGGCAGGCTACGGACGTGGTAGGCAATCTCCATGGCCTTAGCCATAGGAAAGTCGTAGCGTGTCACTCGCGCGAACTCTTGAGCGAGGTTGCGACCAGCCATGACGCGATTGCGAGCATTTAGGCGGCGCTGAGCCCTCCTGTTGTTCCGGATTTCTCTGTCAATGGCCGCTTGGGCGGATTCTCCAGCGGATGCGTCTTCGTTCGCAGAGATGTCTCCTTCTAGCTCAAAAGCGTAGCACGGGTCGTTGTCGACGCCACCAGCTGCTGCTGCGCCAGCCATGAAGACTTGTCGATTGGGTTCGACAGAGTCGCTGGAGCTTGGGGTGACGAGCTCCGTAGAGCTTTCTTCTTCTAGCAGCAGCGGTGTGCCGTACTGGAACGGCAAGTCGTCAGTAGCTTCAGGCCCAAAGAGTACAAAGATCTGGCGGGACTCGTAGACGTCCCGTGGGATCCTGTCTCTTTGGTACACTAATCTTCCTTCAATTGTGGCGTAGATCACGAGGTCGTGTTCGCCATCGTATTGTAGTGTCTCCTCGTCCGAGTCCGAGTGGCATTCGGGGACCGCTTGGCTCAGAGAGTTGGCGTGTCCTGCCATAACTCGGACTGGGACGTCCCGCTTCAAGTCCATGACGGACTCGAACTGGCTCCGTAACGCCTCACAATATGCGTGGGTCGAATTACGGAGTTTCAAACGGGAATTGGGGTGGGAGGGTTGTTTGCTTCTCCGTAGTCGTGATCGACTCGGACTCTTGCCCGTGGATGAGGTCCGCGAGCGTGATCTCGCCGAGTTGTTCGGCCAAATCTTCCACTATGGGCGCTTGCTCCTGCTTCAACTCGACAGGTGTCTCGAAGTAGCTGTAGAAACCACCCGAGCCGTCGGCGACATAGACCCACGAGCCAAAGTGGAAAGTTGTGCCCTCCTGAGGCACTTCAGCTTGAATGTAGGTCACCATTGCATTCTCCACGGGATCTTCGAGGAAAACCCCTACCTGGCGCGCCAGATGTCGGTGATCTACCGTCAATCCTACCGAGGGGTATCCCGAGGTAGTAGAGTTTCAGGTGGGTTTCACCGAGATCAGGAACGCAAAGGCTAAGAGACTCAGGATTTAGACAGGTTCGGGCCGCTTAGAAAGCGTAATACCCTACATCCTGTGTGGTGATTGGTATTGATGAGATCGTGTGTTTTGGGGAGGGTCCCTGCCCGGCCTTATACACGGCGGGCAGGGTTACAAGGTCGGTTTCGAGTTGAATCCTAACCAATTACTACTCGGAGAGTGCTTTACAAGGCAATCCGAGTAGTTTACAAGTCATACGACTAGTTTCCATAACGAGAAGAGTCCTTGCAGTACTCTACTCTTGTTCTTCACGCATGGTACGACTCTGTCTGGAGACAATCCATGTGTCCCTGTGGGTCCATGGTCGTACCTCCAACACCATTACAACCTAGTTTTGACCATCAACAATTCGGTGAAATGAGGATGATCATACCATGTTCCATGCATAATAGTGTTGGAGGATAAAACAGGTGAAACAGGGGCCAAACCTGGCACAGAGCCAGGCCGGCCGGCCTAGCCCAGGCCGACCGGCCTCCCCTGGCCAGGTCTGGCCATGTCACTGATCCACAAGCTCAAGCAAATACCCAGGATGATCAAGCACCGTGCAATCAACGTCGGTTTGATCCAGGGACCCGAAAGGCCTAGAGTGCAAGACACATGGATTAGAGGGCCCACAACATCGGATTTTGGACAACCTCAACTGAACGCAACTGTTACCGACCTCAGGAAGCAATCTAGAGCGTCCACGACGAAGGCGGTGGCCAGGGGCGCCAGGTGTAGGCCGATCGGCCTACACCAGGCCGGCCGGCCTCCTGCTGCAACTCCACGCTACCAGCTTCAGCGTGGAGGTTAAGCAGGCCGGTGGCGTGATGGTTACGAGTGCTACCGACCTTGGGAGGCTACAAGAGGCTGCCTTCTCTTCCATCCAAGACACACACCACACTTCTCAAGTCTTTACTTGAAGGGAGCTCTTATATCTTTTTCATTTCTTAGATTAGGATTAGAGTTGGGAGTAGAGTCGAGTCGAGCTTCGCTCGGATCTTCGGAGTCTTCGGAGTTCTGGTAAAGCTCTTGTTTCCTTTTCTTCTTTTGAAGAGTTTATCATAACAATACTATCTTATTCAGAGCTTAAGTTATCTTTCATATTTATTTCTTGCTCTTTCTTAGAGTAAAGTTCTTAGCTCTCTTCAGAGTTAAGTTTGGTCTCCCTTTAGTTTTAGTGTAGAGTTTAGTTTTCGCTCTACCGGGTTTTATCTCGCGGGTTTGCTCACCTTGACCGGGTCGTAAGACGCCTTAGGGAAGACGGGGATTTCTCTTGACAGGCCTCAGGGGAAATGTTAATCTTCGAGTGCAGACGTGGTGTCTGGCTTGTTGATTAACTAGGAAGTGTGTTGCACCCCACGGAACTGCAGTGGTAGGCGGCAGGTGGTGATAGCCCTGTCCGTCCTTCGTAGTCCACCACGTTCGGGTGTATTCATAACAGTAGTGCTGAGCCCAAAGAACCCCTCTCTCACCCCGTTCTAAGGTTCTCCCGTTCTAGCCGTCGAAGCGAGCTCTGTTCCCGGTATCTAAGCTAGAGTCTAGGCTAAGGCCAGAGTGTCTTTTGCTCTGAGTTAGGAAGTATCTAAGTCCGGTCTCTCCCAACATATTTCCTTTTTTATAGACTTAGGAGCTTCTGTGTGTCACTGGTCTTTCAGACCTTCTATCCGGTCATTCATTTGACCATTATCCCTCAAACCTAGAGTTTGTACCCTTGGGTTTTTGGCTTGATATTTCTGGCAAGATTTATCATATCATTCTTCAATACACTTTAACCATCTGCTTCCCTGCGGAAATATAAATACGATACCTTGGGATAACTTCCGAGGTGAAGTGCTACAATGAGATATATTCTGTGCGCTTGCAGAATCCATTTTGCATACAATGACATATATCTTCGCGCTCTTGAGCGTTGCTAAAAACATGATGCTAAGAGTGCCAACAAGCATTTGTGGCGCCGTTGCTGGGGAAGCAATTGGCTAAAGTTACTGTTGAATTATTTGATGGTCTTTACAGATTTACCAAACCACTAACCCTAGTGACCTCACCACTGCAACATTCGTCTATTTTTGATGTGTTTGCAGGGTAGTGCATGACTGGTTTCAACCTACCGTCAAACTTTGATCCGAATCCAGAACGCATTGGAAGAGTAGTGCTCAAGCAACATTCTCGAGTCGTCATCCAACTCCGAGTATGAACCAGACACAGGTTCGTCGTATTCTTCGGCCCTAGAATCACAAGAGATGGCCCAGCCAAAGAAGACACTCCGTGAGTTCTCAGCCCTGTCAAGCAGCAACATTCCGGGACTGTCGAACGCACAAGAAGGGGGATTTGAGCTGAGGTCTGGCCTAATCAACATGGTCTAGGCCAGTCCTTTCTGCGGAAAGGCAATTGAGGATGCCAACGCCCACCTTCAGAATTTCCTGGAGGTGTGTAGCACTATCAACCCTAATGGCACACCGACCAACAACATCCGCCTACAGCTCTTCCCATTTTCTTTACTTAAGAAAGCCAAGGAGTGGTTCTATGCCAACAAAGCATCCTTTGAAGGACACTGGCAGACATGCGCCGACGCATTTCTGACCAAGTATTTTCTGGTGGGCAAGACCAACGCCCTCCGAGGAAAAATCACTAGCTTTCAGCAGCTAGACAGAGAGTCAGTCCCAGAAGCTTGGGAGCGACTGCAAGAGTACATTGCAGCCTGCCCCCACCATGGTGTGGAAGAGTGGTTGATCACTCAAAACTTCTTCCACAGCCTGAGCCGCCGATCGCAAGAGCACTTGGATGCAGCTGCGGGAGGAGCTTTCCTCTCGCTGGATGTAGACGCTGCGAAGGCACTAATTGAGAAAATATCCTCTCACCAAAGTTGGGTGGGAGAGAGACAAGCTCCCCGCACCAAGGAGTACACCAGATTGACTCCGTCGACATGCTGACCACTAAGATGGACCTTCTCTTGAAGAAGATTGAATCTCTCGGAAAGGAGATGAGTCCGATTGTGGAACACCGAATCACATGTGAAGCATGTGGAGAAACAGGACACTCGGGCACCAGCTGCCCGATGACACAAGAGGAAGCCTGCTTCATTGGAAACAACAACAATTCAGGCTTCCGTCCTCAGCAAGGTTGGAATTCCAAGCCTAATTTTCCCTTCGCCCAACAGCAAGGTAATGGCTCTAACAACGGTTTTCAACCGTCGTTAAAAGACATCTGGTATGGCCAAAAACAAATTAACGATAGTATTAGCAAGAAATTTCTTGCTAATGATAAAGTTATGGAGTCGATGGCCTCCCAGATCGAAGCTTTTAATTCTGTTGTTAAGAACCAGCTGAGCTTCAATAAGATGATTGAAACTCAAGTAGCTCAGCTGGCCGCATCTTGTCCAAACCCAAAAGCAGGGAAGTTACCCGGGCAACCGAAGGTCCCTTTTAAGGAAAATGTTAGTGCGGTAACCAGGCGGGTTGGAAAGTCCACGCGGGATCCATACAACCCCCAAGATGCAGGTACCCAACAAAAGGAAGCTAGCAACACCGAGCCAGCCACCGAAGAGGAAGACGACGAGGAATCCATCCCTGTCTCCAAGGAGGGGAATGAGGCATCGAAGGCCTCTAGCGAAAACCATGATCCCACATTCCTCCCGTTCCCCGAACGGAGGAGAAGACCAGTGGCCGATGAACAATTTGACAAGTTCGTCAAGGTAATCAAGAAGGTATACATCAATATGCCACTTCTTGATGCTTTGCAGGTCCCGACGTATGCCAAGTATATCAAAGACATACTTAGCAACAAGAGGACTCTACCCACAAGGGAGACGGTACAACTGACTGAGGAATGCAGCTCTACCATACTCGGCCCCCGCATCAAGAAGAAGAAAGATCCTAGTTGCCCCACAATCTCATGCTCAATTGGAGGCCATGATTTCGACAATGCCCTATGTGACTTGGGGGCGAGCGTCAGCGTAATGCCAAAGGTATTTTTTTACCACCTTAAGCATATTTTGCTTGTCTCTACACCCATGAGTCTGCAGCTAGCGGATCAATCGATCCGCTACCCACACGAAGTCGCGGAAAATGTCCCAGTCAAGATCTGGGATTTATTCGTCCCTGTGGATTTCATCGTCCTTGACATGGAAGCTGAAGCCAAGAACTCTCTCATTCTTGGGAGACCAGTCTTGAGTACCGCGAATGCAAACATCGATGTGGGAAAAGGGACTATTCAACTCAAGATCAATGGAGAAACCGAAAATTTCTCCTTCCATCCTAAAAAGACCCCTGAACAAGTCAATATGGTCAGAGAAATCACACCCAGAAATCCCAGGATGCCAACCATAGAAACACTCATGACGATGGTGGAAGCCCTCACCGCCAAAGAAAAGAAAAGACATGATCGCTATCATGCGCGGCGAAGGATATCAAGAGCGAAAGTACTGGAAGAGCAAGCAAAGCGCGACAAGGAAGTTGAAATCAAGCCCCGTCCAACCCGAAAGGAATGGCGGGTGAAAGCAGCCCCGAACAAAGAATCGGAGAGTTCCGCTTAGGACGTAAAACTCGAGCCCTCGCCATAAGGTATATGGTATGTATCCATGCATTGCATATAGAATAGGTTTCCTTTTCTAAATCTTTCTTTCAAATCAGCATGTTTAATTTTTGAAACTTGCATTCATATTTTATTTATGCATCACTTAGCATATAAAAAAAATTGGCCAAAATTCAGGCCGGTCGACCCCACTTGTCATTTTCTATGGCCAGATCAAAGCAGCAAGGAACAAGCACATGTGAATGGGCACGACACAAGAGGATGGAGGAAAATGGGCAGCACACCAGGCCGAATGGCCCCATGCAGGCCGGCCGGCCTCCCTCGACCGTCGCTGTCCCATCCTCACCTACCGGAGCACGATGCACAGAAAGGTGACCATCGACGCACGGGATGGGCACGACCGGCGCCATGTGCAGGCCAAACGGCCTGCCTCAGGCCGGCCGGCCTCCCCCTGCCTCGCCTCTATAAAAGCCAACGCCCAGCTTAGGAGCAACTCGCCCCAAGCACAGGTATGCATGCATCGTGAGCACTTCCCTTCTCCCTTGCTCCAAATTTCGAAAATCCTTAAGTAATGTTAGAGTTTAAACCACAAGAAAATTCTGCTAAAATCCATTCTTGAATTCTTGTGAGAACACTGGTTGAACGAGAACGTTTGTGGTGGTTCTTACCCCACAAGAACGACTAACCGAGTTGTGGTGATTAATCTCCCACAAGAACGCCTAACTTCGGACTGTCTAACCCTGATTTCATTCGGGTATTGTGAGACTAACCTTTTGCAGGAATCATGTGGACAAAGGCACGTCAGACGGCACATGGAGTCATGACCAAGCTCAGCTCTTTGAGCTCCCACCGCTCTCAGGGATCATCTGCTTCCCGGGACACTATGTCTATCGATTCAACTCGGCAAGACACAGAGTCCCAGGAGGAGGAAGTGCCTCGGAACAGGCTCCGCATCCGAATCATGACTCGGGTCGAGCACATCGTTGCTCGGTCCGAAGAAGAGAGAATGGTGCTGGCGAAGCTTCAGGACCGCTACTACACGCATGCCAAGTGCTTCGACCCCATGCTGCTGATTAGAACCGGTCTCGGAGGAGACATGGAACGGGCTTTCAACAATGCCGGATGGCAAAACTTCTACCCCGTCCTGGAAACAGGTTCACACATCCTCACTATGGAGTTTTTGATGAGTTTGAAAATCGAAGTTCTTCCCAACGAGACAAATATTTGCTTCCGTTTTTTCAATGAGGATTTTACCTTGACCCCGAAGCAACTCAGTGAGGCTCTTGGTTTTAACAAGAGATACATCATTGATGCCAACCTGTTGGCGACTAACCACCAGTACAACCGTGCCGCATGGTGGGATAGCATCATAGGCGAGCCATCCTCGGGGAAAAATAGCATCACTGCCATCCAGAACCCCACTCTTCATTTTCTGGCGAAGTGGATTGCTATGGTGGTTCACCCACGAGCTGATTTGCGTCTTTGCCTTTTGTCTGATTTAGAGTGCCTTTATGCCATGGTCAAGAAAATTCATTTCTCGCCTGTCATGAGCATGCTTGACGACTGGTAGAGGTTAGTCACTGGCCGAGCCACAATTGAGATAACCTCACTAGTCACCCGCATTGCCGCCCACGTTGGTGCTTTGCAGGGCGCTCAAGTCACTTTCCTTCCCGCTACACAAGAGTATCAGTCTTGCATTGGTTTAGACCTTTTTATCCAGGGTCACTTGATGCGCGAGGGCCCTGGCCATACTCTTTTCATGTGCTATCCTGGTTTCATCGACGAAGTCGAGCTTCCATGCGCGGATTTGTTGCTGAGATCAGCGAAAAGTCTAACCATGCAGCTCAGAAGGAAGTAGCCCGCTCGCCACAGTGTTGCAGGCCCTGTGACACGTGGCAGGCGCACCAGGCATGACAGTGAAGCCAGAACTTCTACCGCACCACAGCCCGAGTACCACCATCAGCAGCAACCCGAGTACCACTACCAGCAGCAGCCCGAGTACGACTACCAGCAGCCGACGGAGAACCCCACTGCCCATATGAGTTTCGATGAGGTGTTCGACTACCATCAAGGAACGGCAGGATACGGCCCGCAGGTCGGACCATCCGCCTCTGCCAGGTATGACTACGAGAACCCG
The DNA here is from genome assembly GCA_015476505.1 of Urochloa ruziziensis. Lineage (NCBI taxonomy): Eukaryota > Viridiplantae > Streptophyta > Magnoliopsida > Poales > Poaceae > Urochloa > Urochloa ruziziensis. The sequence goes on along the minus strand of CM027120.1, from coordinate 38,989,358 downwards.
GTCTCCTGGGGGATCACTGATCTTAGCACCAGGTTGGAGACGATGACTCTGCAATAGCAGCAGCTCAGAGATGTAGTTGCACACAACACCGACCTCACGCAGCAGAACTAGGGGATGACCACATCCCTCCAGACCGACATGCACGGCTTCTTCGACCACATGCACTACGACCCCAACCAGTACTACCAGTGAGCTTCAGCGAAGCTTGGGGGAGTCTCAGGTATGTTCGAAAGCACCTTGCCTTGCCTTGTTATGATAATAATATCATAACAAAAAAACAATGTTGAATAAAAAGCTCCTTATGTATGGAATATGGTTGATACCCTTGGAATGATGAATAGTTGCTCTGTTCATGCCCTTTAAGTGCCTCGTGCTTAATCCCTTACTTCCCAAGTATTTGAGTTCGTTGGCATTTAAGGATCCACCATGTTTATCTGTGGAAGGAGAGCACTTGTTCATTGTTTAAGTTATTGTGAGTTTTGATATGGTTTGTTTCGAGGTATAACTGCATGCCTAGTAAGGAACCTCTCGAAAGTTTTTATAAAATATTACTTGGTGAATTTTCCCCGATGGTTTAAATGTCCTATCCAGAGCCTAAACAGTTGTACATCTCATGAACAACCATATGCTATCTTGAGTTGCTTTGAGTCTTGTCGAATGGTGAAGTCCGCTTGCAGAAGGCACTTGTCATTTACCGGTCTTTCCATCCACCTCAGCCTCAAAATGGCCGACTAGTCAAAGTCCCGCTTTGGGGTTGACATCCACCGTTGATGACATATACTCACCTCACCACAAAGCTCACCCCAAAGGTCCTCAATCACTATCTACAAAGTTGAATTCCTCTCTGTTACCAAAGTAAGAGAAGAGATGTATTCGAAAAAAAAAGAGTTGGAGACAATGCTCCATTCGAAAAAAAAGAGAGAGAGAAGAAAGAAGAAGAGAGAAACATCTAAAAAATATGAGAGAGAAAATAACGAGTCCCAAGACCTTTGAGCATCACACCTTCTCCCTCTCCACTTGAACCCATGAATTCCAAAGACCGGAATTTGACGAGTGTCATCGCTCGCGAACCACTCTTCGACTCGACAACAGAAGTAACCAAGGTATGCCACTCTTACCCTACCTACAATTCCATTTCAGGCTTAGTGTAGGGAAAAGTTGGTCATTCCGACCAAGAGTGAGGATTAAACACCTTGAGTGACTCGAGAGTACCATCGGGGAATGAATGAACCATCTTTTGAAAAAAAAATTCATATATCCGAGATGGAACCTGAAAAGTCACAGGAAATACTTCAGAGATGACCGTTCAAGCTCTCAACAGCCCAAGACGTGAACCGTGCAGCCCCACGATGAACCATGGTATGAGTTCTCTTTTATGCCAACTTATTCAAATGATTTGTTGAGTTTTGTCTTAAGCACAGGGTACTTAGAGAGTATAAACATTGAAGCAACTCCTGACCCGCCGAACCTAGAGTTTAGCCTTGCTCGAGGACGAGCAAGAGTCTAAGCTTGGGGGCGTGTTGACAGCCATTACAACCTAGTTTTGACCGTCAACAATTCGGTGAAATGAGGATGATCATACCACGTTCCATGCATAATAGTGTTTTTACTAACAAATTCCATAAGTTTTGGATGAGTTATGGTTGCAGGATAAAACAGGTGAAACAGGGGCCAAAACTGGCACAGAGCCAGGCCGGCCGGCCTAGCCCAGGCCGACCGGCCTCCCTTGGCCAGGTCTGGCCACGTCACTGATCCACAAGCTCAAGCAAATACTGAGGACCTAGTGTGTCCCGGTGGATGGTCGCTTCCTGGTGTGATGAGTGATTGACAACGTGGTGTGGATTGATGTTTCCCTTGGCTCAAGTATTGCAGGTGTAGAATGCGGCTTGATTGCATTGGTGCAGGTGAAGAACAGGCGCGAAAGGTCTTAGCCATGGCGGCCTTCGAGGAGCGGAGAGACAAGTAGGCTTGGTTCGAGGGACCCGGTGGCCAGATGGATCAAGTGCGGTTCACATGGTGCAAGAACGAGCAAGGGGACGTGGTTCCGGTGCGAGGTAGCGGCTCACAACCGAAGCTCGTATGCAGACATGAAGCCGGTGCAAGGTAGCGGCTAACAACCGAAGCTTGCACGCGGGGTTTGGTGATTTGGCCACAAAATCATCGGTGGACGAAGCTGGTGCAAGGTAGCGGCTAACAACCTAAGGGGTATTGTGTTGTATGCTTCATGTGAGGGTGTTCTGGACATTTGCAGGGTGCCTATATATATGAGGAGTGGCTATTGTGGGCAGCCATCCCTTGGAGAGAATAGGTGGTAGGCATCTCATTTGTTTGTGAGAGAGTCTTTTCTAGGGTTTGAGAGGGAGAGAGAGGAGGGATCTTTGATTTGATCTTTTCACCATTCTAGCTTTGTTTGTGCTAGCAAGTGGCTTGTAACCACACATGGTGAAGTAATCCATAGTTCAATTTCGTGCCATGATTTGAATCCACGAGCTCCTTTTCTTTTTCCTATTTTCGCAGCTATTTTTGGAGCTATTTTTGGGGGATTTTCGTTCTTCACTTCCTTGGGCGTTTTCTCTCGGATTTCTTTGGGGGATTCACGTATGAGTGCCTTGTGCCTCTTTTGCTGGTGATCTCTTGCCCCCAAACTCCGGGAATCACTTTGGATTTGAAGTTTTTGGGATGAACTCGAGTTCTGGGTGTTCTTCACGAGATCTGTGATTCCGGGAGTTCTAGCGAGTTAGAGACCAAGATCTTTGGGGCATAGCCTCTCCTTGAGGTGTATTTCATCTACCCAAAATCTTGTCTCAAGACTCCAAGTCGTTTGGGAGATTTGCTTTCGAGTTGACCATTTTTGAGTCGATCCATTGATCCGATCGGTTTTTCCTTGGCTTGGTCGGATCAATCGACCGCCAGGTCGTTTGCGAGATTCTATTTCAAGTTGACTGTCTTTGCTGAGTCGATCGATCGATCCGATCCGTTATACTTGGCTCGGTCGGATCAATCGATTGCTCTGATAGAAGATCGATATTTCTGGTAGAAGATCGATATTTCGATTGAAAGCTCCGATCGACCGGTCGGATCATCCGATCGCTCTGCGGGTACTGTGGGCAGTTTCACTTGATAGCGGTCGGAGCATAGGTGATTAGTCCGACCAATGCTTTCCATGCTCGGTCGGATCAATCGACCCGTGTAAATTGCGCTGAACTTTGCACTGGTTTTCTCACGATTGCGATCGGAGCATACGCGATAAATCCGATCGACTGGTATTTGCTCGGTCAGTTCAATCGACCTATACAATTTCCGCAGAACTCTTCCTGTTGAGGTCACATCTTGTGCTCACTTTGTTCGAATCTTTTTCCGCTGCATTGATCTAGTTCCTAGGGTCAGTGGCTTCTCACTAGCTACGTGATCTTGGCTAGATTGTCGGATTGGCTTGGAGTTGATTTGGAAAAAGCCGGACTTGGGAAAGAAATTTTTATCGGCTCCCATTCACTCCCCTCCCCCTCTCTGATCGCCGTTTCGGTCCTTCAATTGGTATCAGAGCGAGGTTAAGGATCACTCCACCTTTATTGGCTTTGTGATCCACGGGGCGACAAGGAAAAAGGCGATTTTGCTTCCGAATTTGGTTTTTGAGATTTGAGCTTGTTTTTGGCTAATCCTAACCGGTGCTTTGAGCTATGGCACCAAACTCTTCTTCGTGTGTGTCTCTGTCCTCAGGTGAAGAGAAGCATGATGACCTTAATGGAGGTGATGAAGGGATTGCGTTTATGCGTCTTTTGGAAGAAGTGCATCATGAAGACGATCTTTGACGCAAGATTCACAAGATGAGTAGAAGTAAACTTTCCCAAGGTATAATTGACTTGTTCACTCGCCTTTGTGCTTATGGCGAGACAATCAATGACCTTGAAAAGAAAATTGGCATGTCTAAACTTGATTATTCTCCTTGCAATTCTTGTGAAGCATTCATTAGAAAGAATACCAATTTGATGCATTTTTGTGATAGTTTTAAAGCTGAAAATGACTTGCTAAAATCTAATGCCTCTAAGCCATGCCCTTCATGTGTTTTCTTGCAAGATGATCTTGATGAGGCTAGAGATGAGATTGTTTCGTTGGAGTCAAATGCTTTTTTACCATGTGCTTCTTGTGAGTCTTTGCATGCCGAAATTAAAGAATTGAAATTGACTCACATCACTTGTTTGTGAGATGAAGTCCACGCCATGAAGGCCACGTCTCTCCCACCGCCTCACACTCCTCTGCCCAGGACTCAGATATCTGAGACTGCTATGAGAGCATCTCCTCCGCCCAGCTGTCATCGAGTTCACCACTGTACCATGCATGGCAGCTTGAGCCGTCTAGCACCCATGGGCCCTCTACACCTCCACGGCAATACGAACAAAGCGCACCTCCATAGCAACCCGCAGCACAACAGGCGACCTCCACCAACGCTACCACAGGCCGAGACGGGACCCCAAATACGATGCCTAGAACAAGGTTACGACAACAAGATGCCACTGTCGTACGTCCACAGCTGGACAAGATCTTCACCCTAAGAGCCCCGCCCGGCATAAAGCATGGTGCCTCGTCAAGATGCCACCAACGGGGAGACCGACACCCCAAGGGCACCACCATCATGCCCACCGACAAACGCATCAGTGAAGGCTTTCGCCCGAGTTCCCACCACGCTTGCCGCACGCACATGTCCAAGGTAGTAGCCCGCTCCCCATCATCTGCGCATCGTCTCCATCTGAAGAAACCCGGCGCAGCCCAAAGCACCACCATGACACCTCCAGCATGCGCCAACCAACCCCCTAGCCCTACCACCATGGCCATGCTAGGCCAGCATCGTTGACGAAGAAAGGAAGCCGCCGAGCCCAGTCGTGGCCAGCCGCACCCGGCCGCTGGCCTTGGCCTCCTGCCCCTGGCCGCTGGCCAGCCGTGGCCGCCATTGGCCAGGCGGGGGCCGGCCGTGCCAAGCTGCCGCCGCCCCATGCCACTGCCAACTGCCGCCCCCATCCACCACTTATATCTGCGCTTGCCAAGCCGCCGTTGACCACCTCCCCGATGCCACAAACGGTCCCCCACCACACTACCTCCGTGGCCCCTAGCTTGCCGCCACCGCCGCCGAAGAAGCCCGGCCACCGGCGAGCTCCCTCCATGGCGGCGGCCGCTCCCACCGTAGGACCCGAGGGAAGGGGAAAGAGCCGAGCCACCGCCATCAATGGAGCCCTTCAGACTTCCAAAGGCCATCCTCAGGCAGCGGCGCGGTGGTGGGCGACGGCGAGGGGAAGGGAGGTGGCGCTAGGTTTTGGAGCGCTCGAGCCACCCGCGTGGGGGGCGACGCGAGCATCCATTTTTTTCCAACAGATTGCGGCAATGAATGTGAACCGAAGGTTCCGCCCGCCTCGTTTTCATATGTGCTCAAAGCCATAGTTTTTAGATAACCCTGATCCCCCTCCCCTCTTAGGGTGTTGCGGTCCCTTCTTCACACATGATGTCTGACAATGGCATGGCACAACGAGAAACCTTAGAGTTCGGCTATAAGTGAGATCTATCTATCTATATCTATATCTATATCTATATCTATACTAATCACAGACTCTCTAGAAAGTCCCACGTTAATCGAAAAAAGAAAAACATCTGGCCATCCATCTAAAAGCAGGACAAGGTTTTCACGGCTCAGATCAAGTCATCGTATTCCACTATTTCTGTTATGCACGGGTCCCCATGGACTCTCATGAGTTCAATTTGGACTCAAGCATGACTGGAAACAAAGTTAATAAATTAATACTTTCCTTTGGCCGATTATACTTGACAAGGATAGTACGTAGACTCTATGCACCAATTGTCATGCACAGATAACATCTAGATCCCCAACCCATGATCATGGTATGTAGAAGGTCTATTATAAGGACCGCATAAACAAAGTAGTCTAGGAAAAAGGAAAGCTACTTTTTGCTTTGCGTCAATGGTAATTTCCATATGGTACAGCATTCTAGAAAATGCAACAAATTTAGCAATAGCTTTAGTTTAGTGGCAGAGCTAGAATCTCAAACCGGCCAAAGTAAGTGAGCAAGGGAAACAGTACCATGCGAGTCTACTCAATTTTATTATCCACTGAGTCTTTGATATTCTTTTTTTTTACAATCTAAAGCTTTCTCTTCCCTTTTTACAAAAAATATTACTACACAGATGCTCATATATATGTATGTAGACTCACAAACATACATGTAAGTCACCACAAGTGCCTCGCTATCAATGGACACGTCGTCGTCTACCACTGAAAAATAGGCGCACCTTAAATCTTGGAAAATGGGAGCACCTATGCTGAGTCGAGAACTTGAACCCGACTGAGCATGTCCTCCACGAGGAGCCTTGAGAGCTAAGCTAGACTAAATTCGTAGAACCTTTTTCTTCATTCCATAGGGCGGTAGACCAACTATATTGTGCAGACAAAATATATTCAGTTCTCCCCCATCAACTATTTCCTGCTTTAGCTACTGGCATGAGTTTGTTCTGAAATTTCATGGCTCTAATTAACCTGAACTTTTTTTTTAATATCATGAAAGGTATTCTGGTAACCATGGTGTGTGCTATGTTCTTTTCTGAATGAATGGAAGTAATGTTCATCCAATGTATTAGAATTGTTGGCCTTTATTTCTGATTTGATCACAAGACCGCAAAATGTCATTTAAAATTATATAGTAATGTATATTACCCAAGGAAGCTACACAGTCTTAACAAATGATATTGTCTAAAATGTTGGAGCGACCGTGTACCTGTATATATCCCTTTTTATACATCAATGGAAAAAGAGTCAGTGTGGACCTTCCCCGCTGTTTCGTCAAAAAAAATGTTGGAGCCCTCAGTGAATTTAATATTTAGTTAATGTTTATTTTGTTGTTTCACAAGGGCCAATTTTTATAGAGATAATGCTCTTTTAATACGCAACAATAAAATCTATTCAGCATATTGCATAGAGTATTATCAACGACCATTCTGTAATAAAGTGTTAAAGGGAGTGTTACACCACATCATTGTTCTTTCAATTATTTGTCGAACTCAATAATAATTACAATAAATTATTAACTTGGTAAATAAATTTGTATATTTTGCAAGCTATAAACTAGGCCGTGCAACTGCACAGGTTGACGACTAGTCTATACTAATCACAGACTCTCTAGAAAATCCCACGTTAATCGAAAAAAGAAAAACATCTGGCCATCCATCTAAAAGCAGGACAAGGTTTTCACGGCTCAGATCAAGTCATCGTATTCCACTATTTCTGTTATGCACTGGGTCCCCATGGACTCTCATGAGTTCAATTTGGACTCAAGCATGACTGGAAACAAAGTTAATAAATTAATACTTTCCTTTGGCCGATTATACTCGACAAGGATAGTACGTAGACTCTGCACCAATTGTCATGCACAGATAACATCTAGATCCCCAACCCATGATCATGGTATATAGAAGGTCTATTTTAAGGACCGCATAAACAAAGTAGTCTAGGAAAAAGGAAAGCTACCTTTTGCTTTGCGTCAATGGTAATTTCCATGGTACAGCATTCTAGAAAATGCAACAAATTTAGCAATAGCTTTAGTTTAGTGGCAGAGCTAGAATCTCAAACCGGCCAAAGTGAGCAAGGGAAACAGTACCATGCGAGTCTACTCAATTTTATTATCCACTGAGTCTTTGATATTTTTTTTTACAATCTAAAGCTTTCTCTTCCCTTTTTACAAAAAATATTACAACACAGATGCTCATATATATGTATGTAGACTCACAAACATACATGTAAGTCACCACAAGTGCCTCGCTATCAATGGACACGTCGTCGTCTACCACTGAAAAATAGGCGCACCTTAAATCTTGGAAAATGGGAGCACCTATGCTGAGTCGAGAACTTGAACCCGACTGAGCATGTCCTCCACGAGGAGCCTTGAGAGCTAAGCTAGACTAAATTCGTAGAACCTTTTTCTTCATTCCATAGGGCGGTAGACCAACTATATTGTGCAGACAAAAATATATTCAGTTCTCCCCCATCAACTATTTCCTGCTTTAGCTACTGGCATGAGTTTGTTCCGAAATTTCATGGCTCTAATTAACCTGAATTTTTTTTGATATCATGAAAGGTATTCTGGTAACCATGGTGTGTGCTATGTTCTTTTCTGAATGAATGGAAGTAATGTTCATCCAATATATTAGAATTGTTGGCCTTTATTTCTGATTTGATTACAAGACCGCAAAATGTCATTTAAAATTATATAGTAATGTATATTACCCAAGGAAGCTACACACTCTTAACAAATGATATTGTCTAAAATGTTGGAGCGACCGTGTACCTATATATCCTTTTTATACATCAATGGAAAAAGAGTCAGTGTGGACCTTCCCCACTGTTTCGTCAAAAAAAATGTTGGAGCCCTCAGTGAATTTAATATTTAGTGAATGTTTATTTTGTTGTTTCACAAGGCCAATTTCTTATAGAGATAATGCTCTTTTAATACGCAACAATAAAATCTATTCAGCATATTGCATAGAGTATTATCAACGACCATTCTGTAATAAAGTGTTAAAGGGAGTGTTACACCACATCATTTGTTCTTTCAATTATTTGTCGAACTCAATAATAATTACAATAAATTATTAACTTGGTAAATAAATTTGTATATTTTGCAAGCTATAAACTAGCCCGTGCAACTGCACGGGTTGACGACTAGTATACTTATACTAATCACAGACTCTCTAGAAAATCCAACGTTAATCAGAGAAAAAGAAAAGTAACAAGGCATTTGATGCAGTATGAATGGTCTAGATTTACTCCAACTCCCCACGTGAAACTCCATCACGTCCACCTCCTGGACTCATTCCTTCCTTCGTTGAGAAAAAAACCTACGCCGTTAACGCGTCCACCTTACAGAAGGATCGATTGACCTCTCCAGGAAAATTGCAATTTATTCTCCTGCCGGCGCCCTCATGTATATGTTCCATATATATTTATGACCTAGAAAATCCAACGTTAATCAGAGAAAAAGAAAAGTAACAAGCCATTTGATGCAGTATGAATGGTCTAGATTTACTCCAACTCCCCACGTGAAACTCCATCACGTCCACCTCCTGGACTCATTCCTTCCTTCGTTGAGAAAAAAACCTACGCCGTTAACGCCTCCACCTTACAGAAGGATCGATTGACCTCTCCTCCAGGAAAATTGCAATTTATTCTCCTGCCGGCGCCCTCATGTATATGTTCGATATATATTTTTTTTTTGAGCCAAGTTCGATATATATTTATGACCAATAGTCTGGAGTCAACAATCTGCTGCCATAATTGATCGTCCCAGTTGAAAGGTCGCATGTACAATTGGCTAGCTGCCGGCGTCTAGCGTTCACCCGCGGCAGAGGCTGCGATGGTTGCTTGGCATCACTGCGCTGTTCAGAGGCCAGAATCCATCTATTATATAGTAGTAATCGTTCCAGCATGTTCGCAACCCTCCTGCCAGGTTACCTGGTATACAAATTGCAGATTCACGATTCAGATAAAATTAACTCGCAAGAAGCTTGATCTGATGGCATGCGACCAGAATGTAATGTTGATGGAGCTTCTGCACTGTCATCTGCAATGCAAGGTTTCTGTATATTACCTATCTTTTCTCTTATTTTCTTACTAATTTTCATCCTCCAATGCAGTTGGCAAAGAGTCTCCAGCCGAGTTGACCCTCGGCCTTCATCAGTTTGATCATGCCCTTCTTCAGATGGGTTGTGGACTTGTGGTCACTGTTGTCTTCTCAATTCTCTGCCGACAACATGCATCGAAGCCACGACTGCCGTAGATTCAGCTCAGCTGTCTGCCATTGCTGAACCTACACGCTGCCCTCCTCAACGCGTTCAGCAGCCAGAGACACGTACGAAGGTAAGATTTCTGGGTAATTAAATGATTTTTCTGCAAGTCTGCAATACGCGATCCTCTTATACATCTGCTGCTATTGTTTGGTAACATTATTGTAGTGCCCAGTTGGCATGGGTAATGCTCTGTGCAATAATCCTCATAATCTGTACGGCAAGATAAACTGCTATAGACTTCGATCTGTTGATTTTTATTCATGTTCCTCAGATTTCATGATTTTTATTCACGCTACTCCTTCTGAACAATAGTGCGCATTCTCAAACCTAGGAAATTTTAGGTGAAGACGAACATCTATTTGCCTTTCTTTTACTAGACGAAAATGAAAAGTTCAACAAGTACGTATAAACATATAATAGGTTAGAAAAAGAAAGCTCTTTTCTTCCCATCCATATCCATAAGAAAATATGATGACATTAGCCCATCAATCTTTGTATGTATATCCATAAGGAGAGTACTCCATTAATTCCGAAGGACGACCTCATCAATGAAACCAGGCCACTACAGAGATCATCGCCAAGCAGGGACGCCACGCCATGCCCTCACACAAAATTTGCCACGGTTGGCTCATGAGCGGGAGAATAGTCAAATAATTGAAGCGTGCTAAATAGGCAGGCAAGCGGCAAGGGACCACAGTAGCCAGAGAAGATCAATTGATCTCTTTTTGAAGAGAAGAAGATCCAACAGACTACTACGGATGCTCGACGCACGGCATTTGAAACAAGCTGATGTGAAACAGGGAACAATATTCCTTCGGCTGGATATCATATCGACTGTGCTAACGTATGCAGATGCTGCCGTAATAGCATGGCATCCAGCAGAATGTTGGGCAGGAGCAATGCGATTTGCAAGCCATGAGCCATGACAATTGAGCGAAGCAGCATACATCAGTGCAATGGATTAACAAATTAAGCAAAAGCTTTAGTTACGGCAAAGCACTACAATCTTCACTAGAGGAGAATGAGGCATCCGCGGACAACATAAACAACGGCCATTTTTTTGCCCCGGTGCTAATGGAGTATTTGCACCGGGTCCAACGGCTAGCAGTCGCGCGCAGGCGCGCGTGGCGCGCGTTGGTGGGGGGGAGGACCTTTAGCACCGGTTGCATCCAGCAACCGGTGCTAAGCACCGGTTGCTGCCTGCAACCGGTGCTAATTCCATAGCAACATTTAGCACCGGTTCTAGCTAAGGACCGGTGCTAAATACCCGATGTTAGCACCGGTTGCAGCCAGCAACCGGTGCTGATTATCTACCTATATATTCCCCCCTTCCTCCCCACGCCCGAGCCAGCATAAACACTCCGAGCTGTGTTCATGGTGTGCTCGGGTTGAGGGGAGATTTTGCCATTTTTTCTTCAGAAATTGTGAAGCTTTCCTTCTTTTGAAGCATTCTACGAGGTACACAATTTCATCCTCTCATGTTCTTGTTTAGTTTCTATTGTTATTATACTTTATAAATATGAAATTTGTGAAGAAAAAAAGAGAAGAGAGAGAAACGGTTATATATGTGTGTTCATAGTGTTTTAAATTTAATGTTAGGTATGTATTGGAGAAATTTTGTTAGAAATGTTTTTGAGTATGCTTTTTAGTATTTTATTTATAAATGGAATATAATGATTTTTAAAAATGTGTTATGTAATTTTTATATTAATTGGAGATATATGAAATTGGTTAGTTTATTTTGACAGAAGTTCGTATGTTGTAATGACTATTTTTTCAATAACATTTATTGTTTTTTGAGAAATAAAAGCCTTGTGGATATAAATTATGAACATTGGTCGTGTTTCATTATGACTTTGAGAAATACAATTTTATTTTCAATTAGATCACTTTGTAATGTATGAATAAATTATGAACCTTGGTCGTGTTGGATATTTCGATAATTTTGAAATGTGTATGAATTAATTAAATCACTTTGCTAAATGTAGATGAATAGGCAATGGATGCACTTGGCGGACCGACGCAGTCAGGAATGGGTTGATGGCATGCATGCTTTTCTCGATGTGGCGGAGGACAACAAGTCTCCGTCAGGTGACATGTTTTGTCCGTGTGGGCAATGTAAAAATCAGAAATCGTACAAATCAAGAGGGGTTCTTCACTTCCATCTGATGACCCATGGTTTCATGCAAAACTATGTGGTTTGGTGGAAACACGGTGAAAGAGGAGTCATAATGGATAACAATGAAGAAGAGGAGGATCATAACGACATTCAATATGGTGCCTTTGCGGATGTTGCAATGGATTAGTGCTGACCAGGAAGATGTTGCTCCACAAAATGACCCTAATGATGCACTTGGTCAAATGTTACGTGATGCCGAGCAAGGCTGCGACAATGACAAGGAAAGGAAAACGATAGATCGTATGTTACAGGACCACAGAACTGATTTGTACCCAAATTGCAAAGAGGGGCTGAAAAGGTTGGGTATCACGCTTGATTTTTTGCAGTGGAAGGCATGTAATGGTGTTACTGACAAGGGTTTTGAGGAATTATTGAAACTCGTGAAGAAGATTCTTCCGAGGGTGACGAATTGCCATCAACAACGTGGGAAGCAAAACGTGTTGTTTGCCCTCTTGGTTTAGAGGTGCAGAAGATACATGCGTGTCCTAATGACTGTATCCTATATCGTGGTGCTGAATACGAAAATTTGGATTGTTGTCCGGTTTGCAAATGCACACGCTACAAGATCAGGCGGGATGACTCTGGTGAGGTTGATGGGGAGACTATTAAGAACAAGATTCCTGCGAAGCTGGTGTGGTATTTTCATTATGATGATGCATGGGACAATACGGACACCTCAAGTCTTCGTTCCTCCATCGCTGGTCCTAGATCCTCTGCTCGTCCTAGTTCATCATCAGCTCGTCCAAGTGCAGGATTGTAGTTTATGGATACTAAGTTAGAAAACTTAACTCTTTTAGCACTATGAGATGATGTAACTCTTTTGGCACTAAGATATGTAATATATGTCTTTTTTATGTTTATACGAGCCTTATACAAATACTAGTGCAGTGTAGTACGACATCCATATTAGAACAAATACGTAGGCGAAAAACGTTGGCAAAATACGTATACAAACAAATAAATATGAAGGCTGGAAAAGGGAAATTATATGGTCCCTCTTTAGCACCGGTTCTATCCACAAACCGGTGCTAAAGGGGCTCGCGCAGGGGCCATGTGCGCGGCCCCATTTAGCACCGGTTGGTTTCGAGACCCGGTGCTAAAGGGCCCCTTCAGCACTGGGTAAATGACACGGTGCTAGAGGTGTACCCCTTTAGCACCGAAAGATTAGCACCGGTTGGGAAACTGCTGCTGAAGGGGGTTTCCCAACCGGTGCGGATGCCTCATTATCTTCTAGTGCTTCAAAGCAGCCAGGTAGGTGAGCAAGGAAAAACGAACCATGCCAATCTACTTAATTTAAATATTTATATGATTACCATTTTTATATATGCAAGTTGTTTTCCGTTTACATTTTGAAGATTGACCCTTAGCTTTATACTATAATGATTAAGACCCGTTAGGTATGATACGGTCTAACTTAATTTTAGTGTTCAAAAATGATATGTAACGCATCACACTTATCAAGAGAATATGTTATCTAACTTACATTGAGAATTATGATGGCTATCATCGAAATTAAGGTGGATTCACATTTTAAATCCATACTATTTACACACTATCTTCCAACTTGAATGACTACTATTATGATATACTTTAAAGATATGTTGGTCATTATAAAATGTAGCTTGTGCATCGAACATTCTAAAAATGATGAGCACTTTAACTCTATTAGATCAGCCTCAGTATTTTTTTCTAAATTCAAATCTTTTCCTGTGTTTGTAAAATACGATTGTATATTTGTCATATATCTACACCATTTATATTGTGCAAATGACAATAATATTCAGATCCCACATTAAATACTTTCTGCATTAGAATGTTGGCATGCATTTATTCTTCATTTTGTGGCTCTAATAAACTAATGATTGAAATTAACCTACAAATTTGTGATACAAGTGTTCCTGAAAAGTATTGAGATAAAGAGATGCCTCCGGTTCTCTTCAGAATAGTTGTATGTAATGTGGATCCAATAAATTTGAAGTACAAATTGGGTTTTAAAATTATATGGTAATATATATTACCCATAAAAGGGACACTCTTAAACCATAGATGCTGCCCAAAATGTGGGAGTCTTGGATGAATTATTATTTATCAAATTTCAAGTTATATTATTGTTGCTTTTAAGTAAGTTGTTATATCAAATTGTAATTAATACCATCTTTAAGACAACATTTACATTAGAACGTTTAGCAACATAACTAGCCCGTGCGAAGGCACCGGTTGTCGGCTAGTATGGCCTAGGATTTCTTATGGTTCAGCCGGTCCTTATTAACTGCATGATAGATCGATACAAACGTAGATTGCTAAAGTTTAGATAATTGCGCAAACATCAAGCAGTTGCACATGACCCTACATGTCCCAGCCCCAAACTTTATATTGCCTATGTTTCCACGACCGATGTCACAACAGGCACACCATAGCAGATTTATATGAGTCTCTCATCCACTTAGGTTCATTCCATGATACCATGGATGTGCATGAGCTATTATTTTCTTTTATTGTACTATATATTTACCATTTTAGGGCTGAGAGGAATTGGGAATGTAGATGTTGCATTCCTCTAGCGTTCCGGAAGACATAGAATCCGAAGAAGGGTTGGATGAGCAAATCTACTCAAGAAATGATTCTCCGTTGCAGCAACCAGTTCTTAAGCAACGAAGCTAGCACAAATATTTGGAGCGCTGGTGGATTACAGGCTCTATGTCTGGAACAGGAGGGTGGAACAACAACAATTTATAGTGAGTCATACTCCAGGTGTGGTTTAGAGGTAGCACGTTTTTGGCGATGGGGGAGAATAATAGAGAAAGCAGGCTTAGCAGGGCTGTGCTGGGCCCCTTGGTCTTGTTATTAGGTTGGCATCTCAAATGTATCTAGTTTAATCTAACTATAAATATATTAGATATATTATGTCTATATTTGTTCTTTACCACTGATGTTCTGGTCCAAACATTTGGGAGAACACCAAATGGTTCACAGGAAGGAAAAATGTCACACACCTTGTCTCTTGATCAGAAGTACGCGATAGAAAGAGCAATCAAGCCGGTAGCTGAATATCATATTT
Source organism: Urochloa ruziziensis (assembly GCA_015476505.1). Lineage (NCBI taxonomy): Eukaryota > Viridiplantae > Streptophyta > Magnoliopsida > Poales > Poaceae > Urochloa > Urochloa ruziziensis. Next base: position 38,974,281 of record CM027120.1, on the reverse strand, counting down.
AATAATGAGTATCACATCTCAAATGTAGAGATTGGTATAGGGATCTCTTCCTCCAATGATCTGGGTAGTCTAATGCTGAGAATTATGGTGAAAATATACATCTTAGGGACTGATAAGTGAGCTCGTTATGGTGTTCGGTTGCCCAATTTCCACCGTTGGTAATATAACATACAACCCTTGTGGGCATAGGTACATTATTTTACCGAACACCTAGATATATTATTGCATACCAGTTTATTTTTTCGCTGCCATCTAATAAAGCAAATCTCGCTAAAGCTGACAAGCTGATACAGACTGCAAAAACGCGAACGGCGTCACCTTGGCAATGCTGGAAATTAGGCCCATGGTCCCATACTGCTAGTTTGAGGTGGTGCAAGCCAACTTAAATAGAAGAGCTCTCTCACTTCACTGAATGTGTGTGAAGGAGAGAATGGGGCTTGGTCTACATAACACAACGCACGCACGCGCGCGCGTATACGCGTTCCTTTTCGCGTGACAGACCGCGTGACTTGTGACTTGCGAGCAGCCAAGCCAAGTCAGCGCAAACCTTTTGCCATTTGCGTGTAATTATTGACAACGGTCATTAGAGATAATTTACACACAGTCAATGCCATAATACCGATTTATGTGGGTGGGGCGTTATTGTAGGCGATCAAATCAACAGAGAGTTGTTGGCCGCCTCCTCTATAAGAGGTCGTTGAGACGTCTAGGAACAGCTGGGTTGAACACCGGAATAACCCACTCAACTCTCTTCTCTCTTTTTCCAACTAGTGAACTGTGCTATGGTACTGAGCTGCTAGAACTCGCCGGCCCTTCTCCTTGGCGTGCACCGAGGAGTAGGGTGAGTGAAATCTCCGAGCCCTTGCCGTCGTGAAGCCTGCACCAGGGGCGGCAATAAGGTTTCTAGGCAGCGCAACTGTGCGACCGCTCGAGATCGATCGACTACGTTCTGCGCTGCCTCATCTACGATTTGCACTGCGTCAAGCCTACAGGAGGACGGAGCGCTGATCTGTAAGTCTAATGGATTTACACACCGTTTACATGTGTATGTTTCGGTTTATACCAATCTGTATGCGAGTAGATTTGATTTACATAGCAGTAGCATTGTTTTGTGTAATTTGCCTCAATTTAAAATTGGGTAGATTTAAACGCATATTTCCAACCCTTCAGAAACGTTATTTATGAGTTTATAATAATTCAGCAATGGCTGGTGCTTCGGATGCCATGAAACCTGAGAGGTTTTCTAGCGGTAACTTCCGTAGATGGCAGACTAGAGTCAAGTTTTGGCTCATGTCTATGGGATTGTGGTGGGTGATCCATCCAATGATGCCATTTACGGATGAGCAGTCCGCAAAATTTGGAAGTTCAAGTGATACTGCACTTGGATGTATCCTGACCCTGCTGTCGGATCAGCTCTACGATGTGTATATGAGTTACACAAACCCCACAGAGTTGTGGGTTGCACTTGAGCGCAAATATGGAGTCTCTGAAGGTGGTCGTTTACTCTACTCCTGTGAGCAGTTCTATGACTACAGCATTGACGCTGCAAAGTCGATAGTTGCACAGGCGCATGAGTTGCAACTGCTGGTTGGGGAGATAGCAAGTTTGGGTTGTGCCTTTCCGGACAGGTTTGTGGCAGCGGGCATTATTGCCAAACACCCTGCTTCATGGAGGGATTTTGCCACTTCCCTGAAACACAAAAGAGAAGACATCTCCACCGAGGATTTGATTATAGCTCTCGATGTGGAAGAAAAGGCAAGGGCAAAGAATGTTCCAGGAACATTCGCTCAAGGTGCAAGTGCAAATGTCGTAGTGAACAAGCCCAATTACAAGGGCAAGGGGAAGGGTAACTATGGTGGAAAGCCTAATAAAACTTCTAACTTCAAGAAGAAACCTGAGAAGGATGAAAAGATCAGAGCATGTTATGTGTGTGCAAAGAAGCGCATCTTGCGAAGAATTGCCGCCACCGCAAGGACCGAGATGATGGAAAGCCAAACAAGAAGGTGAACGTCACCATTGGCGATGGCAATGAGGCTAAAGAATCTCGGTATGGTAATTTACCATTTGTATTTTCGGTATTACAATCTACAGATTGGTGGGTTGATACTGGTGCGAATATACATGTATGTTCTGATATGTCCTTGTTTACTTCTTACCAAGGAGCGTGGACTTCCTCCATCTTGATGGGAAACAGATCAGCTGCTTCTGTTCTTGGTGTTGGTACGGTCGAACTAAAGCTGAGTTCAGGGAAGATTGTCCATTTGAAGAACGTGGAGCCCACTCCGTCGATAAACAGGAATCTCATTAGCGGGTCCTTGTTATGTCGAGATGGTTATAAGTTAGTTTTTGAGTCCAATAAAGTTGTAATTTCAAAATTTGGAAATTTTATTGGTAAAGGCTATGATAGCGGAGGCTTGTTCCCCTTAAACACTGTTGAGCCAAACTTTCATTTGAATATTGCATCCATGAATAAAATATGCGAGTCCAATGTGTGGCACTCTCGTTTCTGTCATATCAATTTTGACACCATTGCTAGAATGTCCAGATTAGAGTTAATTCCGAAATCCGATGTAGTCAAAGGATCAAAGTGCCCATCATGTGTGCAAGCAAACAACCTCGAAAACCTTTTAAGAGTTTAGAGGAAAAGAGAGATTTGGCACCGTTAGATCTTATTCGTTCAGATCTATGTGAGATGAATGGATTGTTGACCAGAGGAGGCAAAAGATATACATGACTTTGATAGATGATGCTACACGTTATTGCTATGTTTACTTGCTGAAAACAAAAGATGAAGCTCTCAACTATTTTAAGATCTTTAAGGCCGACGTTGGAAACCAACTTGAGAGAAAGATCAAGCGTTTACGTGATGATTGTGGAGGAGAATACATCTCCAATGAGTTCTCTCAGTTTCGTGCTGAATATGGTATAATCCATGAAGTTACACCACCATACTCACCTCAATCCAATGGGGTGTCTGAGAGGAAAAACCGAACACTTGCAGACTTGGTAAATGCCATGTTAGAGAGTTCCGGTATGTCCTATGAATGGTGGGGGGAAGCTATATTGACAGCGAATTTTGTTCTTAATCGAGTTGTGACAAAGAGCAAAGATGTCACACCTTATGAGGGATGGAAGGGGCGAAAGCCCAATGTCAATTTTTTGCGCACGTGAGGTTGTGGCTAGAGTCAATATACCAGCACCGAAAAAGAGAAAGCTTGGACCCAAAACAGTTGATTGTGTGTTTTTGGGAAATGCACAAAATAGCACGGCTTATAGATGTTTAGTTGTGAAATCAGATTCTCCTGATGTGAGTGTATACACAATCATGGAGTCACGTGATGCTACATTCTTTGAGGAAGTGTATCCTATGAAAGCAGCAAGTAGTAGTGAAACTCAGGTTTACAATCAACCTGAAACAAATACTTCACCTGAATCGTATAGTGAACCGGTTACATCTGACGAAAATGAGGATAAAGTCGATGATACTCCACGCAGAAGTAAGAGACAAAGGGTTGCAAAATCCTTTGGAGAGTATTGGATATCTTGTGGATGACGTGCCAAAAACATTTCTAGAGGCTTATGCGTCTCCTGATGCAGAGTATTAGAAAGAGGCAGTCCATAGTGAGATGGACTCCATCATGTCCAATGGGACTTGGGAGATCACTGATTGTCCAAGCGGGTGTAAACCAGTTGGATGCAAGTGGATCTTCAAAAGGAAAATGAGGCCTGATGGTACCATTGAAAAGTACAAGGCAAGACTTGTGGGCAAGGGTTATACCCAAAAAGAAGGAGAGGATTTCTTTGATACATACTCTCCTGTAGCCCGGATTGCTACCATTAGAGTACTGCTAGCGCTAGCAGCTTCCTACGGTTTATACATCCATCAAATGGATGTAAAAACAGCTTTCCTTTATGGAGAGTTAGAGAAAGAAATATATATGGAGCAACCGGATGGCTTTGTTGTCCCCCTATAGAGGAGAACAAAGTGTGCAGATTAATTAAATCTTTATATGGCCTAAAGCAAGCACCCAAACACTGGCACGAAAAATTCGACACCACTTTAACATCTGTAGGGTTCAGCGTGAATGAGGCAGATAAGTGTGTGTACTACCGTTATGGTGGGGGTGAAGGTGTTATATTGTGTTTGTATGTCGATGACATACTTATATTTGGGACCAGCACTGCTGTGATTGAAGAGATTAAAGCTTTCTTATCTCGGTGTTTTGATATGAAAGACTTGGGTCCAGCTGATGTAATTCCTAATATTAAGTTGATTAAAAATGAGGATGGGATAACATTGAGTCAATCCCATTACACGGAGAAGATTCTTAGCCAATTTGGCTTTGAGGACTGTAAAGTCGCTCCAACTCCCTATGATGCAAGTGTAAAACTTCGAAAGTTCAAAGGACAGGGAAGAGATCAACTGAGATACTCACAAATAATTGGATCCCTTATGTATCTGGCTGCTGCGACCAGACCAGACATCTCCTATGCTGTGTGCAAATTGAGCCGGTTCACATCAAACCCAGGAGATGATCATTGGAAAGCACTTGAGCGAGTGTGTCGCTATCTGAGAGGTACTTCAGATCTTGGAATTCACTACTCGGGATACCCACCTGTGTTAGAGGGGTATAGTGATTCCAATTGGATCTCTGATGCGGATGACATCAAATCTACTAGTGACTATATATTTACTCTAGCGGGTGCTGCAGTTGCGTGGAGGTCCTGCAAACAAACAGTCTTGACTAAATCAATGGCTGAAGCAGAACTTGTAGCACTTGAGACCGCCACTAATGAGGCTGAATGGCTTATAGAGCTACTGATGGACTTGCCTTTGCTTGAGAAGCCGGTACCACCCATCCTAATGTATTGCAATAATCAATCAATGCTATCTCAGGTTATGAGTACAAAGCATAATTCCAAGTCCAACCAGCATATTAAGCGGAGGCTTAAAACTGTCAAAAAAATGAGACACTCCGGAGTAATAGCCGTAAGCTATGTGAGAACTGAGAAGAATCTGGCAGGCCCTTTTACAAAGGGATTATCACGGAATGTGATTTCTGTGATGTCTAAGGACAAAGGTATGAGGCCCATATGAGTATGTTACACCACAATGGTAACCTATCCTATGTGATCGGAGATCCCGTGAAGTAGGTAATAGGAAGAACAAGTTGAGGGTGAACTCAAAGAGTACATTAACGAAATAAAAATATACTCGTGTCCAAATGACAACTAAAGTACTCTTTATTGCTTGGATGGTTGGTATAAAGCCTTAATGTTTTCCGTAGAAAAGATATTAGCCAGCAGGATATCTTGAAGGGGAACACCTACGTGAGTCTAACTGTAGGTCGCAGTTCTTGAGAGAGGGCACTCTCATCGAAAATTCACTAAAAGATATGGGAACAGACCATTAACGCTCCGGTTAGGTGAGGTCTCATTGGCAGCCTAGTATCAGCTATGACTTCAAGTGAAGTCCGACTGCACTAAAGCTGGGAATTCAAGGCCTAGTCCATTCTCCGGCCGCAGGAAGATGAATCTTGTAGTTCTAGGTGTAAGTTCAACCCGTACGGGACTTATACTAAAACACTGGTATATTAACAGTATTATAACACATTGATCCTTTGTCTTTCTTAATCTTACTTTGGCATTGGTGGGGGATTGCTGGAAAATAGGCCCATGGAGAGGCCCATTTCAGAAATTCCAAAGTAAGAGTGCATGGCATAAAGTTAGTCTCATACTGCTAGTTTGTGGTGGTGCAAGCCAACTTAGATAGAAGAGCTCTCTCACTTTACTGAATGTGTGTGAAGGAGAGAATGGGGCTTGGTCTACACAACACAACGCACGCACGCGCGCGTGTATATGCGTTCCTTTTCGCGTGACAGACCGCGTGACTCGTGACTTGCGACGCAACGAGCAGCCAAGCCAAGTCAGTGCAAACCTTTTGCCATTTGCGTGTAATTATTAACAATGGTCATTAGAGATAATTAACATGCAGTCAATGCCACAATCCTGATTTCTGTGGGCAGTTACTACTGCCAATTAGTGGGGCGTTATTGTAGGCGACCAAATCAACAGAGAGCTGTTGGACACCTCCTCTATAAGAGGTCCTGGAGACGTCCAGGAACAGCTGGGTTGAACACCGGAATAACCCACTCAAGTCTCTTCTCTCTTTTTCCAACTGGTGAACTGTGCTGTGGTACTGAGCTGCTAGAACTCACTGGCCCTTCTCCTTGGCGTGCACGGAGGAGTAGGGTGAGCGGTATCTCCGAGCCCTTGCCGTCGTGAAGCCTGCACCAGGGGCGGTAATAAGGTTTCTAGGCAGCGCAACTGCGACCGCTCGAGATCGATCGACCACGTTCTGCGCTGCCTCATCTACGATCTGCACTGCGACAAGCCTACACGAGGACGGAGCGCTGATCTGTAAGTCTAATGGATTTACACACCGTTTACATGTGTATGTTTCGGTTTATACCAATCTCTATGCGAGTAGATTTGATTTACATAGCAGTAGTATTGTTTTGTGTATTTGCCTCAATTTAAAATTTGGTAGATTTAAACGCATATTTCCAACAGGCAATGTGGCTGTTTGTCCTTATCCCTTTATAAAATCCAGGTCTTCACGTTGGCTAGAGCACAAGTATCCACTCAAAGATTTGACATGCGATAATTTCAGTGCAAGCAAGGTCGTTTGTAAAAACTGTCTGTTGGTTTCATCCATTGCATGCATCACGAGTTGTTGCTTGCAATTCATTTTAGTAGCTCTTTATTTGTGACTGAGAGCTGGCACGGAGAATTTGGGAGTTATGTTCCACATTTCTTTTAGAAGTCACAAACATCGTTGCAGCAGCACACTCACATTACTACTCAAAACTGTTGTAGGGCGGGTGAGGGGGCGTTTTCAGGGGCGGGTCCCCGCCCTCAGTAAGTGTGGCTGCTAGAAATAGCCATTTGTGACGGCGGGTTAGTAGCCCGCCTCTGTGTTTTTTCTGGAGAGGGCTATGCCATCATTTTTTTTTGTTTTTAATTTTCTAATATTGTTAAATACGCTCATTCCGGCCCTGCAAAGCATTATTTTTAATTATTTAATTTTCTGATACTAATTCTCCAGTAAAGTATATAAAAGTAAATCCAATATAAACATAAAATTTTGTCCAAATTCAAACATTAAAAATAAGGCCTTGTTCTTCGCCAACCGATATCACATGTTAAGTTTATTTGTTGGGGAAATAACTGAGGGCCCCGGTCGCAGGCTCACCCACAGCTTTGCGGCACAGTGGGGACCCCACCCAACAGTACTGACGCAATGCATGCGTGCGGGAGAACCCGCGGGGCACGCCCTATCCCCTCGATGTCCCTGTAACACCTTGGCCCCAGGAGCCTCTGAGAACGTCAGAAGACAAGGACCTCTGGGAACGTCTGAAGGCCTCTTCCCTAGAGGTCTCCGGATGCCTAGGAGCTTAGAAAGCTACGAGAGCCTCCGCCACACGGAACCCCTCCGGAGGGCACTCTGCTGGAAAGAGGGAAAGTGATCCGATGCTCATGTATGACCTGGGTGGGAGTGGGAGATAGATGGTGGACCCCGAGTAAGGACGAAATGGCGTATCACCTGGGGATGGGAAGGACAGAACCGACCCTAGGGTTTGGACGGGCCCCCATGTCCGGAACTCCCCTGTACTAAACCATACCCGGTAAGAAGGTATTTTGTTTAGGTCCACCTAGGGATGTGTGAGGCTACAAATACCCCTACCCCGGCCTTAGATGGACAGATTGGATATTACACTTCCAGCCACTCAGTCCCCTAGAAGTCGTCCTAGACAGCAGGCCTGTCTAAGGGCTTCCACATACTGTATTATACTACACAAGTTTACGAATCCACGCTCCACACCTCAGTTGCTTATGTGATACTTCTCCAAGTACTAGTTACGATGAGAATCATATTTGTCCTGCATGAATAAATCTCTTTTAGGATGGACACATACTTGCACATCTCATTAACCAGTTAGCGGATGATGAAATGGCATAGTTCGCCGACTATGTTGAGAAGATCTTTCTCTTCAATTAGTGTTCGCCGCTTGTCCTTAGTGTGATCCCAGAATTTACGAAAGCATGAAAAACTTAACTGAGATATAAAATGAATGTACAGGAATATGATAAAGATATTTACACGTTTACAATCCGTTGTGTGATGCCCGATGCTCCAGATATACTAGAACACATAATAACCGCAAAACAGCGTACTGCGTGATTGCTTGTGGCATGGGAAATGTGTGTGTGGAGTCCAATCATCTACTTCCTCCGGATGCCGCCCATTCCAATGGTTAATGTAGAACCGAAGAGCACTACTAGTACTGGACTATAAGTTAGTATGTAATCATCAGCTTACATATTTTCTATATTGCATATATATGATCATGAATCGTATAGGCTATTAACTCTTGAGGAGCGCATGGAAGTCACAGTATAGTGATGGTGAGTAGTTGTTGATGGCTATTAAGTACAATAAAAATACCGTCAAAATTCTCAAATAAAGTTAAGGATTGGCATTTCTTACACGCATTTTTTCCTTTCGAATAATGAAGTTCCACATGTCCTTGGAGAATATTTCCTTGCACGTGATTCAACACTAAAATAAGAAGAAAACCACGCTCATGAATCCAAGTGACACGACTCCAACGAATCAGAAGCCGCTACACATGCATCACATGGGTTGAAGGGCCCACAACTGATCCAATCCTCCCCAATTCAGGTGGACACGTGCAACAGTATTGAGAGCCCACATGACAGTCACCTGGAGAAAGCACACCTCAATTGGGATCAGCCAGGGTCGGTCGAACCCTTGGTTCGGCCGAAACGATCTTTGCTCGGCTGATCCTGGTCTTCCATGTGTCACTCCCTCATGTTGTCTTGACCATCGTTTTGTTGTCGATGCTTAGAATATTCCCTCGGAGAACTATTTGTTTGGGCAATGACGCTTCCTTTAGGCTCTTGGCTTAGTGGAGTTAGGCTAGAGCACCTCTATTTAGGTTTCAGGTGAGCATGGAGCTAGGGTATGACTCTTGTATCTTCTAGTTGCAGGATGACTTTATTTTACTTCAATGATATATCTTCTTAAAATATTGTTTGTCTTTGTCATGATATGCATGAGTTGTGCTTGTGTTCTTGTTATCATAAGTTGCTCGGCTGATATTCTCATGAGTTATAGTCATATACCCTTTCTTCGGTAGCATAGACTCTTGTGCCCTTATGTATGTTAGAATTTGCTCAAGTTCAATTAGAGTATGGTTCCACGTGTTGAATAGTTTCCATGATACTACTACAAAAAACATTTTAGGATACACTGCCAAAACATTTTACGAGACGTTTAGAAAAAATAACCGTCTCTGTTAATGCGAGTGATTAACGGAGGCGGTTACATTCATTATAGGAGGCCGTTACATTTCGACCGCCTCCTAAAATCGATTAACGGAGGCAGTTATTATAACACAACCGCCTCTTTTAGTCGACCATTTTCAGAGACGGTTGTGTTACAATAACTGCCTCTGTTAATCGATTTTAGGAGATGGTCAAATATAACCGCCTCCTAAAATGAATGTAACCGTCTCCGTAAATCCATTCTCAAATTTTAAATTTGAATTTTTCAAACGATCTTGGATAGAGAAATGACCAATATGAAAGTTGTAGATCTCAAAAAGTTTAGAAACTTTGTAGTTTGCAACGTTTTCATTTGAAATCATCTTGTCCACGAAAAGTACGTTTGAATGTTCTCAAATTTGAAATTCAATTTTTGCAAAAGACCTCGGATGGAGAAATGACCTATATGAAAGTTGTAGATCTTGAGAAGTTAAAAAAATTCAGTAGCTGACAACCTTTTCATTTGACTTCGTTTAAAACTTCAGAAACAAAATTTACACTTGGTTTTGTATGATATGATAGGAATCAAAACAGAGTATGGACACATGAGAGAGTGTGGTGTAGTGGTAGAGCAAGACACGCGTGAGGGAGAGGTTGTGGGATCGAATCCCGTCATCCGCGTAGCGTTGAATTTTCGCGAAAAAAGACTGTGATAAAAAGTGTGACTGGTGGCTGGCTAGTTGGGGCCTCCCCCAATTAAAAAAGTTTTTTTGCAAATTTTTTTGGCATTTTTATTTTCGGCTGGAACGATTAACGGAGGCGGTTGTAATCGATTTTAGGAGACGGTTGAAAAACCACCTCCGTTAAACGATTTTAGGAGACGGTTGAAAAACCGCCTCCGTTAATGCCTGATTAACAGAGACCCCACAGCATAGAGACGGTTGCAAAAACCACCTCCGTTAATGGAAAAAAACCGTCTCCAAAAATGTTTTTTTAGTAGTGTGATCTATGCTCAGCGTGTTATGAACAATGCTCATAGTCTTATTGGCCCGGAATGCTCAGTGTGTTGTGAACAATGCGAGCATGGAGGTTGGGTTGGAATCAACGAGTGGATATGAGTGTGCCCCACAGTTTGGCCGGGGGGGGGGGGGGGGGGGAGGGGGGATATCTCCCTGGTTACCTCGCCATGCGTAAGTCTATATTTCAAGATTCAAGAGCTTATGATAATATTTTGGAGCACTAAACATTCTCAAACGGAAAACTTATCAACTACGAAGTTTTAGGTTTCGTCGACTCCAGAATTTTCGTATAAAAGTTATCATCATCTGAGAAGCTATGAAAAAGTGACAAACTTAGGTGGCATTTGGTTCAGATTGTGTACCGATAACGTAAACGTAATCGGAAAATGCTGGTAACGTTTACAAAACAACTAATGACTAGATTTTTTTTTGATGAAACAAGATGGGGAAGCCCCCTACTGATTATATATTACAAATAGAAAGAGGGGGCATGAGTGTGCAGCTTAGTACAACTCAAATGAAGAAACAAAGAAAATAAACCAAAGTTTTACAGAGTCTGCTGCAACCATTGAAGCATTTGGTCTTGAGAGGCTTCTTTTGCTCTAAGAACACTTAGAGAAAAGACTTCAGTGAAATATCCCCTGCATGAGCCAATTGAGGGAGGTACATTTCTAAAGATTTGGTCATTTCTCACCATCCAGATGCTCCAACTCATAATGATGATGATTTGCATGAAGAAGGGGGTATTAAGTTGCTGCCTGAAACTTTGGAGAACCCCAAATATGTCCAAATTGACATATACTTGTAGATTCAACAGAAGCCAGCAACCTTGTGCAAAAGTACAACCAAGGAACAGATGTTGCCTGGTCTCCTCCTCATGATATGAACAAAGAACACAGTCATAAGAGGGGAGGAGCATATTCTTTCGCTTAAGAATACCCCTAGTGCTTAGCTTGTCTTTGAGAATGAGCCAGAAGAAGACTTTGTGTTTATTTTGGCATTTTAAACTCCATATCCATTTAAAGGCTGGGTGTACTTGTCTATGACCAATCAAAGCTTTGTATGCTTTTTTGGAAGAGAAGGAGGAGGAACCCCATGCATATGACCAAGAATCTTTTTCGTCTGAGAGATTGATATGTTCCAGGCTTTGTAACAACAAATGTAATTGTGCCCGCGCTTCTTTTGTCAGAGGGAGGTGCACCAGTTGATCTAGGGAGCTTATTGCTCTAGCTTGTGCCACTGTACATTTGATATTCTTTGCAAAAGAGAACAATTTTGGGAAGGTCTCTTTAGGTACTTGGTTGTTCCAATTATCCTGCCAAAGAAGGATGGTCTGCCCATTCTGCACATTTGCTAAAGCCAGAATTTTAAAGCTATTTAGTATTTTTAACATGTCTCTCCACCGGAAAGACCCTTTGACAGTGTTACCTGGTAGTTTGCCATTAGTGTAATATTTCTCCCAGATCAACTTTACCCAAGGTATGTCAGCCTTGCTGAAGAACTTATGCCAGTTCTTGAGCATCAGAGCTTCATTCTGCGTGTGTAGATTGAGAATACCAAGACCCCCTTCTTTTTTTTGGTAGACATACCATTTCCAATTCTGCTTTTGGAGGTGTTTTATTATTCAGATCAGCTCCACGCCAAAGGCAATGCTTTCTAAATTTGTCCACTTGTGTTGTGACTGTCTTATGGAGTAGGAACATACAAATGCAGAACAAAGGCAACGCAGTGAAAACTGAGTTTGTCATCTGGAGTCTACCTGCTTGAGATAGATAAAGAGATGTGCTAACCAACCTCTTTTCACATCTGTTTACTAGGGGTACACAATCTGCAATTCTTGGTCTAGCCAAACCCAGGGGCAGCCCCAAATAAGTGAAAGGAAGAGAGTTGATAGCACAGCCAAAATGATTAGCCAAGGTCTGTTTCTTTGAATCCCCCACATTTATGGGCACCAAAAAAGATTTCTCAAAATTAACTTTTAATCCAGTGGTCATCTGCATATTGAATAATTGGAAAGTCTTGGCTGTATATAGTTGGGATAGATAATTTGAGGTTATCTGGCTCCTTTTCCCTGTTGACTACACTTTGCAACAGGTCTGCTGCCAGGACAAAGAGGAGGGGGGGAAGGGGGTCCCCTGGTCTAACCCCTCTTTTACAGTGGAAAGTTTTACCAGGTACTCCATTCAGCATAACAGCAGAGGTGCCTAAGTTAAAGATAAGTTCCATCCACTGAATCCATTTGTCACCACATCCTTTATGCTTCATTATTTGTATCATGGCACTATGGTCAATCATGTCAAAAGCTTTTTCAAAGTCAGTTTCAAAATGACAATTTTCTTTTTTGACATGTTACAGAGATGCAGGTATTCCGGAGCCCATACTCCACAATCTTTGATGGTCCTCGTTTTAATAAAGCCATATTGGTTTTCATGTATCATCTTCATGATGACCCTCTACAATCTATTAGCCAGGAGTTTTGTGATGATTTTTACTGATGTGTTCAGCAGAGAAATAGGTCTAAAATCTGAGACTGAAGAGGGACTGTCATTTTTTGGTAGCAGGACAATGTAGGACCCATTGATGCTTTGTAGACAGATGTTTCCTGTAAAGAAAGCATCTCAAAGGTTGTAGAAATCTTCTTTAATGACTGGAATTGTTTGTCTGGCTTCGGCAACGTAATCAGAAACAGCGCCGATGGCTCCACCCGGCCACAACTTTCTACCCGCGATGACCGCGGCGGCGCATTCGCTTGGCTGGACTACATCCTCCCTCATCAACGCCTTTCCCGGCGCCGGCCGCCCAGCCATGGTATAGGAGCCTGACACGCCCGTCTTCTCCAACTCCGGCAGCGCGGCTGCCACCACCGCCGAGTTCGAGTTTGCCGGCGTGGTGGACCTCGCGCTGGCCGCCGACCTCTTCTCGCACGATTGCATCCTCCTAGCCTACCCAGTCTTCAACAGCCACCATGGAAGCGACTTAGTGACAGCAACACCGGCGTCGTCGGCGTCCATGGCGCCACCCTCGCCGAACATGTACTGCACGTGGGTGCCGCGGATCTGGCGCCACCGTTACCTCGTCTCCGGCAGCGGCGGTCGCTCCTACAGCGACCGCAAGGAGAAGTTCATTTTCCTCCGCGACTACGGGCGCGGTCGTCCCCATCTCCGCTAGCCACGAGCAGCGAGAAAAGCAGCTGTAGAGGGGATTTAGAAGAGGCAATTGCGAGAAGACGAGGCGACGAGGGAGAGCTCAGAGCGGTAACGAGATCTGATTCCGGGCGATGGGGAGCGCAATCGTAATTGTAAAGGACTGTATGCGTTTACGCGGTATCTGTTAACACTCCGTCTATCCCAAACACGAGCCAGCGTTACCTGTTAATGCTGTAAACAGATCCCTCCCGAAATCCGTCCAACCAAACGCCACCTTATTTGCATGGAACTATTTATAGGGGCGAGTCATGGCATGGTCGTCCTATAAAAATGATTTTCAGGGGCGAGTGATAGCTACAAATCTTTTTTTTAGTAGTGATAATAACTGTCCTTCTGGCCCGTGTCCATACATGTGCCTAGTCCCTTTTTGCCACTGCTTGCCACTGCTATACACTCGGAAGATGGCAATGGAACTAATACAAAATTCTGGATACTCCATTGAAGTGTTGACTCCTTGCCTCTTTGCTTGTGTTCCTAAAGGAGGAGTCGGCAAGAACTGTTCAGGAAGCCCTGACCAACGGTAGGCGTGGCTTGATGACATCCAGAGTTGTTATTGAGTCGTAGTCCTTTCGGAATTTTTCGACATTTGGGATTTTGTTTAGGGGGTGATCTTACATCCAGATAAAGTTTTCAAGCAAGGTCGCTATTTATTTCATATTTTAATGGATTGTTTCAGTGAAAGATGTTGCTTTTACAGTTTGCGGCTTTGTAATTATCACGCTATGAAATCCAAATATTTGCTACACTACTGAAATATCAGCTCATCATTAAGTAATAGGATAATACCAAGAAAATAGTAATAGGATATACTATACAGTTTTAGAATAGAATTTGGAAATTTATAATGATAACCAGATAAATCTCATGCACCGTTAATCTTTTGGCCTTTGATTTCTTTTGATTTTATTGATGTTGTCCGACCACAGCTACGTCCACATTGCCGCTGGGAGCTTCAGCGGCTGCCGTAAACTTGAGTCCAAGCTGGAGACGACCGTGCTTGATCGCGTTCGTACCTCTACTTTGCGACTCCGATACGCATTGCGCTCAATTTGTCAAAGCCTTAGAGCATCTCCAAGAGCTCTTGTATATGGGCTTTGCTTGGCTAAAAAAAAGAAAAAGGCTCAAAAAACTTGCATCCAACAACTTCTATATCTACTTGGTCATCCATCGAGGCTTGCTATCTTGCCGTCCTCGCTTGTCATTTTTCACCAACGCTGCCCACTTTCTATCTTAAATATAGCCATCACATTTTTTGCTAGTCTCTTGGATTACCCCATGGAATTAGGAGGTTTTCTATTTTTACAAAGGAGGTATAATCATCAAATTTAGCAAACAAAATACAAGAGGTCTTGGAGATGCTCTTACATACAAGGATGGAATCATCGGATAGAGCACACGCGCATCTCAGGCGAGTGGTTCCTTGTTCCTCGCCTCCTAACGCGCAGAAGTTACTCACCTAAGATACCAACGAAATGCGATTAATTCGCGATAAAGAGAACTTCATATAGCATGCATGACCCCTTCCAAGCGCGCATGGCCTACAAGACCGGCGGGACTCACCCATGGGGGCTATGAACCAGCTCCATGTTGGAATTATAGACAATTTACGGTATATTTTAATCCGAATTAAAGCATAAAAATGACATAAATAAAAGCATAAACAGGAACATGATCCAATGTGTTTGTAGAGAACATAAAGCATTCCGACATCCTAGTCGAGCCTATTCGATGTAGTCGATTGCAAGTCGATGCAGTGTAGATGTTCGCAGTGCAGTTGCACCTTCTAGAAGTAGTCGTACACAGCGAGCAGTCACGCGAGTGCGTTCCCCAAAAACTTGATCGCCCTTCTCCTCCTCGGGTGCAGAGTCTCTGTTGAGGGCGCAGCTTCGGGGGCCTGTTCTTCCGGATGTCTTTGCACGCAGACAGCCGGAACGGGAATACTCGGTTTGCTGAGAACTGTTGTCTTTCTTTTTTTTTTCCAACTACTGAACGTTGAGTTCATCTTTTGTAGTCACAAGCAAAAGCGGAACAGGAGAGGCAACGGAAGAGACACAAGACAGAAACTCTCGTAACTCTCCCACCAGCGTTAACTCTTGTAACTCCAGAAACTCCTCTGCATTAGGAGCCACCAAAATCAATAGCCAATACATCTAGAGTTAATTAACATGGCTGGCAAAATCCTCAATTCCGTTTCCCATGCACACATGTCACGGCACAGGCACACCAACATTCATTAGTCAAAATTCCATGCGGTACTAGATAAAATAGTACACACAATATTTACTATGAGACTTAGAATTATTTGATTTAATTAGATAAATATTGGACTTGGTCCGTATTAAATCCGACACTCCATATGTGAAACTTCTGTGATTTTCAACATATAGCAACCAGCTTGTGTCTTTGCCCTCCAAAATTTATGCTGAGACGAAGTAGGCTGTCCATTCTCCTGCGCTTCGCTAAGACATTGAGGCTAACCCATGAACATTCATTGGCAGCTGAATGTGTTTTCCCAGTGCCGCTCATACCAAACGTAGTTCACACAATCTTGTGAGACCTCCGATGCATCGAGTATTTATTTACTGGTAAGCAAAATGACGAGGAACCAAAACTAAGTTAATAATAAAACGGTCAAGCATATCCAGCAGGCACCAGCGGCTGTGGTGGGAGCTATATATGGGTCGTAGTGACTACTGAACCGAGAGTTGATATAGTTTTATAGCACACAAACTAGTGAAAACGGCGTACCCAGTGCAAAAGGCTCTGACACAAGGTGGGGTCTGGGGTGACCCTGGCTAGTGAGATGACATAAATTTAGCTGTACCAAAAGCATAATAGTCTCAACAGGACATCTGATTCTCCAATAAATTCAGTTAACCGCACACCACAAGCCATGCACAAGTTATGTCATTTTATTTATTTATTTATTTTATTACGGCAGCTTGTAGTATGAGCGAGGTAGAGATGATGTCCGCAGTTATAATATTAATGGGTGATACTAGACAGTGGTTCAGCGCAGCATAATTGTGTGCACTGTGGACCAACAAGCTGTGCTAATGTTGTGTGAAGATGAAAAGACGCAACAAGTTTGGAGTCATCAAAGACATGCGATTCGTGTTTGAAACAGATGTTTCATCATGGTATTCTCTTCCTTTAAACAAAACGGCCAGTTCCACCTGTTGTCGAGGTCGTACAACTGCACTTACAAGCAACCCCAGGTATACCTGTAGCGCAGCCATCATGGGGGCTCGCACGACTATAGGTACGAGCACCCATAGCCTAGTATGCTTTCCTGATGCCGCTCATTCCTAAGCCAGCCAGGATGCAATTTCAGGATGACCTCGGGATTGAGTACTTGGCAATATAATGAGAATATATACAATTTGGAAGAACCAATGCGGTCAACGCTACTACATAAACCATTAATCTCATCGTCCCATACGAAGCGGGCCAAAACGGGCTGCTTAGTTTAAGTCATTGTAAATGGCGTCACCAGTGCCGCTTAGAATAAGACCATCATATGAAGCAGTGCAACTGATGAGCCGGCTCGGATATGTAAATGAAGCGATGCATAATAAAACCGGTTAGAATGATTGCTCATCCTAAACACAATATAGATTCCCCAAGCCTCTCTCAGTCCTAGTAGATGCTATGGAACAACGCTTTTATATGTAACTGTATGAAAGATCTAGAGTGATCTGGACTGCGAGAGAGCCTCACTTGCAGAAATACTATCCCATATGAAATCCGGTTGGGTGGATGCTTGCTGAAAAACTGACTTTGAGGCCATGGCAATAATACAGTGGCATGATCATTGTCAGTTTTAGCGAAAGTAGACATATTTTATGACACTGTCTTAGTCTGGCTTGGCAATAATGTAATCCTGCAGCTAGGTACTTTAGAACTTTAGCTCAAATAGCTGAGCTAAAGTACAATCTAAGGAAACATCATCAAATAGCTGATAGTTTTGAAATTTAGCTCAGGCACTATAAAACAACAGAATACATCAATGGTTTTGAACTCGAATTAACCTTGTCTACCTATGTCATCTAATAAACACTTGATTATTTTCAAACTACTTGACAAGTCCACTTACAGTCACAAACCTGCAGCAGAAATTATAGATTTTAGTGAGAAATGTTTTATAAATATGGTGCGCTTGTGTTAAAAATAGCTTTGATGGCCTTTTTAATTCCGATAGCATCACATTGTTCTCAGTTGTTCTTGTCTGTTTGCTTGTATACTTGTACCATTAATTGATGGGAGCAAAAGGAATGTCGTCCAGTTGTTGTGAAGATCAAGAGTTGAAGACTGAGCGGTTATACTTTGCAGGCATGTGGCCCTAACTACCCTTCTATCTATATTTTTTAAGAATACTATACATTAATTGGAACATGGAGCGACCACCTAGGAAAAAAGTACAGCTATGAGAATAATGGGCTCTGGTCTTGGATAACTAATGAGAAAGTATAGTTAGTAATATTCACACATAAAAAGGGCAAGAGAGGATGCGTTGATGGGGTACAGCCTGGTCCTCTTGATACATGTGCTTGCTAAGATACTGTGTGCTCACTATGGAGGATTATGGCCTGGTTCGACTCGAAGCATCCTTATGCAGTCAAACTTTGAAAGTGCGCTAAGTGCCCGTGTGTTACAAAATAGTTGGGTCTAAAGTTCTATTGAACTTTAACACTACTTGTGGTGAAAATGTATAATCTACTCACGGTCACTAGCCTGGACGCTCAAATAAGTAATTTACATGAACTAAATATTAAATTATTATTTTTAGTTTATGTTGGTGTTCGAACCCGCGATTGTGGGGACCCCTTGGCCAGGACGTCCCTCGACCACCCGTATCAGTCCTTGGATCAGTACGCTGATACGGATTTCGACACAGATTAGTGTCAGAAGCAGTAAATAACGTATAAGTTAAATATTTACATCGATTTAACTAGCGGAGAGCGGCGGGCACTCGTTCACCACCGGGGTGGGTGGCAGCACCATATCGCCCTGGAACTTAAACCTGTACGACAATGAAAGCAAGAGTGAGTATTCGGGGTTGAATACCCAGCAAATCTCACAAATTCAATAATATAATTATAAATTAAATGAATGTAAATGTTGGGCCTGGAGGGGCATTTCCTCCCAGCCAGTCCCGACATTAACCCCAGAACCCAGTCATCGGCACTCCTGCCGTCCGGGTTCCCCATGCAATAAAGTAAATCTAATCAGTGGGGGCTTTGACTAAGTGGACTCATTCCGGAGTCACGGCTATCAAGATAGATTTTACACTCTGCAGAGGTCGTACTTATCTACCCCGCATTTGGTCAGTCCCTACCTTCGTCAAGGCAGGTACTGCCCTACGAGACTCGTACCCACCGGTGACCATTGCTGGTCAGCATTCCCTAGGTCCAGCCACAGGTAATACCGGGGGCTAAGCAGGGGCCACTAATCATCCGCCTCGCGGATGTCGACCCGGGTCTGTGAGCGCATGAGTTAGGGCCCTCGGCCCTCAGGGTCTCCGACCCTGTATCCTAGTCGACCCGTGCCGCCCAGTCCCAGCCCTCTGTCTGGGGCTGTCTCCAGTATACCCGTTCCTGACTTGGTGCGTGCCCGACTCCGCACCAGGCGCTACCTAGTTCGCCGGTCGGCACTCTGCACCAATCATACGGCTCCTTGGGCTGGGTTACTAAGTTCCGCTGGTGGGGTGTGAATCAAGGCCTCACATAAATAGGCACTCCCGTAGGCTGTGCCTTTTTGGCATGCGGGGTTGTACTAGGCACTAGAAAGACTCTCCCATGAACCGGTCCTTAGCTGAGATCAGAGCGGCTCTTAGGACCCTCCTAACGAGGCAATCCTTCCACTTCCAATCTTAAAGCATCTATATAGCGAAGCCAGGCTTCCACCCACGTGAAGCCTCCTCATAGCTTAAGCTGCAGGAATGGTAAACTTTAGTGATTTGGGTGATATTATTGATGAGACTTGCCTTCATTGTCGGTCCTTAGACGTTCCGTACGTGGGCGTAAACTGTATGTTGACCGGGCGGGGCTTCAGGCCTTCTGGAGCTTCAGCGTCTCGTCAGGGCCCGGTCACGCTATCGAACAATAAAACACATAAAATAATATCAATACATCAATCAATGCCTATAGATTAGAAAGAGAAAGGGCAGGTGGATATTCCGGGGCTTACCTAGGGATCAGGATGGATATCTGACGGATTGTCCATTAATTATTTAATAATAATTAATGAATAGGACGATGGGGCTTAGGAGGGGTTTAGCTGGTGAGATGGCTTTTTAAGTGTGGAAGAAGGGCTAGGGATAATTATTCTGGGAATTACTGGATATCTAAATAATTCCGGAATAATTATATTAATTATTTAGAAATAGATTTCTAAATAATTAAGGATATTGGATTGGATTTGTAATAATATTCTGGAAAATTATTAATATAATTTTCCGGGAATATTATGGGTGGCATGACGGCTAGGGTTTGCTAGTACTTAGGGATTTTTGGTCGGGCAGTATAACTGCGGGGTTTTATTTGGGCGGCACAACGGCTATACGAGGCTAAGGTTTAGTAGCCAGTGCTTTTGGTTGGCGGCATAACGGCTACACTGGGAGAATATCTGGGGTTTGGATTTGGGCAGCGCAACTGCTCGGTGGGCTAGGATCAGGGTTTCGGTCGGGCATTATAACGGCTAGGGTGGACTAGCCTGGAAACTGGGGAATCGGGCAGCATCCCGGCTAGGGTTGCGAAACGGCGAGCTGCGATGGGGTTTAGCGGCGGGGGGTCGAGCATTGTGCGGCCAGCCGAACTGGCATCGTCCACAATGTCAGGCAAAATGGCTAAAGCTACGCCGCTGGTTAGACTGTCCCGGGCGTACCCGAAAGCAGGACAGAGCAGCAGTTGGCGCATCTTTTTCTTACGTGTATGTGGGCAGTGTGGTATGACTAAAGCTACGCCACTGGTTGGACTGTTCCGGGCGTACCCGAGAGCAGAGCAGAGCAGCAGTTGGCGCACCTTTTTCCTATGTGTACGTGGGCAGCGCTTCCGGAGTGTATAGAGAGCTAGGCTCTCGTGCATGTGATAGTGCATGTGTTAGAGAGCTGTGAGCTCTCGTGCATGTAGAGAGCCGGGGCTCTTCCCGCACTCTCATGCGAGAGCTGCAGCAGCGCTGCGTGCTCTACTTGGGAACGGAGGGCTAGGGGCCTTTTTATAGCCGCGCGCAGGAGGGGTGAGAAGGCTGCTGGCCGGCGTTGCGTGCCTCCTACGCGAGCTAGCAGGGCGACGTGGCGGCAAGGCGGCCGGCGGTGTTGCCTCCGGCCCGTGCACAGCGAGCGGAAGCAGCTGGCGGCGCGGCTTCAGGGGCAGGGTGGCGTGGCGGCTTGCGAGTGGCGGTGGAGGCGAGGTGGCGTACGGTGAAAGGCCGAGCGGCCTACCAGGGTGAACCTGGCTGCTGCGGCGCGGCATGCTGGCCAGAGCATGCTGCTCGGCCTGGACAGCCTTGCGGGCGTCAATACAGAGGGAGGCCGGGGCCGCATGTGGCGCGCCAGGCGAAGGTGTCGTGCAGCATTGGGAGGGCAGGGCGGTAGCCCTTGCGGCGGCACGGTGCCGCCCATGGTGGCAGCGACATGCGGCAGCAGGAGGTGAGGCACACGGCGGCCGGAGGGAAAGCAGAAGGGTGAAAATGGATAGAGGAAGAGGAGGGATACCTCGGCGATGAGGTCCGGTGGCGCGCAGCGAGCTGAAGCGGCGGCGCCGGCGGCGGAATAATGGAGGCGGCGGCGCTGTGTTCAGAAGCGGTAGGGTTAGGGGAGGGCGCTGGACCGCTGGGCCGTTTGCCCGCGCATGGGCCGCGCCTACGCGCTGCGGCCTGGCCTGGCGGTGGTGGAGCGGGCCGAGTGGGGGAAGGGGGGCGCGTGGGCCAGGTAGGCCGGCTGGGCCGGGGAAGCGAGTGAGCGGGCGCCAGCGCAAGGCCGGAGTTGAGCTGGGCCGTGGGAGCACGCGAGGGACTGGGCCGCGGCCTTGCGGCCTGCTGGCGGGGGGAGGTGTGGCGCGCGCGTGGGCTAGGGAGGCGGGCCGCGGCGAGCTGGGCCGCGTGATGCGGCTGGTGGCCGAGCTGGGCCGCGAAGGCAAGCTGCGCGGCCGTGGCCCGTGCGTGGGGGGGAAGAAAAGGAAAGAGGAGGCGCGGCTGGCTGGGCCGCGGGAGGCGCGCGGGCCGCGGGGAGACGAGCCGGGCCGGTGGAGGCTGGCTGGCGTGCTGTGCGGCCTGGGGGGCGAGTTGGGCCCTGGGCCGGCCGAAGAGGAAAGGAGGAGGGCGGGTGAGGGAGAAAAGTTGGAGGGTGGAAACCGAACTTCGGAGCTGGGCTGTGAGGGAAACTGGGCCGGAAAGGAAAGTCACGGCCTAATAAGGAACATATGGGTTTTCTATTTGTTTGAAAATGATTTAGAGTTCGAATTTGGATGGAGATTCAAATGTAAATGGGATTTTGCGGTGAGGCTTGAGGGAGATAGTTTTTAGAATATTTTTGGAAGGATTTGATATCGAAAATTCAATATTCAAATTAGATTTGAATATTAAACTAAAGATTGGAAGGAGAGATCTAGAGGAATTTCTATCTCTTAGAATCTAGAGGTTAGAGAGGGTTTCTAAAGCATTCAATATGCAACACTCATGTCAAGGTTAAATGCATGATTTAATTTATAAAATAGATTGTGAATATTTGGAGAGAATAAATATATTTAATTATAGAAAATATGTATTTATAATGCTTTTAAGATATGGGGTGTCACAGGGCTACCCCACTTAAAGAAATCTCGTCCCGAGATTTGAGGCTAGAAAGAAAGTCTAGGGTTTCCTTTTAACACTCTCTAATTCACGGCGTCGATAAGAATTTCTGATATTTATTAAAAGGAATTTCTTCTTCCTTTTAAATTTTAGAAATTCTTTCTCTTTGTAATTTCTCGTTTCTCTTCTCCAGGTGTGGGAGTACGATTGTTGACGCTTACTTCCATTACTCCCGAATGCATCCAATTAATTTCTGCCGGACCTGGGGTGACTCGACGAAATACTTTTCCTGAGTTGTTTTAATCCTCAAGTTCTTGAGGTCAAAAACATTTTCCTTTGTTTGGGTTACTACCCCACTTAAAGGATCAACTCAGGATTTCCATTGATCCTGATCCGAGATTTCCTTTTAAAATCTCGGATTTCCATATCTTCTTTAGGTTTTCGTCCAAATTTTCTATCCAAGTTTTCCTTTACCTGGATGTACTCATGCTTGGTTTTACTACTCCTTCAAGTATCCTATTCTTGATCATTCAACTATCTCGGTCGTAGTTTTCTTCTTGATAACCTTGCTTCATCTGGGGTGGTTAGGTTCGGGGAAGGTTATAGCTAGGGTTACAAGGAATCTGGTAATTGGTTTGGAGTCACCAGATGGGGAAAAGAAAAGAATCTAGGGTAAGAAACTTGGGGGACCATTTCTCACCAGAAAATTTGGTATGGTGATTCTTCTGGATTGAGAAGTGTCTCCTCTTGGAATGGATAGGTGGTTGTGGACCTTGGGTTGATGGGTTTGCTAACTATTCTTAGTGGAATTTGGTTTCCGAATTTTGTATGGTGATTCTTCTATCAAATCACCCAATTATTCCACCAAGATTCATTTCTTATGTTTCCTCTATTTGGAATGGGTTGTCTTAGATTCTCTAGGGGAGTAGGGAGGGCTGGGTGGTTTGTTTCCGGGTTATTGGACGAGAATGGCCGCTCCAAGGGAATGAACATGGTTTAATCATTCCTTGGATAGGATATGACAGGAGGGTTCTACTGGGCATCCGAAAATTTGTCTCTTTTCGGAGTGTGGCGACGGTCATGGCTAATCTCAAGAGTGTATTGGTTTATTCGGGCCATGACCTCGGCTAAGGTGACTAAGAGAAGACGGTTGGATGGTAACGGTTGCCGGAAATGGTGAAGGGGAGAGTTAGGGGGTTCTTGGTTATGGAGGGAAATGAATGCGACTGAGGAGCATTTGTTTTAAAGAAACTTGCATGCCTCAGTGATTATGAGAACTGGGGTTGTTTATTCCTAGTGGCAGAGAATAGATGGGTGAATGACTATGGTTATTGAGTTGGGATGGGTGATATTTCTGGGATGGTGGTGAGGTTGTCGCGGATGGATGACGATCGAGGGGCAGGCTTTTAGAGGAGCCTTGCATGCCTCAATGATCTGCCAGAAAATAAGATGATTTCCTATTAAGGAAAGGCTGTGGGTTCTTGTGGTGGCCAAGGTATTTTGATAAAACATCGGTTTAGTTATGAGTATACGGAAGCAGGTTTCTCTGAGGACCCAGTGTGTCCGAGGACCGGTGGATGGTCGCTTCCTGGTGTGATGAGTGATTGACAACGTGGTGTGGATTGACGTTTCCCTTGGCTCAAGTATTGCAGGTGTAGAATGTGGCTTGGTTGCATTGGTGCAGGTGAAGAACAGGCGCGAAAGGTCTTAGCCATGGCAGCCTCCGAGGAGCGGAGAGACAAGTAGGCTTGGTTCGAGGGACCCGATGGCCGGTGGATCAAGTGCGGTTCACATGCTGGCAAGAACGAGCAAGGGGACGTGGTTCCGGTGCGAGGTAGCGGCTCACAACCGAAGCTCGTACGCGGACGAGAAGCCGGCGCAAGGTGGCGGCTAACAACCGAAGTTTGCGCGCGGGGTTTGGTGATTTGGCCACAAAATCATCGGTGGACGGTTTCCCTTGGTTTGGGCCTCAAAACCAAGGACCGAGGACTCGACGAGGCGAACTTGGGTAGCTGGGCCTGTGTGGGCTGACAGGGGCGGTTTAACCGCCCCCCAGGGCCAGTTTAACCGCCCCCCCTGGGCTGGCCCAAGAACGGCGTCGAGGAGCTTCGATCCGGAGGACACGCGGCGTGACTGCAAGGCTTGCGTCGGAGGGAAGCTAGCTTGCAGTGGAAGGTGCCCGAGCCGGAAAATATCTGAGATCAAAATGTCAAATTTGCCCCTGAGGGGTATGTATCACTTAAGGGTAGTTTAGTCTTTAGGACACCACCACTTGGACTACTAATAGGCCCCTTCAGGGCTGGTGGCTGTCATCTCTCTAGTTATCTCTTCAGGTTTTTCTTTGAACTTGTTTTCCCCTTCATCCCCTCCACCTAGAACTACTTCGAATCATTCCTAGTTTGTATAGGTGAATTCATGGTTATGTGATTGAGTTTGTGCTGCTCATCTTTGTGCCATGATTTGATTTCCCGAGCTCCCTTTCCTTTTTCTATTTTCGTGGGTATTTTCGGAGCTATTTTTGGGGGATTTTCGTTCTTCTTGTTCTAGGGCGTTTTCTCTCGGATTTCTTTGGGGGATTCACGTATGAGTGCCTTGTTCCTCTTTTGCTGGTGATCCTTTGCCCCCAAACGCCGAGAATCGCTCTGGATTTGAGATTTTCGGGATGAACTCGAGGTCATGATGTTCTTCGCGAGATCTGCGATTCCGGGAGTTGTACTGAGTTAGAGGCCGAGATCTTTTGGGAAAACACTCCACTGGAGGTCTAGATCATCTGACCAAAATTTCGCCTCAAGAGCTCAAGCAGTTTGGGAGATCCACTTTTGTTTTGACTTTTTCCCGAGCCACCCAGGCCCGGGCGGTTTAACCGCCCCCCCTGGCCGGTTTAACCGCCCCCCTCTGGGTGTGTTAGATCGAGCCGCGTTTCAGGTCGTTTTGATGTTCGTTTCGATTGGTTCGAGTTCCGCTGCTTGTTTCTTGTTCCTAG
This sequence comes from Urochloa ruziziensis, assembly GCA_015476505.1. Lineage (NCBI taxonomy): Eukaryota > Viridiplantae > Streptophyta > Magnoliopsida > Poales > Poaceae > Urochloa > Urochloa ruziziensis. The sequence goes on along the minus strand of CM027120.1, from coordinate 38,948,932 downwards.
GGTCAGTAGCTTGACAGTGGCTACGTGATCTTGGCAAGATTGCTCTCGGAGGTTTCGGAGTTGTTTTGGGAGAATAGCCGGATCGATTAGAAAGAATTTTTATCGGCTCCCATTCACTCCCCCCTCTCTGGTCGCCGTTTCGGTCCTTCAATTGGTATCAGAGCCGTTTACGGGTCTTTGCGACTCTAACCAGTCTAAGATCCAAAGATGGCGTACCAAGATCGGGGTTCCGGGCCTCCGCACTTCGATGGGAAGAACTACCCGAACTGGGTTGCGCGTATGGGCGCTTTCTTGCGAGGCAAAGGAAAGTTGCTGTGGGATGTGACGAAAGATGAAAACTATGTCAATCCCACCAACTTAGATGCCCAGGATGCAAAGGATAGATTTGAGGCGAATGCTCGAGCTGTTGACTACTTGTTCCGTGCTTTGTCCGCGAGGAGTTTGAGCGTGTTTTGGGCGAGGACCTAGCTTGCCAGATCTGGCAGAAGCTCAAGGTAGCCCACGGTGGTGATAGCCATGTCAAGGCTAGGCTTTTCTCGATGTACAGAAGAGAGTATGAGAATTTTGCTCATTTGCCTGGAGAGTCTGTTGATGCTTTGTTTCAGCGTTTCACGTCTATTGTCAACAACATGAAAGCCAACATTACCGTGCTCCCATACTCGGATCATGACCGAGCTATCAAGCTCCTGCAAGCACTTGATAGATCCGTGTGGGGTGCCAAGGTTGAGGCGATCATGGAGTCGGCAAACTATGAGACTCTTTCTGTTGATGAGCTTTTCTCGAAGTTGAAGTCCTCTGAGGTTGACAGGCAGTTGCTTGCCAAGGCTAAGAGTCCGACTGATCCCCATAGTCTGGCTCTAGTCGGTGGCTCTGGATATGGACATGCTAACACTCCTAGACACTTTGCTTTGTCTTCTCTTGTGTCCCTTCCAGATGAAGAGTATGAGGTGCTGAGCGAGGAGGATCTCGCGTTGCTCACGAGGAGGTTCGAGCGGATGTACCAGAACCGCAAGGGTTCGAGGCGTGCCGGGAGTACGTGCTACAGATGCGGGAAGATGGGCCACTTCATCGCCGAGTGCCCCGAGGAGATCAAGAACGACTACAACCGCAAGCACCGCCCGCGAGACGACCACAAGCACCGTCCCAAGGACGAGTACCGCTCCAAGAACAAGAACAATGACGAGAGAAGATCCAAGAACAAGCACGGTGGACACAAGAAGCACAGATCTCGAGCGATGGTGGCTGATGCGAGCGACATCGACACAAGCTCCACCAACACGTTGTCAAGCTCAAGCAGTGAAGATGAGGACCGCGGCCACCGCAAGGAGAAGAAGAGCTTGAACCGCAACTTCAACGGCATCTCCTTCGCCGCCGTCGACTACTGCACCATGGCGCACGACTCCGTGAAGAGCAAGGACGACTCCGACTCCGACTCCGAGGATGAGGTATTGACAGATCCCACCTCTTTGCGTCAGGAGATTGCTAGGTTAGAGCAGTTGGTCGATAACCGCGATGATGTGCTTAGGAAGACCAACAAAGAGAAGAGGGAGTTTAGGTCTTTGCTAGGAGAGTCCAAGGATAGAGTGGCTGAGCTTGAGACCTTGCTTTCTGAGACTGGAAAGAAGGCCATGGAGTTTGAATCTTTGCTTTGCGAGTCTAGGGAGAGAGCAGCTTCGCTTGAGTCTGAGATTGCTGTTTTGAAAGATGCTCCTCTTGTGTCTGATGAGGTAGAATGCTCGTTCTGTGATGTGCATATTGCTGATCTTGCTGTGCTTAAGGAGAAACACATGACTTGCTTGGATGAACTAGAGGGTGCTAGAGTTGAGCTTGCTGAGTTGAAGTCTAGGTCATCTTTGCTAGGTGCTTGTACTTCTTGTCCTGCTTTGCATGCTCAGTTGCTTGAATCACGCACCATGATTAGTTCACTTGAAGCACAACTTAAATCTCCCATTGCAAATTCCTGTTCTGCTTGTGATGTTGTTGCTTTAAAGAATGTTGAGCTAGAACAGTGTGTGAATAGATTGCAAGATGAGAATGATGAGCTGAGACAGTGTTTGGGTTGGTTGTCTGGTCGCGAACCTCAGCTCAAGATGTTGATTGCTAGTTTCAAGAGAGCTGATGGTTGTGGGCTTGGTTCTGAGAAGGTTGGTGAGAGTAGTGGTGAGAGAGAGAGAGATCCAGAGAGCTCCACCGCAAACATTCCCACAAACCCACCAAAAACCATTCTCGAGAACACCTTCACACCCAAACCAAACCACCTGCTGAACAAGCTTGACACCACTCTAGATCCTCCCAAGTTTCCACCTAAGTCAGAGAACTTTCAGAGGAGAGTGACCTTTGTGAGGAGTGGGGTTTACCAGCCGAGAGAGAGGGCACAGCCGAGAGAAACTCCAAAGCCAAAGCCAGTCCGCTTCCATTGTGAGCATTGTGGAAGGGATGGTCACCTCGAGGAGTTTTGTTGGAGGAAGAAGAGGGAGGTGAGAAGAGAGAAGGAGGTGGGGAACAGGGACAGGTACTACTCTTCTCGTAGTGTGCCTGTGTCTCGTTCACCCTGGCCGAGAGGCGACGCTTTTGTGCGTACAGTTCCTGTGGTTGCTAGTCGTGGTGTTCCTGTTGTTCGTGAGTTTGCTAGGCGGCCTCCGTTTCGCGGTCAGTTTGGTTCAGGGAGGTTCGACCGTAGCTTTGAGGCTAGGAGAGAGTCTAGGCCACGTTTTCCCCCGCGTGGTGCTAGAGGTCCGATGGTGAGAGACGAGAGGGTGTCACGCGGTAGAGTTGATTTTGCTAACCCTTCTTTTGAGCAGATGGCCCGACACTGGTTTGACTCGTTCTATGCTAACCCCAGTGTCGAGTCATTTGCTCATTCTCGTTCTCGGTTCTGATTGTGCAGGTGGGAGGCTTGGAGAACTTTTGGTTGATGGATTCTGGCTGCTCGAGACATATGACAGGTAATGGTAAGTGGTTCTCCAGTCTCACCCCGGTGGTGTCCAGGCAGTACATCACTTTCGGGGATAAGGGTAGAGGTAGAGTGTTGTCAGAGGGTGCTATTCAGGTAAGCGACACTTTCATGTTAAGCGGGTTGCACTTGTCAAGAATCTTGGTTTCAATTTGCTCTCAGTTTCTCAGCTTCTTGATGAGGGTTATGAGGTTCGCTTTAAGCGTGGTGATTCGAAAATTCTTGATTCTCGAGGTAACCTTGTGTGTATGATCATTCCTGAGGGACAGATTTTTCGTGCTGATTTTTCTCGGTCTTTTGGTCCTTCACGGTGTTTGATCGCTGGTACTTCTTCTGAGCTTTGGAAGTGGCATAGGAGATTGGGTCATGTGAGCTTTGATTTACTCACACGCTTGAGTGCTCTTGACCTTATCCGAGGATTGCCCAAGCTCAAGTTCGAGAAAGATTTGGTTTGTGCACCTTGTAGGCATGGAAAAATGGTTGCTGCTTCTCACCCACCTTTGACAGATGTTATGACTGAGCGTCCAGGGGAGCTTTCGCACATGGATTTGGTTGGCCCCGCTCGAGTTCGTTCAGTTGGTGGGAAGTGGTATGTTCTTGTGGTTGTTGATGACTTTTCTCGGTATGCATGGGTGTTCTTTCTGGCGTCGAAGGATGAGACTTTTGATTTTGTTCGAGATCTGATTTTAAGGTTGAAAAACGAGAGTAATGGTGGTGCCATGAGAGCTATTCGTAGCGACAATGGTACAGAATTTAAGAACACTCGTTTTGATGCCTTCTGTCGTGATCTTGGTCTTGAACATCAATACTCGTCGCCATATGTTGCTTGTCAGAATGGTGTTGTTGAGAGAAAGAATAGAACACTTTGTGAGATGGCTAGGACGATGCTAGATGAGCATAGGACTCCTAGGAAGTATTGGGCAGAAGCAGTGAACACAGCTTGCTATGTTTCGAATCGGATTTTCCTTCGTGCTTTCAAGAAGAAAACTTGCTATGAGCTTTTCCATGGTCGTTCCCCCCGTGTGAGTCACTTTCGGGTTTTGGTTGCAAGTGTTTCATCTTGAAGTAAGGAAATTTGGACAAGTTTGAGTCTCGTTCGATGGATGGAATTTTTCTTGGTTATGCTAATCATTCTCGAGCATATCGTGTGCTCAATCTTGAAACTAACCAAATCATGGAGACTTGCGAAGTCACCTTCGACGAGACTATTCCGTGTAGCTCTTCTGCTTTTGAGTGTGCAGGTGATGATGACTTGGGACAGCCCATCTTTGAGGAAGAACAGCTTGATGATGAAGACGATGAGGAGATTCATGCACCGTGTGGAGATCGTGTACCTTCTACTTCCACTACTACCACGACGTTCGACGACGGCCCCTCTGCTACACCTTCGTCGAGTCGCGCACCAGATCGAGTTCAAGTGGAAGCTGATGTTGAGGGGGAGGCAATCTCGAGGCGAGAAGCTCCCCGGCTGGTACAGAGGGATCATCCACCTTCGAAGATCATCGGGAACATGGATGAACGCACTACACGGTCGAGGTCACAGAACATCTCTCATTATGCTCATTCTGCTTTTGTCGCGTCTTTTGAGCCCAAAAATGTTGGACACGCTTTATCTGATTCCGATTGGGTCAATGCCATGCATGAAGAGCTTGAAAACTTTGAGAGAAATCAGGTGTGGAAGTTAGTAGAACCACCTCCAAATTGCCATCCCATAGGAACCAAGTGGGTGTTCAAGAACAACAGGGATGAGAGTGGTGAGATTGTGAGAAACAAAGCGAGGTTGGTTGCTCAGGGGTTTTCGCAGCAGGAGGGGATAGATTATGAGGAGACATTTGCTCCTGTTGCCCGTTTGGAGGCAATTCGGATCCTTCTAGCATTTGCAGTTGCTAAAGGGTTCAAATTGTACCAAATGGATGTGAAGAGTGCCTTCTTGAATGGGGTGATCGAGGAAGAAGTGTATGTGAGGCAGCCCCCGGGTTTTGAGAGTGAGAGATACCCACACCGAGTGTACAAACTCCACCGAGTTTATATGGCCTAAAGCAAGCACCCAGAGCGTGGTATGGTAGATTGAAAGGGTTCTTGCTTAGCAAGGGGTTTGTGATTGGGAAGGTTGATAAGACGCTCGTCTTGCTGAGAAATGGCAAAGATCTTTTAATCGTTCAGATTTACGTGGATGATATCATTTTTGGTGGCTCTTCTCATGATCTTGTTGCCAAGTTTGCAGATGATATGAGCAGGGAATTTGAGATGTCGATGATGGGAGAGATGCAGTTCTTTCTCGGGCTGCAGATCAAGCAAACCAAGGATGGGACGTTTGTGCACCAAAGCAAGTACACCAAGGACATTCTCAAGAAATTCGACATGAGCGACTCCAAGCCGATGACTACGCCGATGAGTACGACTACAGCTTTGGATGCGGATGTGGACGGAGAACCAGTGGACCAGAAGGAGTACCGGAGCATGATCGGCTCCCTCCTCTACTTGACGGCGACGAGGCCGGACATACAGTTCAGCGTGTGTCTGTGTGCTCGTTTTCAGGCTTCACCAAGGACTTCACATCGTCAGGCCGTCAAGAGGATTTTCAGGTTTCTCAAGTTTACTCCTGAGCTGGGTCTTTGGTATTCTGCCGATTCCACTCTTGCACTTCATGGTTTTTCTGATGCGGATTTTGCTGGATGTCGTGTTGATCGCAAGTCTACTTCTGGTCAGTGTCAGTTTCTTGGATCGTCTCTTGTGTCTTGGTCTTCTCGCAAGCAGTCTTGTCGGTGATATTATCTCCGGCAGTCTTCCACGGGGTAGCCCACGGAAGTGATTTGTAATGCAGGGAAGATCGCAAAGATCGGAAGCAGGATGGTTAGGATGGACAGACACAAGGGTTTATACAGGTTCGGGCCGTCGACTCGACGTAATACCCTACGTCCTGTTTTGGGGTGTTGTATTGCGTGTCGAGTTGTTGTCTTGAGACTTGATCTTTTGGAGGGGTCCCTGCCCACCTTATATATCGGGGGGCAGGGTTACAAGTCGGTTTGTAACCGATCCTATCTCTAAGAATCCTTTCCTTCTTTACAACAATTCCTATTCCAACTAGGACTTCTCCTTCCAGATCCTTCCTCCGTGCGCCGACTTGTCCCGCACGTCTTCAGGTCCAGAACGGTGGGCTGGGCCGCCCCCTTTTGGTGGGCTGCCAGGCTTGCTCGTGAGGTACCCGGGTACTATATCCCCCACAGTAGCCCCCGAGCACTTCTTGGCCGATCGTTGGCTGTAATTGTTCCATCTTTTCTTGCATGATTCGAGTGCTCCAAGTTGTCTAAGATCTCATCCGAGTGGTTTCGAGAAAGATCCGAGTGGTTTCGAGGAAGATCCGAGTGCATGCTCAGGCGTTCCTGAAAACAATTCTTCAATTATAGCCATAGTGAGGGGAAGGAGTGCTCTTTTTCACGACGCGACAGCGAAGTGAATACACTTAGCCCCCGGGCTTTGGGCAATTTTAGTATGAAATTGGCCAAAGGTCTTCAATTTTTACACATCTGTATCTTGATCTTCAATGGTGTGCACCTCCAGGTGCACCCATTGGGTGTAGCCCCCGAGCCTTGAGCAGAATAGAATATTCTGGTCGAGGGTCAAAAAGCAAAATATCATGAATCTCTTTTTAAACTTAATCCATCAATGGTGTGCACCTCCAGGTGCACCCATTGGGTGTAGCCCCCGAGTCTTGTTACGACTCAGCATGATCGTGTCAAGACTCTGAAAGCCATGAATTCCGACTGATTTTTCAGCCCCCATGCCTCTGGACATGGATTTTAGATAATCTTTTCCTTCAGAGGCTTTTTTATTTCCCCTTTATAAGGATTTTGTCCTCAAGTTCTTTGAACTCGGCATGTGTGGGGGATATAGTACCCAGGTACCTCATGAGCAAGCCTGGAAGCCCACCAAAAGGGGGCGGCCCACCTCATCGTTCTGGACCTGAAGACGTGCGGGACAAGTCGGCGCACGGAGGAAGGATCTGGAAGGAGAAGTCCTAGTTGGAATAGGAATTATTGTAAAGAAGGAAAGGATTCTTAGAGATAGGATCGGATACAAACCGACTTGTAACCCTGCCCCCCGATATATAAGGCGGGCAGGGATCCCCTCAAAAACAACTACACACAACTCGAGACATCAGACAACAACTCAACACGCAATACAACACCCCAAAACAGGACGTAGGGTATTACGTCGAGTCGACGGCCCGAACCTGTATAAACCCCTGTGTCTGTCCATCCTAACCATCTTGCTTCCGATCTTTGCGATCTTCCCTACATTACAAATCACTTCCGTGGGCTACCCCGTGGAAGACTGCCGGAGATAATATCACCGACAGTGGCGCGCCAGGTAGGGGATATCGCCGAGATCAATCTGGTAAGCTCGATGGATCGTGTCAAGATCTTGGACAGCTGCAACCTCCGGGACGTCGACGAAGTCGAGATCCAGTTCGGGGACGTCATCAACACCGCTTTGGATACCCAAGCGGCAGGAGCTACGGTAGCCACGGAGGTCTCCTCTCTGGCGCCGACTTCGGCCATCACGGCCCAATCCGGTCCGATCGCATCTGATCGTGCCGGATCTACCCCGCTGAGTTCATCGCAGAACGCGAGGCCAGACCAGTCGGGAACAGATCTACAATCACTCGGTTCCGATCCGACTCCTGAGAGTCGCGTCGCCGAATCATCTCAGAGCGTCAACGCTCAACCCACACGCGTCCAGAGCCCTGAGGTCATTACTGTTCAGACCCCTGGCTTTTGCGCGCTTGCTCGGAAGCAGAAGAATAAGGACATCGTCCAATCGGATGATTACTTCTATGGGAGCGACTCCTACGGGTTAGATCTACTGGGACCCTCAATCCTGGACGATCTGCCGGAAGGATACACGGTGTCCGATGCCTCTACAGAGCCGGAACTACTAGGATCACTCGGAGAATTGACTCCGAGTAGTTTGGAGCGTTATACGCCCACATCCGACTTCTCCGAGTCCGAGGAAGACTACCTCGCGCAAGAGGGAGTCGGATCCTATTGCTACATGGTGGCGCCAGCAACGCCAACCAATCTTGTCTCAGAAGATGAGGTCACTCCTGCTGAGGAGACGACTGAAGCCAGGAACCAGCGTCGAGGACGCAATGCCAGTCGGGCGACTCGCAGAGCCGCACGACCGCACGGAGCCGCCGCGTCAGGATCTGGCACTGCTCGACTCCAGGAGCCTCGCTCTGAAGATCATCGTCGCCAACGGGATCAACACGAGCGGAGGAGCACCCGGAACTTGATGCGCGACGGCACGTTCGAGTTCAACGGACACGAGGTCTACGAGACACCGGTCCAGAACCTCGTTACTATCAACGAGGAAATCAATCGGCTGCCGCCTAACACTCCGGGCCTGGAAAAGGTAAGGGCTCTCGTGCAGGCCGCCTCCGTCCAGGTTCACCACATGCAAGGCAGAACGACCACGGACGCTCCTGAACCCGGTTCATCTCGACACCGGGCCGGCGGCGGATCGGGTCGTGATGAAGACCTCCGCACCACGATCAACAGAGATCGAGATGCCAGGGACATCATCACCAACAGCACCGAAGAGCGCCACCGTGAGGAAATCCGACGGCGCGAAGAGTACGATCGGGATCATGGAAATCCCCGTCGTAACCCCAACAGAAGCGGCTACTCGACAGAGTCAGACTACTCTGACCTCTCCGGTAGCCCAAGGCGTGGCAACAATGGCGGTCGCACTGCGCCACGACGACGAGTGCTTCCACCACCCAGGCGACCGACTCCACCAAGAGATCGAACTCCACCGCGCAGCAGAGCCTATCGACAGGACCGAACTCCACCCAGGACTCGGAACTATCGGAGGACCCGTTCCCCGCCCAGGGACCGGGATCGCAGGAGGGACAGCACACCCCCAAGAGCAACTGACGGATCGGGTCCGAGCGATTCCCGCCCTAGAGGTCGGATCGGCGGATTCCAGTCGTTCACCGAGCGCTTGAGAAGCGTGACGTGGCCCAGAGGCTTCAAGCTGTCGGACATCGACAAGTACGACGGGAAATCTGACCCATCTCAATGGCTTCAGATCTACTACACCGCCGTACAAGCGGCCGGCGGCGACGAGGACGTGATGGCAAACTATCTTCCCATCATGCTCACCAAGGACTGCCGCAATTGGCTGGCAGGACTCCCGCAGGACACCATCGACAACTGGGAGCAGCTTACCGAACTCTTCATCGGTAACTATCTCGGTACCTGGGAAAGGCCCGGGAGCAAGCGGCTCCTCGGTCAGATCAGACAGCGCAAGAACGAGACCCTGCACGACTTCGTCCGCAGGTTCTCAGAAAAGCGCAACTCCATCACGGACGTCACGGATCAGGAGGTGATGTCAGCTTTCCAGCGCGGCATCTCCGACGGAAGACTGATCCATAAGTGGACTCGGAAGCCACCCGCGACTGTCAATGACATGTTCCGGGTCGCTAGCACGTGGGCGGACGCCGAGATCACGGAAAGAGAATAGCTCAGCGAGATCAGAAGTCGCTGGGAAGAAGAGAACAAGACGACTCGCAAACGCGACTGCCGCGAGGACGAAGATCGACACGACGACCATCGACGCAATGACAGCCAACCTCGCAAGAAGAAGAGCGAGGGAGACATGGTCGCCGCCCTGGACCGGTCCAGAGGCCGGGTAACTCCAGAGGACTTCCAGCGCATGCTCGATGAGCAATGCCCTTACCACAAACACAAGCACTCGGCACGAGAGTGCTACGGGCTCAAGCGAGCCTTCACCGGGGGCAACAGAGGCCCCCCATACAGAAAGAGGAACAATGGTTCCCCGCGAGACGACAGGCGAAACGACGAGCCCGGCGATGACTTTCAGGAAGCCGACCGAGTGGTCCGCATGATCTATGGCGGACCAGAGTTCGAGTCGAAGCGCCAGCAGAAGCTCACCCATCGCCAGGTCATGCACGCGAGGGAGCCACCGGTACCGGAGTACCTCAAGTGGTCGGAAGTTCCGATCACATTCACCCGGGAGGATCATCCAAACTTCATACCGAAGCCCGGGTCCCATGCCTTGGTGGTAGCCCCGACGATCCGCAACGTTCGGCTCACCAAGGTACTAGTCGACGGTGGCAGTGGCCTGAACATCCTCTTTGCTAACACATTGAAGGAGCTCGGCCTGACTACTCTCGACCTGAGTCCCCCCCAATCCGCATTCTACGGTTTGATACCGGGAGAGGGGGCAGAACCACTCGGGCACATCACGCTGCCCGTCACCTTCGGAGAGCGGAATAATTACCGGACCGAGCACATGCAGTTCACGGTGGCGAACTTTGAAACTGCATACCACGCCATCCTTGGGAGGCCGGCACTCGCCAAGTTCATGGCGATTCCTCACTACGTCTACTTGCAGGTCAAGATGCCAGGACCGAAAGGCGTAATCACCGTCTTGGGAGACGTCCGAGTCGCATACACGTGCGAGCAGGAAACTCTCAACGCGGCAGCCGCCCTGGACATGTCCAAGCGCATGGAACAAGTACTGGCTGCATCACAGGAGGTGGACAAGGACGCTCTAGAGATCCCCACCAAGAAGCCAGCAAGAGAAGCCATTGCGCCAAGCAAGGAGACGGAGCTGAAGAGGATCTCTCTGGACCTGGACGACCCAAAGAAGACGGCCATCATCGGGGCAGAGTCAGACTCCACGGCAGGCTCTGCCCTGCTCTGCTTTCTCGACAGCTATCCAAGCTATTACCAGACAGGCCTAGAGCCTAACGATCAGATAAAGACCTCGTTCGTCGCATCGATCGGTGCTCCTTTGGCCTTCGGTTTGAAAAACGCCGGCGCGATCTACCAGAGGACAATCCAAGCGCGGATGGATTAATTGACTCTGGACACAATAGAACGCCTACATCAACAAATCCATGGAACATCGAGCACTTACAGCGTTTCTACGCCTAATCCAGTTATGTATTTATCTTTTTTATTTTTAGATTTATTTTTTCCGAGTGATTTTGGAGGGTAGTCACCCCCAGTTACGACTCGGCATGTTCACAATGAGTTATCAATAAAGTTGATTTCATCTTTCATCTATTTCTACTACTTGCATTTCCTCTTTCGCGTCACGCACATAAAGTATGAGTGGAATAAACCTTAAATCGAGAGGGAAAGTACTCGCCAAGTCAAAGCTCTAAACGTACGACAAAGACTCTGCGGCATGAGACTGAGACCAACGAGGCTAATCTACTCCGTAACAGGTCAACCACTCAGAAATTAAGGCTAGCGCAGAAAGAAAGGGAGTTGTAGACCAATAAAAACTTATATACAAAAGTGACAATTCAAACATTGTTCAAAAACAGTACTGGTTCGACCAAATACTACAAATACTTTATTTACATTGCAGGGTCACCAGCACCAGACGGGGCCGCTTCATCCGAGTCATCAACAACATCCTTGGACAGGACATTGGCGATGGGCTCGACTTCATGGAGTAGTCTGCCCACGTCGTCTTCAGAAGTGCCGGCAGCATACCCGCGGCCGAGTGGCTCCAGGTCTGACGCCGGGAATAGCGACTTAAGCACCGCCAGGACATGGCCACAGCTGGCCTGGCTGATGGAGCAGAGCTGCCGCCGGAAGTAGCGTGGGAGCGCCCGAACGCGGTCGAGGATGGAAGCTGAAGACGATGACGTCTCCGGCTTGATCTCCTCCGCCACCACTCGGATAGCATCCTCCAGCGCTATCTTCTCAGTGCGCAGCGCCTCAGCCTCACCTTGCAGCCGGGCCACCTTGGCAGTGAGCTCTGCAAATTGGGACATAGTCTGATATCGATAATCTAAAGAAGGTTAGATCTGAATAATATTTTCACGTCTGACAGAAAAACAAATAAGGAAGAACATACCTCTGAGCTCGTGCACGGCCTGGGCCTCGTTGAGCTTAGCCTGCTCTACCTCCCCGCATAAATCGCGGGTGGTACGCTAGGCTTCCTCCAACTCAGCCTGGCGCTCGACCGCAGCAGCCTCGAGCTCAGCCACTCGGGCCACCAAAGAGTCGGCCTTAGCAACTGCAGAAGATAATTCTTGAATGACCGCGGCTTTGGCCTCGGCATCAGCAGCTAAGTTCTGCAAAAACAAGTCAGATGACAATATGAATTAATGTACCACTCGGTATTTGATATCAACAAGATAAGTAGCTCGGGAAGTACCTTGGCTATGTGACCCATGCGACGATGGAGTGACAGGAACTCCTCCAGAGGAGTCAGGGGAGCACCACCACTCAGAACGCCGACCGCCGCAGAAGCTATCTCGACCGCCGCAGTCTGGGGCTCCTCCACTGCTGCAGTCGGCTCAACCGCAGGAGCATGCTGGGGGCTGCCTTGAGGAACTGGCGGCGGGGTCGGCGACGCCGGTGTAGGACTCGGCGGTGGCGGGGTTGGCTCCCGCTGCGACTCGGGTAGCGGACCCACAGGCTGATCGCTGAGAAGATCAGCCGAGTGGATCGGCACCTCTGGAGTTTGGATTGTTGGGGCTTCGGTCTCAACCGCCGACTGAGGTGGAGGACCCGAGAAGGGGACCTCAGACGGCGTGCTACAGGATAAAGCATATATGGATCACTAATAGAAAAACATAAAGGAAATCAAAGAGATGATAAGGATACTTACAGAGTAGAAATGCGCATTCTCAGGCGCTTTCCTTTCCGAGTAGGGGAAGGGAGGTCCCTCGGACTTGCAGCACTCAGAGGCATTACTGCAAGGGGAGACTGCTCCGAGCTCGTGATTACACCCAATGGCATCTCAGGCAAAGGAGGGAGGGATACAAAGGCAACTCGACCCTGCAAAAATTGGGTTCAGTTCTGAGATTACACCCAATGGGTGGAATTGAAATAAAAACAAGAACAGATTGACTAAATACCTCAGGGCGTGGATTTCCCAAGTTGAACGCCGAAGGACAGTCAGTGGTCCTCAGGGACGTTCCGGGTGCGAAGAATTTGCCAAGCCGAGCGGCGGCTTGGACTTTGTCGACGCGCTCGGGGGCTTCGCGCGTGTTGTCCCCCTCGGCGTAATACTCATACGCCGGGTGAGCCCGCTGCTTGAGTGGCTGGACCCGGCGCAGAACGAAGTTGGCTGCCACACCAACGGCAGACAACCCATTGTCCTTCAACTGGGAAATAAGACCCAGGAGCTCCCGAACCTGGTCCATTTCACTCTCCTTGGGAAGAGCGGTCCAGGATTGGGAGGGAACAGGACGAGAATTAATTTCTGGAGAGATGGCAGGCGAGTGGTTTCCTACGTAAAACCACTCGGATTGCCACCCTTTATTGGAGGTAAGGAAAGGGATATCAAAATACTCCCGAGTTCGACCCTCGCGGAGTTGGAGTCCGGCGCCCCCGACTACTTGTGGGCAGTCGGTTCGGGGATAAGGCTTAAGAAGAAAAAGATGAATGAAAAGATTGAAGTGAGGCTCTATCCCAAGATAGGCCTCACAGAGGTTGATGAAGATGGCGATGTGAAGGATGGAGTTGGGATTCAATGCGCAGAGGCAGATCCCATAGTAATGCAGCAGCCCGCGGAGGAAAGAATGCGCGGGCACGCCAAAGCCACGAAGAAAGAAAGATTCGAACACCACCAAATCAGAGGAGTTTGGGGTGGGGAAAGACTCACCGGCGGCGGCGCGCCACTCGGCGGTTTGCTGGTCAGGGAGGACGCCGTCGACGACGTGCTGCTCGAGGCGCTTGGTGGAGGTGATGGACTCCCTCCACTCGGCGGCGCGATCTATGGCGACCTCGGCGGTGGCCTTGGCCTTGGACGACCGGGCTCTGGCCGGCGACTTCTCCTTTCGCTTCGAGGCTTCCTTCCTCTTGGGCGCCATGGCAACAAGCGGTGCTGAAGAGCGAGGAAGAAAGCTGCGGGAGCAGATCTAGGGTTTGCTCTGGCGCAAAGAGAACTGGAGCGTCGGGGAAGGCAAATGGCAAGTAAAGGAAGAAGAATGCGGCGGGGATGGCTTATAAAGGAATAAACCGTTCCTCCCGCGCGCGGCGCGGCGCTTGTCTCGGGAACTCAACCGACGCAGGCACGTCCCGTCGCTTTGAATTCAAAGATGTGGCAGGGAATCGCGATATCTCGCCTTCCGTAAAGTGACCGTTAGGGATGCAACGGACTTTTAGGAATAATGGGCCTAAATGGGCTGAAATATAGCACGACCTTTCGGTTCTGTTACGATAATAAATTTGTGGGTTCCTGAGCTAGGGTTCAGGGGCAGAAACCACTCGGTCGTGAGGCTAAAATTAGTCGACGACCAGACTCGATTTTGCAATTAATATTGTGTCCTTGCAATTGATTTTTACGTAAGGCATGCGATACTATCGCTAAATTGACTCAGAAATCTGGGTCAAATGCTGACAAGTATAAATCTTGTGGGAAGATGGCTTACCATATGGTCAAGCTGAGTCGTGGGACACGACTCGGGAGTCATGCCGAGTTCAAAGAACTTGAGGACAAAATCCTTATAAAGGGGAAACAAAAAAGCCCCTGAAGGAAAAGATTATCTAAAATCCATGTCCAGAGGCATGGGGGCTGAAAAAATCAGTCGGAATTCATGGCTTTTAGAGTCTTGACACGATCATGCTGAGTCGTAACAAGACTCGGGGGCTACACCCAATGGGTGCACCTGGAGGTGCACACCATTGATGGATCAAGTTCAAAAAGAGATTCATAATATTTATTTTTGACCCTCGACCAGAATATTCTATTCTACTCAAGGCTCGGGGGCTACACCCAATGGGTGCACCTGGAGGTGCACACCATTGAAGATCAAGATACAGATGGATAAAAGTTGAAGACCTTTGGCCAATTTCATACTAAAATTGCCCAAAGCCCGGGGGCTAAGTGTATTCACTTCGCTGTCGCGTCGTGAAAAAGAGCACTCCTTCCCCTCATTTTGACTGTAATTGAAGAACTGTTTTCAGGAACGTCTGAGCAGGCACTCGGATCTTCCTTGAAACCATTCGGATCTTCCTCGAAACCACTCGGATCTTCTTCGAAACCGCTCGGATGAGATCTTAGACAACTTGGAGCACTCAAATCATGCAAGAAAAGATGGAACAATTACAGCCAACGATCGGCCAAGAAGTGCTCGGGGGCTACTGTGGGGGATATAGTACCCAGGTACCTCACGAGCAAGCCTGGAAGCCCACCAAAAGGGGGCGGCCCACCTCATCGTTCTGGACCTGAAGACGTGCGGGACAAGTCGGCGCACGGAGGAAGGATCTGGAAGGAGAAGTCCTAGTTGGAATAGGAATTATTGTAAAGAAGGAAAGGATTCTTAGAGATAGGATCGGATACAAACCGACTTGTAACCCTGCCCCCCGATATATAAGGCGGGCAGGGATCCCCTCAAAAACAACTACACACAACTCGAGACATCAGACAACAACTCAACACGCAATACAACACCCCAAAACAGGACGTAGGGTATTACGTCGAGTCGACGGCCCGAACCTGTATAAACCCCTGTGTCTGTCCATCCTAACCATCTTGCTTCCGATCTTTGCGATCTTCCCTACATTACAAATCACTTCCGTGGGCTACCCCGTGGAAGACTGCGGGAGATAATATCACCGACAGCATGACTTCCGAGTCGTGTCCCATGACTCAGCTTGACCATATGGTAAGCCATCTTCTCACAAGATTTATACTTGTCAGCATTTGACCCAGATTTCTGAGTCAATTTAGCGATAGTATCGCATGCCTTACGTAAAAATCAATTGCAAGGATGCAATATTAATTGCAAAATCAAGTCTGGCCGTCGACTAATTTTAGCCTCACGACCGAGTGGTTTCTGCCCCTGAACCCTAGCTCAGGAACCCACAAATTTATTATCGTAACAGAACCGAAAGGTCGTGCTATATTTCAGCCCATTTAGGCCCATTACTCCTCAAAGTCCATTGCGTCCCTAACGGTTGCTTTACGAAAGGCGAGATATCGCGAGATATCGCGACTCCCTACCGCATCTTTGAATTCAAAGCGACGGGACGTGCCTGCGTCGGTTGAGTTCCCGAGACAAGCGCCGCGCCGCGCGCGGGAGGAACGGTTTATTCCTTTATAAGCCATCCCCGCCGCATTCTTCTTCCTTTACTTGCCATTTGCCTTCCCCGACGCTCCAGTTCTCCTCGCGCCAGAGCAAACCCTAGATCTGCTCCCGCAGCTTTCTTCCTCGCTCTTCAGCCCCGCTTGTTGCCATGGCGCCCAAGAGGAAGGAAGCCTCGAAGCGGAAGGAGAAGTCGCCGGCAAGGGCCCGGTCGTCCAAGGCCAAGGCCACCGCCGAGGTCGCCGTGGATCGCGCCGCTGAGTGGAGGGAGTCCATCACCACCACCAGGCGCCTCGAGCAGCACGTCGTCGACGGCGTCCTCCCTGACCAGCAAACCGCCGAGTGGCGCGCCGCCGCCGGTGAGTCTTTCCCCACCCCAAACTCCTCTGATTTGGTGGTGTTCGAATCTTTCTTTCTTTGTGGCTTTGGCGTGCCCGCACATTCTTTCCTTCGCGGGCTACTGCATTACTATGGGATCTGTCTCTGCGCACTAAATCCCAACTCCATCCTTCACATCGCCATTTTCATCTATCTCTGTGAGGCCTATCTTGGGATAGAGCCTCACTTCAATCTTTTTATTCATCTTTTTCTTCTTAAACCTTATCCCCGAACCGACTGCCCACAAGTAGTCGGGGGCGCCGGACTCCAACTCCGCGAGGGTCGAACTCGGGAGTATTTTGACATCCCTTTCCTTACCTCCAATAAAGGGTGGCAGTCCGAGTGGTTTTACGTAGGAAACCACTCGCCTGCCATCTCTCCAGAAATTGATTCTCGTCCTGTTCCCTCCCAATCCTGGACCGCTCTTCCCAAGGAGAGTGAAATGGATCAGGTTCGGGAGCTCCTGGGTCTTATTTCCCAGTTGAAGGACAATGGGTTGTCTGCCGTCGGTGTGGCAGCCAACTTCGTTCTGCGCTGGGTCCAGCCACTCAAGCAGCGGGCTCACCCGGCGTATGAGTATTACGCCGAGGGGGACAACACGCGCGAAGCCCCCGAGCGCGTCGACAAAGTCCAAGCCGCCGCTCGGCTTGGCAAATTCTTCGCGACTGGAACCTCCCTGAGGACCACTGACTGTCCTCCGGCGTTCAACTTGGGAAATCCACGCCCTGAGGTATTTAGTCAATCTGTTGTTGTTTTTATTTCAATTCCACCCATTGGGTGTAATCTCAGAACTGAACCCAATTTTTGCAGGGTCGAGTTGCCTTTGTATCCCTCCCTCCTTTGCCTGAGATGCCAAAGGGAGTGGGTCAACCGGCTCGGCGCAGTGCCGTTGGATCTGAAGAAGCAGTCGGGGAAAGTGAGAGTGATCTGCGCGACTCGGATATCACTCTGTCATCCTCTCCTTCTCCCGATGTGCTATCTCCGAGTGGTGGGAAGGCTGCTCCTGCTCTGAAGAAGCGGAAGATCTCCACTGGGATCGTGTTTAGGGATGCGCCAAGCCGCCGCCAACTCCTTATCTCTGAGTCGTCTAACTCGGAAAAAGATGAAGCTGGCGTCGCCGAGTCGTCACTCCACCCGCCAATCACAAGCTCGGAGCAGTCTCCCCTTGCAGTAATGCCTCTGAGTGCTGCAAGTCCGAGGGACCTCCCTTCCCCTACTCGGAGAGGAAAGCGCCTGAGAATGCGCATTTCTACTCTGTAAATATCATTATCATCTCTTGATTTCCTTTATGTTCTTATATTAGTGATCCATATATGCTTTATCCTGTAGCACGCCGTCTGAGGTCCCCTTCTCGGGTCCTCCGCCTCAGTCGGCGGTCGAGACCGAAGCCCCATCAATCCAAACTCCAGAGGTGCCGATCCACTCGGCTGATCTTCTCAGCGATCAGCCTGTGGGTCCGCCACCAGAGTCGCAGCGGGAGCCAACCCCGCCACTGCCGAGTCCTACACCGGCGTCGCCGACCCCGCCGCCAGTTCCTCAAGGCAGCCCCCAGCATGCTCCTGCGGTTGAACCGACTGCAGCATTGGAGGAGCCCCAGACT
This sequence comes from Urochloa ruziziensis, assembly GCA_015476505.1. Classification (NCBI taxonomy): domain Eukaryota; kingdom Viridiplantae; phylum Streptophyta; class Magnoliopsida; order Poales; family Poaceae; genus Urochloa; species Urochloa ruziziensis. Next base: position 38,930,914 of record CM027120.1, on the reverse strand, counting down.
GCGGCGGTCGAGATTGCTTCTGCGGCGGTCGGCATTATGAGTGGTGATGCTCCCCTGACTCCTCTGGAGGAGTTCATGTCACTCCATCGTCGCATGGGCCACATAGCCAAGGTACTTCCCGAGCTACTTATCTTGTTGATATCAAATACCGAGTGGTACATTGATTCATATTGTCATCTGACTTGTTTTTGCAGAACTTAGCTGCTGATGCCGAGGCCAAAGCCTCGGTTATTCAAGAATTATCTTCTGCAGTTGCTAAGGCCGACTCTTTGGTGGCCCGAGTGGCTGAGCTCGAAGCTGCTGCGATAGAGCGCCAGGCTGAGTTGGAGGAAGCCCAGCGTACCACCCGCGATTTATGCGGGGAGGTAGAGCAGGCTAAGCTCAACGAGGCCCAGGCCGTGCACGAGCTTAGAGGTATGTTCTTCCTTGTTTGTTTTTCTGTCAGACGTGAAAATATTATTCAGATCTAACTTTCTTTAGATTATCGATATCGGACTATGTCCCAATTCGCAGAGCTCACTGCCAAGGTGGCCCGGCTGCAAGGTGAAGCTGAGGCGCTGCGCACTGAGAAGATAGCGCTGGAGGATGCTATCCGAGTGGTGGCGGAGGAGATCGAGCCGGAGGCGTCATCGTCTTCAGCTTCTATCCTCGACCGCGTTCGGGCGCTCCCGCGCTACTTCCGACGGCAGCTCTGCTCCATCAGCCAGGCCAGCTGTGGCCATGTCCTGGCGGTTCTCCAATCGCTGTTCCCGGCGTCAGACCTGGAGCCACTCGGCCGCGGGTATGCTGCCGGCACCTCTGAAGACGACGTGGGCAGACTACTCCATGAAGTCGAGCCCATCGCCAATGTCCTGTCCAAGGATGTTGTTGATGACTCGGATGAAGCGGCCCCGTCTGGTGCTGGTGACCCTGCAATGTAAATAAAGTATTTGTAGTATTTGGTCGAACCAGTATTGTTTGAACAATGTTTGAATTGTCATTATTGTATATAAGTTTTTATTGGTCTACAACTCCCTTTCTTTCTGCGCTAGCCTTAATTTCAGAGTGGTTGACCTGTTACGGAGTAGATTAGCCTCGTTGGTCTCAGTCTGATGCCGCAGAGTCTTTGTCGTACGTTTAGAGCTTTGACTTGGCGAGTACTTTCCCTCTCGATTTAAGGTTTATTCCACTCATACTTTATGTGCGTGACGCGAAAGAGGAAATGCGAGTAGTAGAAATAGATGAAAGATGAAATTAACTTTATTGATAACTCATTGTGAACATGCCGAGTCGTAACTGGGGGTGACTACCCTCCAAAATCACTCGGAAAAAATAAATCTAAAAATAAAAAAGATAAATACATAACTGGATTAGGCGTAGAAACGCTGTAAGTGCTCGATGTTCCCTGGATTTATCGATGCAGGCGTTCTACTGTGTCCAGGGTCAATTGATCCATACGCGCTTGAATTGTCCTCTGGTAGATTGCGCCGGTGTTTTTCAGACCGAAGGCTAAAGAAGCACCGAACGGCGTGATAAACGAGGTCTTTTTCTGATCCTTAGGCTCTAGGCCTGTCTGGTAATAGCTTGGATAGCTATCGAGAAAGCAGAGCAGGGCAGGGCCTGCCGTGGAATCTAACTCTGCCCCAATGGTGGCCGTCTTCTTTGGGTCGTCCAGGTCCAGAGAGATCCTCTTCAGCTCCGTCTCCTTGCTTGGCGCGATGGCTTCTCTTGCTGGTTTCTTGGTGGGGATCTCTAGAGCGTCCTTGTCCACCTCCTGTGATGCAGCTAGTACTTGTTCCATGCGCTTGGACATGTCCAGGGCGGCTGCCGCGTTGAGAGTTTCCTGCTCGCATGTGTATGCGACTCGGACGTCTCCCAAGACGGTGATTACGCCTTTAGGTCCTGGCATCTTGACCTGCAAGTAGACGTAGTGAGGAATCGCCATGAACTTGGCGAGCGCCGGCCTCCCGAGGATGGCGTGGTATGCAGTTTCAAAGTTCGCCACCGTGAACTGCATGTGCTCGGTCCGGTAATTGTTCCGGTCTCCGAAGGTAACGGGCAATGTGATGTGCCCGAGTGGTTCTGCTCCCTCTCCCGGTATCAAACCGTAGAACGCGGATTGGGGGGGACTCAGGTCGAGAGTAGTCAGGCCGAGCTCCTTCAATGTGTTAGCAAAGAGGATGTTCAGGCCACTGCCACCGTCGACTAGTACCTTGGTGAGCCGAACGTTGCGAATCGTCGGGGCTACCACCAAGGCATGGGACCCGGGCTTCGGTATGAAGTTTGGGTGATCCTCCCGGGTGAATGTGATCGGAACTTCCGGCCACTTGAGGTATTCAGGTACCGGTGGCTCCCTCGCGTGCATGACCTGGCGATGGGTGAGCTTCTGCTGGCGCTTCGACTCGAACTCTGGTCCGCCATAGATCATGCGGACCACTCGGTCGGCTTCCTGAAAGTCATCGCCGGGCTCGTCGTTTCGCCTGTCGTCTCGCGGGGAACCATCGTTCCTCTTTCTGTATGGAGGGCCTCTGTTGCCCCCGGTGAAGGCTCGCTTGAGCCCGTAGCACTCTCGCGCCGAGTGCTTGTGTTTGTGGTAAGGGCATTGCTCATCGAGCATGCGCTGGAAGTCCTCTGGAGTTACCCGGCCTCTGGACCGGTCCAGGGCGGCGACCATGTCTCCCTCGCTCTTCTTCTTGCGAGGTTGGCTGTCATTGCGTCGATGGTCGTCGTGTCGGTCTTCGTCCTCGCGGCGGTCGCGTTTGCGAGTCGTCTTGTTCTCTTCTTCCCAGCGACTTCTGATCTCGCTGAGCTGTTCCCTTTCCGCGATCTCGGCGTCCGCCCACGTGCTAGCGACCCGGAACATGTCATTGACAGTCGCGGGCGGCTTCCTAGTCCACTTGTGAATCAGTCTCCCGTCGGAGATGCCGCGCTGGAAAGCTGACATCACCTCCTGATCCGTGACGTCCGTGATGGAGTTGCGCTTTTCTGAGAACCTGCGCACGAAGTCGTGCAGGGTCTCGTTCTTGCGCTGCCTGATCTGACCGAGGAGTCGCTTGCTCCCGGGCCTCTCCCAGGTACCGAGATAGTTACCGATGAAGAGTTCGGTAAGCTGCTCCCAGTTGTCGATGGCGTCCTGCGGGAGTCCTGCCAGCCAGTTGCGGCAGTCCTTGGTGAGCATGATGGGAAGATAGTTTGCCATCACGTCCTCGTCGCCGCCGGCCGCTTCACAGCGGTGTAGTAGATCTGAAGCCATTGAGATGGGTCAGATTTCCTGTCGTACTTGTCGATATCCGACAGCTTGAAGCCTCTGGGCCACGTCACGCTTCTCAAGCGCTCGGTGAACGACTGGAATCCGCCGATCCGACCTCTAGGGCGGGAATCGCTCGGACCCGATCCGTCAGCTGCTCTTGGGGGTGTGCTGTCCCTCCTGGGATCCCGGTCCCTGGGCGGGGAACGGGTCCTCCGATAGTTCCGAGTCCTGGGTGGAGTTCGGTCCTGTCGGTAGGTTCTGCTGCGCGGTGGAGTTCGATCTCTTGGCGGAGTCGGTCGCCTGGGTGGTGGAAGCACTCGTCGTCGTGGCGGAGTGCGACCGCCATTGTTGCCGCGCCTTGGGCTACCGGAGAGGTCAGAGTAGTCTGACTCCGTCGAGTAGCCGCTCCTGTTGGGGTTACGACGGGGATTTCCATGATCCCGATCGTACTCTTCGCGCCGTCGGATTTCCTCACGGTGGCGCTCTTCGGTGCTGTTGGTGATGATGTCCCTCGCATCTCGATCTCTGTTGATCGTGGTGCGGAGGTCTTCATCACGACCCGATCCGCCGCCGGCCCGGTGTCGAGATGGACCGGGTTCAGGAGCGTCCGTGGTCGTTCTGCTTTGCATCTGGTGAACCTGGACGGAGGCGGCCTGCACGAGAGCCCTTACCTTTTCCAAGCCCGGAGTGTTAGGTGGCAACCGATTGATTTCCTCGTTGATAGTAACGAGGTTCTGGACCGGTGTCTCGTAGACGTCGTATCCGTTGAACTCAAACATGCTGTCGCGCATCAAGTTCCGGGTGCTCCTCCATTCGTGTTGATCCCGTTGGCGACGATGATCTTCAGAGTGGGGCTCTTGGAGTCGAACAGTGCCAGATCCTGACGCGGTGGCTCCGTGCGGTCGTGCGGCTCTGCGAGTCGCCCGACTGGCATCGCGTCCTCGACGCTGGTTCCTGGCTTCAGTCGTCTCCTCAGCAGGAGTGACCTCATCTTCTGAGACAGGATTGGTTGGCGTTGCTGGCGCCACCATGTAGCAATATGATCTGACTCCCTCTTGCGCGAGGTAGTCTTCCTCGGACTCGGAGAAGTCGGATGTGGGCGTATAATGCTCCAAACTACTCGGAGTCAATTCTCCGAGTGATCCTAGTAGTTCCGGCTCTGTAGAGGCATCGGACACTGTGTATCCTTCCGGCAGATCGTCCAGGATTGAGGGTCCCAGTAGATCTAACCCGTAGGAGTCGCTTCCAGAGAAGTAATCATCCGACTGGACGATGTCCTTCTTCTTCTGCTTCCGAGCAAGCGCGCAAAAGCCAGGGGTCTGAACAGTAATGACCTCAGGGCTCTGGACGCGTGTTTGTTGGGCGTTTACGCTCTGTGATGATTCGGCGACGCGACTCTCAGGAGTCGGATCGGAACCGAGTGATTGTAGATCTGTTCCTGACTGGTCTGGCCTCGCGTTCTGCGATGGACTCAGCGGGGTAGATCCGGCACGATCAGATGCGATCGGACCGGATTGGGCCGTGATGGCCGAAGTCGGCGCCAGAGAGGAGACCTCCGTGGCGACCGTAGCTCCTGCCGCTTGGGTATCCAAAGCGGCGGTGATGACGTCCCCGAACTGGATCTCGACTTCGTCGACGTCCGGGAGGTTGCAGCTGTCCAAGATCTTGACGCGATCCATCGAGCTTACCAGATTGATCTCGGCGATATCCCCTACCTGGCGCGCCACTGTCGGTGATATTATCTCCGGCAGTCTTCCATGGGGTAGCCCACGGAAGTGATTTGTAATGCAGGGAAGATTGCAATCTATCAATCAGTTCGTTTTGGAAATTTTTAACTGCAGGAAGCTGGTTAAATTAGTGGAGCAGTTTGGACTGAGGAAGTGGTCTCACATAGCACAAATGCTACCAGGAAGAGTAGGGAAGCAATGCAGAGAAAGATGGCACAACCATTTGAGGCCGAATATCAAGGTGCACCTCCTTCAGTTCAATGTTTTTCATTTTGAGCACATCATTCGGGTCGACAGAAGCCTATACTGTTCTGTTGCTCCTCAATCGGTGGCGAAGTAAAAGTCTGAGTGTTATCTGTTTGCTTTTTTACCTTATTAGCGTGCTTCTATGAAATTTTGATCTCAACATATTCAGTGATATTTGCAATGTCATAGGTCAAACATGCAATGCATTATGGGCGTACTAAATATATGCTAGGAGTTACTAGTTAACCTTGGTATTTTTTTGGATGTGTGTATTAGATGAATTTAGTGCCTCTAGGAGAGAGATACGAACACAAGAGAGAATTATTTTCTTTCTGTAGGAGAGAGTAATATTACCTGACAATTAACTCTCTTGGTATGTAATTTCACCTAAAAAATATAAATTGGTTTCATAGTTTTTTTTAATGAAAGATAATCACACTAATTTTCTTTTTAAAAATCTGTCAGAGTTAGTTAATCACCATTCAAATTCATATAATGTAAGAGAAAATAGGAAAAAAAACACAAGAAACTAAGAGCCCGAAAATGTCGATCCCCTTTTTGGCAATTTTAGAGGTATCTTTTGATATAAAAAAGTTCATGATGTTATGTCTATGAGTATCATTGTTCTTTCATAGATAATCATTAACCTCCTCTTGTGTGCAGAAAGACATTTGGAGTGATGAGGAAGATATGATTCTGATACAAGCACACAAGGAGTTGGGAAACAAATGGGCAGAGATAGCCAAGCGCCTACTCGGTAGAACAGAGAACTCCATAAAAAACCATTAGAATGCAACTGATACGGCGTGGGGGTCGACGAGGAGAGCGTAGGGGAGGCTGGAGGAACAGGGATGCTTGAGAGCAAGAGCGCAAGACGTAACGAGGTGGTGAGCTGTTCTCGCCGGCGGCCAATGGAGCCACCGTCGAAGGACAGCTCCACCCAACACGGGAGAGCTTTATTCCTTCGATAGTTTTTACCTAATACAATCTATTAGCCTTTATAGATGAGGCCTTGACTTAATTAACAAGCAAACCAACTAACTTGCCTAACAAACTAAATCTCCTCCCGTGTGCTTCTGATCCGGATCAGCCACCTTGATTTGTTGCCGTTGTGGACTGTCCTTTCTTCCTGCGGCTGTACGTGTATTTGTGGAAGAAAGAGTCCACAACAGCAACAAAAGAGAAGGCAGCTTGCACGAAGGCGTAGCCGTTGTATCTCCCAGCAGAGCCCTAAGTCAGGTATCCTTCTACAAAACTACATCAAAGGCCTTGGAATCGTCCCAAGCAAGAATGTCGCCCCACGTCTTGCTCAGCCTACATTATCACCGTTTTCACCTGCAACTCCCAGTCCCAGAGCAGGCTCAGCAAAGATACTAGGTTCCCAAGGAATCACATGAGCAGAATTACAGCGAGACTCAGTCGCCTTCTGAAGAACTTGTAGCTTGTACTATCTTTGATGACTTTCAGTTGACATTTGTGATGATCTGTTTGGCACAAAGGAGGACGCCTGCTTTCAAGTCTACACCGTGGATGGAGACATGAATATGGGCTGCAGTTTCAACCGTATTGATCATGGGATGATCAAGGCTGATTCTGAGATTGATATGGAGATAATGTGGGATGCCGACACCGTTCTCGGATGTCTTGACGAACCAGGGTGGATCAGCTGAACTTGAAACTGTGCTTGTGAAGGAGGAGATGAATCTGATAGAGATGGTGGCAGCAGCCATACAGAAGTATGGAGAGGCTGAAAAAAATTTGATAAGTAATTGAATATATGCTAATTATAGAAAATAACTACACGACCTAAAGATGTAACTACTGCATGGCCTTTTTTTTATTTGTATAACAAAACCTGCACTACCTTTTGGATATTGTCCTTCCTGGGGAATTAATCGTCCCTGCTATCAGTATGAAGAGAAAAATAAACTGGTACCAGTAAATAATAAAGCTGAAGTGAAGCACTTTAATTATTCGTTTCTTCAGGTTCTCAGTTTTATTGGTCGTTATTTTTTGGAGTTGTCCGTGTGATGAATAAACATTGTTCGGTGGGAGTCAATGGAACTGTTGTTGGGGCACTCTGAAACTGCTATTTGGCTTCGATTGATGCTGTGGCTAATGGCTGTCTTTAGAAGTTAGAAATCTGTCCCTTCTCCAATTATGTGTACATTGCAACATCTTTCATGCAGTGATGGGAGCATCTAAGCACGCCCAAATGACTGCAACGGATGTGCGAGACCTGACTGGTATTGGCTTAGTTCATGTTTCCTGGGGCCTTTGTTATCTCTCTCTCTTTTTATGAAAGTATTGTTATCTTTCTCTCGTGCTGGATGTGTGAATGTATGATGAGCGCGCGAGTTTTTCCATCGGAAAACAAGCTGCGTTGCATACCGTACCATGTTCCAGTCTGACATATACCTGATCATGTGTCGGGTTCGGGTCGGGTCATGTCGGGTTGGCGGGTCAAAATCGTTGACCCGCGCCCGACCCGTGACATGGTCGGGTCGGGTCGGGTTGTGCCGGGTTCGGGTCGGGTTTCGGGTTTCACGTGTAATTTTTCGGGTCGCGTCGGGTTGGGTCGGGTTTTTTTAGTGTTTCGGGTTAAAAAACTGGCCCGCACCGACCCGTCACGTGCTCGGGTCGGGTCGGGCGGCCCATGATCACTGACATTCTTCCATGTCCTCCTCCAAGAGCCGTCAAAAAGAATCTCAGGGAACTGGGAGCTGCTGGAGCTTTAGGAATGAAACGGCTTGGTTAAAGTAAGGTCAGATTACTTCAGTTTAAATAACATATAGGGTAAAAATTAACAACGCGTGGGCATTTGGTCTAGTGGTATGATTCTCGCTTAGGGTGCGAGAGGTCCCGAGTTCAATTCTCGGAATGCCCCAAATTTGAGTTTTGTTTTTTGGTTTTTTTCTGCTTCACCGGACCTGCTTCGGATTCCCTCGTTTTTCTTTTCGGCTGATGGAAATCACCTTTCTTTTTTTTCTCAAAATGCATGCACGCTTCGTTTTTCTTTTCGGCTGATGGAAGTTCCTTTATTTTCCACCCAAAATGCATGCACGCTGAGTTTGACGTTGTATTTGTGAATACTCCCATGATGCCTAGGAGCCTTGCTCTTTTTTTATTTTTTATTTTTTTAGAATCCATTATGCCTGTAATGATGGGAATCTGTGCGTTTCTTTCGGATCTTTGCTGCGGTCAAAATTGTGAACCACCTTCTTAAATTAATCATAATATATATTCTTAGAGCACTACTGCACTAGGCAATTCATGGCTTTCGATCTGTCTATTCACATGCACTCAAATGTGCGCTATCCGATGAGTAGATAAAACAATGAATGGCGGCCCTTGGTTCTATTCACACAACTATACAAGATCAAGCAGGTTGTAGCTCTGTTTCTTCCTCAAGATGGTGAGCACAAATGTATTTTTCCAATCAGTTTAACTCTTTTCACGATTTTTTTTTCTCCGAAACGCAGGAGAGCTGCGCACTTTGTATTAAGAGGAAAAAAACGGAGTTATGAAATTACAACATGGAGCGTTGCCGCTCGCACACACGCTTTAGGTACTCCTGAGAGCGCACTAAGAACACGCCTTGAATTCATACCCTACTACTCGCTACAGAGTCCTCCCAGGTGCCTGGCACCAGCTTCGATCCACATTTGGCCCTCTTGCCGAACAGTAAATAGTAGTTCCCCTGCCGAAAGAGCTTGGCTGTCGAAGAGTCTCCTGTTCCGCTCCTTCCATAGGTTCCAGAACAGGAGCATTGCAAGTGTATCAACCTTTCCTGCTTTAGCATAACCATTCAGCTGCCTGCTGCTCAACTTGGATAAATTCTGAGGTCGAAGTAGACCTGTGTAAAAGTTTTCTTTTATCAAAGAACGAAAGGGGTTTATGGCAAGAGCTTCAAACAGATGAACACTTCAGCAGGACACTTCAAGGACTCAAGGAAGGCTACACACAATTTCTACAGGTCTGAACAAAAATGTCTTAACACAATAATCCCTCCGGTAAATGATTGTCCATTTCAACTGATAAGGGATCTAAACACTGGTTCCTTTGCACAGGCTGCATGTGAGTCCTTTGCACCCGCACTCACTGCATGGCTCCAATGCTTTGAAATCGGTAGAGGGCAGCACAATTCCCTGGATGCATCTCTTCACAGCCTCGACACCTTTCTGGGCCTCCCTGAGCGCTTCCTCCGACATATGCCAGCAATTGTCAGTCTTCGCTGATGTCCTCCTGCCACAACTAATGGCAGTGTCAAGTGTCAAGCATTCGAGAGCTAATGCATTCTCAACGATGTGTCTTGTTAACTCAATCAGGCTCTTTGCAGAGGTAAATCCTGTGATCATCACGTTCTTCAGATTGTGATGCAAGCATTCCGGCATCTGCCTCAAATGCAACCGAGCCTTGTCAAGGTCTCTAAAGACTGATTCATATCGCAGCGCATTATCAGTTTGTACCTGCATAGGACCAACATCAACGCCACTGATCACTGCTTGTTATTGTTAAAAACATCCAGAATATTTTATCAGGCGGAATATTCACTGATAGTTTAATAGATAATAACACAAACTGGGAAAGATTTGCGAAAGGTATCATTTCAATCAAATTACTTGCTACATAGAGTGAAAGTCAAACTGAAGTTTCTTGGTAATCTGCTTTCAAAATTTTTTTTGAAGGAAACTACGGCAGGCAAGAGGCCGGCCTGAACTTTTGTATTAATATGCAAGGTTGGGCATACAGGATTTGTGAGTTTTAGAAAAGAGGGAGCCAATCACATTACAATTCTATATTACAAAGTAGATTACTCCACGACTGAAGAAGTTGCCGGTGCGGTGGATGGCGAGCACGGTGCGCCCACAGCTGAAGATAGCAGCCGCGGCACGAAGCGTGTTGTTCGTACCGACCCATTCATTGTTGAAGACCACCGCGTTGCGAGCCTTCCAGATGTTCCAGGTCACCGCAGTAATGACTGTGGAAGCTAGCTTGGCCGGCAGGTGATCAACTTGTGACATACTCCAGAGGGCACGAAAGGAGGTCATGTAAGCACAGCCCCATCCCATAGCGCGCCAGACAGCAGCGGCCCTTGGACAGGGAAGGATGATATGGTCCTGGTCTTCATGCGCAGAGCAACAGGCGCACTACTGCCCCGACTCTATGATGTTTCGGTGGTGGAAGAGTGCAGCTGACGGCAATCGGTGGTGATGAAGCAGCCAGAGGAAGTGCTTACACTTGGGTGGCGCCGTGTTGTTCCAGATATTTGGTGCAAAAGGATCAACCGGCCTCAGTTGCATCTAGTGGGAGTAAAACGCCGCTGAAGAGAACGGAGTCATTTCGGCCCCAATACCTCGACAATCAGGTTGTGGTAGCAGCGTTATTGATTGTAGAGCATTGAGAAGCAGAGTGAGGTTGTCATGAGCCAGAGATGAAAGACGGTGGCACAATCCCAGCTCCGGCGTCACCCCCTGGAGTGCTTGAGCAACAGATATGTTGGGCCGCAGGCAGTGGGAGAATAAGGTCGGGAACATAGTGGCCAGCGGCTGAGCGCCAAGCCAATGGTTTTGCCAGAAGGAGGTATACTGGCCGTTGCCCAGATGAACTCTGGTTATGGTGCGAAATTGCGGCATGAGCAGTAGCAGGGATTCCCAAACGGGCGTGTCCAGGTGATGCGAGTCTCCAAGATCCCGGCCTGCTCCAATCCCATACGTACGGTGGAACCAACGTTGCCAGTCTGTTGGTGGTTGATGAAGCTTGGCGATAAACTTGGTGATGAGGCCCTGATTTTGGATGGCCAAGTTCTTCACTCCTAGGCCACCCCGCTCTCGATCCCAGCAGACCAACTCCCAGGCGGCTAAACAATAAAACTGCTGTACGTAAGTACTTGAGGCAGAATGACACATTTGTCAATCTAATTAACATGTCAAACTCACCAGATATCCAAACATAACTTAAATGCAGGAGAGCACAGGTTGATACAGAGAGCCTAACTTACACGTAAGATGAAAGTCTCCAAGGCAGGAGACGCCTCCAGGAAAGAAACCAAACAATAGTAATCCTGACGGTGGAGTTGTTCTTGTACATCCACAAGATAAATATTCAAGTACTTGAGGTGGAGGAACTTGCTGGGCATCATTGGTGTCATTACCTTCTGAAGAAAGAGAGGTGTAAATAGTTAAACATGATAAAAGGCATTGCCGTATATCCGCACTGGCCTATAATGCTGCCCATTTCAAAAAAAAAAAAAAAAAATCCAATGGCATAAAAAACATATGTAACGCATACCTCAGGATGTGATTCCACTGTAAGTCTTTCAACTGCTGTCATAAAAGAAGGAAGCTCAATACGAGCATAACGAATCGTGTTTGGCCGACTACCCGTCATAGTAATATGTTTGACCTCCGCTCCAAGAGAGATCTGCGATATTAGGCTATCCCCACAGTGAAAGTTGGAGAGCTTTGGAGCATTGATCTCTACTACTCGCAGTTTCTGGCATCTTTTGTGTAGAATTTTGCTGGATCAACGGCGGCGTCGAACGAGGGGCCACCGGACGATGACCTGGCGGTTCGGTTAGGCCGCCAACTGTTCGCACCCAACCCACCACCTCCTTAGTGATTTGTGGATTGTTTGACAATGTTTATGCTTGTGAACGAACATACTTTGGTTGTGACCTTACTTTGGTTGTGAACTAGTGAACTTGTGTTGTCGAACTGCCTGTGATGCTTTCGATGGATTAATGGTTATGGATATTATCTATATGTGCTGCCTGTAATGCTTATTGTCATGTATATGAACTGCCTGTAATGTTTGTTGAGTAAGGGTACGTTATACGCGACCGAACAAATAAAACAGGGGGTTAAGTGCCACTTTGCCGAGTGTACACTCGGCAAAAAGGGGCCTTTGCCGAGTGTATTTGCATGTACACTCGGCAAAGGTACAATTTCTACTATTTTCTGTCATTTTTTGCCGAGTGTATGGAGCTTTGCCGAGTGTAATAGTAAATACACTCGGCAAAGACTGAGCCTTTGCCGAGTGTATTTGCAACGACACTCGGCAAAGGGTTAGTCTTTGCCGAGTGTATTTGCCATGACACTCGGCAAAGGCTTAGGGCCACGTGGCTGGGTGACGGGAGCTTTGCCGAGTGTCAGATCGCGACACTCGGCAAAGATGTGCGGCTTTGCCGAGTGTCCACATCCGACACTCGGCAAATAGTGTCGTCACGGAGACGGCGCGTGGCCGTTATGTTACTTTTTTTTTGCCGAGTGTCGGCATTGGCACTCGGCAAACCCTTTGCCGAGTGCCCGAAATATGACACTCGGCAAAGACACTCTTTGCCGAGTCTACAGTCGCCGAGTGCTCTCTGCCGAGTGTAACACTTGGCAAAGGCTTTGCCGAGTGTTTTTTTGGCCTTCGCCGAGTGTCCTGGACACTCGGCGACTACTGGGTTTCCCGTTGTGATCGTGTCACATGAAAGAAATTAAGGTGCTGCAACACGCATGGCACCCTAAAGCAAACTATGTCATCGCATTTAGAAACTAATAACAGCTGCGCCAAATTAGCGGCACAGCTGGAAACAAAACGCCCCAGTTCCTGCCCAGTGATGTGGACGTAGTATAGATACAGGCTTGTCAAGCTTTTACTGCAACCAAGAGTTCTCCTAGCACTACAGGAAAACGTCTGTTTGCCGTGTGCCCACGGCAAATACGCGGCACACGGCAGCCCGTCGCAGCCACACGGCAAACAGAACGGCACACGGCAAAGCGGCCTGTTTGCCGTGTGCCTGTCCACGTGGTACACGGCAAACACGGGGCGCACGACAAAGCAGCCTGTTTGCCGTGTGCCTAACGGCAGACACACGGCAAACAGGCCGCCCGAAACGGCTGTGTACCGGGCCGTTAGTTTTGTCGTGTGCCTTGGGCCAGCACACGGCAAACAGGGTGAAAAAATTTGAATTTTGCCTCTAAATTTTTTTTGCTAACTTCTTTATCGATGTATTATTTCATGTTAGTTTTGTGCATGTTTTTCAGTCTGTTTGCTATATTTAATCATTTTATTTCATTGTTTTTAATTTTGCCGATAAGGTAAAATTGAACTGTAAATATTTCGAATAATGTAATGTAATGTTTGAAAAAATGTTATTCAGATTCTTTAGACTAATATTATGCCATATGCATTAGATGGAATCAAATTTTGAATATATTGCTCACTTACCGTGTGCCCGAATTTGGGCTCAGTTCGTTTAAAAAATCTATAAAATGCAAAAAAGTCAAAAAATTACAAATTTTGGCGTGATGTGATGTTTTCATACCTAGAGGCTATGGTAAAAAATTGAAAAGGTTTCGAGCAAGTTGACGCATTGACTCTTCACAAACCGAAGCTTCTCGGGAGAAGATTCCAAGAGTTGTGAAAGAGATGTGGTGATTTGAAACAACGTGATAATTGAAATTAAGTTTTACAACAAAACTTATTTTGTATAGTTTACATACACCTTAGATAGGTTCATGCCTAAATTTGGTTATTTTTGAATCCGTATGATATTTTTTAAATTTTTTGGTTTAGGCAGAAAAACGTTTGCCGAGTGCTTTGCCCAGAGGCACACGCCATAGGCTGCTTGCCGTGTGCCCCTAGGCTGGCGCATGACAAAGGTGTTTGCCGTGTGCCCAGATCCAAGGCACACGGCAAACACTTTTAAAATTTCAAAAATTAAAAAAAAATCTTTGTCGTGTGACCTGGATCTGGGCACACGGCAAACCTTTGCCGTGTGTCCAGATCCAGGGCACACGGCAAAGTCCAAACTGACTTAGTGCCGCCGGCCACCAAGCCACCACCACACACACTCGCACACACATGCCAGCCGCGCCGCCGCCGCTCCGCCGTGCCACCGCCGCGCCTCCCCGCCGTGCCGTGCCGGCCGCGCCTCCCCGCCGTGCCTCCTCGACCGCGCCGCCGTCAGACGCTGCCAGCCTCCCCCGGCCGCCGCGCCTCCCCGCCGTGCCGTGCCGTCGGCCTCCCCCGACCGCCGCGCCGCCGCACCTCCCTGCCGTGCCTTCCCAGCCGCGCCTCCCCCGGCCGCCGCCGGCCGTAGCTCCCCGGTCGGCCGCGCCTCCCCTCCGTGCCGCCGCGCCGGTGCTGCCGTGCCGGAGCCGTTGCCCCACGCCCTGGCCTCCCCCGGCCGCCGTGCCGCTGCGCCTTCCCGCCGTGCCGCCGCGCCGGAGCCGCTCCGCCACGCCCCGGCCTCCCCGGCCGCCGTGCCGCCGCGCCGGTGCCCCGCCGCTGCTCCGCCGCGCCGCCGCCGTGGTGTCATTGTGTATGTAATGCTCCGTTTGTTAAAATTGTTAGAAGTGTATGTGATTTTTGCAGATTTTGCTAACCTCACTGTGTAGGGGAGGTGCTGCCGAAATTTTTTTATTGACATTTCTTTTGTTTTTTGATGTGTAGAAGCCACCGTCCACGGGAGCCCATCTCCGCCTCGCCGCCGTTGAGCCTCTAGGTGAGACTTGTGGCTTCGGTGGTTAAAGTCTTGTGTCCGGCCATCGAGCCGTGGGCTTAAACATCTGTGTAGCCCGACCTTCGTGTCGTGGTTTTTGTTGCAAGTTTGGAAACCCTCACCGTATTGGGGAGGTGCTGGCGAAATTTTGAATTTGCTATAAGCATTTATTGAATTTTGCAGGAATCCGCTTCCACCTGTTCGACGAGGAGCCGAAGCTATAGCCGGAGTCAGAGCCGGAGCTGGAGCCGGAGACGGAGCGGGAGCTGTAGCCGGAGCCGGAGCGGGAGCGGAACCGCGAGTCTACACCACGCCGGCCACGCCTACACCGCCGACCCACCGTAAGCACCGCAATCACACTCGTGTTACATGCATGTTCGTAGATCACGTAACCCAGTTAGGCGTCTCCCATTCGAAAGAGATACGGTTAGAAATATGCAGAACTTTGCATATCTACGACCGCATCTTTTTCGAATTGTCCACGTTATTTGGACAGCCCGAGGATGCGTATTTGGAGAACAGCGGGGAGGTGCTGCCGAAATTCTGTCCCAGATCAGAGTAGACTATGGAAACTTCTTCTAGCTACGCATCCTCGGGTGGGATTAGGACCTATCTTCACCTACTAGAGAGTATAGACATCGTGTAGGACCTACACTATGTACATGTAAAAGAATTTCATTTTCATTTGCCGGTGTCATAGAGGATGAATGATCGTACCTGGATGCTCACGGGTTGGAAACCTGGGGGTGATGTGACTGTGGATTCGGTTCGGAGGACCGAGGCTTTTATAGATGAAGTATTTGCAAAGGTTAAAGGAAGAAACAAGACCACTTGGGGTCCTTGCGATAAATGTGGAAACACGCATCGGAAAACAAAGGAAGAAATGACAAGTCGTGTTTTTAAACATGGATTTACGAGAGACCAAACCCGGTGGACCTACTATGTTGAAGGCAAAAATTGTAGAAGAGACGAGGCCGTGAGACAACGCATTGAGGAACTTGATTCTGATGCTGGGGTGGCGGACATGTTAGATGAATTTGAGGAAACACAGTTTGATGAAGGAGGAAGGGAGGAAGATCCAGAGCCAAGCGCGAAGGCGTATTACGACATGTTAGCTGCAGCTGGTCAACCCCTTCACGAGCATACCAAGGTTTCCCAATTGGATGCTATTGAGCGGCTAATGGCCGTGAAGTCCCAGTTTGCACTGAGTCGAGACGCTTTCGATGTTATATTGACGGTATTTGGCAGCCTGCTTCCAGAAGGTCACATTCTGCCAAAGAACATGTATAAGTCACAAAAGGTCCTTCGTGCACCGTGCACTTAAGATGTCTTACGAGAAGATTGATGCCTGTCCTAAGAAAAGCATCCTATTTAGAAAAGAACACGAGGAAGCAAAGTACTGTCCAAAGTGTAAATACTCAAGGTTCTTGAAGGTAGACGCTGGTGATGGTCAGAAGAGGCAGCTCGCGATCCCCACGAAAGTCCTACGGTACCTTCCATTCATACCGAGGGTCCAACGACTGTTCATGAGCGAGGAATCCGCAAAACAGATGACATGGCACAAAAATGGAACTCGATACAAACCAGACAAGCTTGTCCATCCATCCGATGCTGAATCATGGACCCATTTTGACGGGATCCACCAAATGTATGTGTTGCGTTGGCGACAGATGGCTTCAATCCTTATGGAATGTCGGAAGCCCCATACACTTGTTGGCCTGTGTTCATTATCCCTCTCAGTCTCCCCCCGGCGTTATCTTTAAACGACAGAACATTTTCCTGTCGTTGATAATTCCTGAACACCTGGGGAATAATATGAGTGTGTTTATGGAGCCTCTGATTGATGATTTGCTCCGTGCTTGGGAGGAAGGGGTTTAGACATACGACCGAGCTACAAAGACAAACTTCAGAATGTATGTGTGGTACCACTACTCTCTGCATGACATGTTGGCGTATGGGATATTCTGTGGCTGATGTGTGCAAGAGAAGTTCCCTTGCCCAATATGCAAGGCGCATCTGAGGTTCATTTGGTTGAAGAAGGGCGGCAAATATTGTTCGTTCGACAAACATCGACAATTCCTCCCTCTTGACCATCCATTCAGTCGAGATAAGAAGAACTTTATGAAAGGCGTCGAAGTTAAAGACCCTATACCGCACATGATGACACCTGATGAGATTCGTGCCGAGTTAGAAGCCCTCGTGATGAAGATGGTGGGTTTGTGGGATATGGCGAGCAACATGCCTAGGCGGATAGGTGTGGCTTGTGGAGGCTCCCCTATATGCAAGACCTCCTTCTACCACATAACATTGATATGATGCACACTGAAAAGAATGTCGCTAAGGTGACCTTGGGTTCAATCATGGCCTGGCCTAATAAATCAAAGGACAACGTTAAGGCTAGACTTCATCAAGCAGGGTTATACAACAGACCAGGGTTGAACATTCCGGCTCCCCAAGAGGGAAAGAGGTGGAAGAAGCCAAAGGCCGATTTTTGCTTAACACCGGACCAAATGAGGGAAGTACTACGCTGGATCCAGGACTTAATGTTCCCTGATGGGTACGCAGCGGATCTGAGGTGGGGGTGAACTTGACTACTATGCGAATCAACGGGCTGAAGAGTCACGACTATCACATATGGATCGAGCGGCTTCTTCCGGTGATGGT
Source organism: Urochloa ruziziensis (assembly GCA_015476505.1). NCBI lineage: Eukaryota > Viridiplantae > Streptophyta > Magnoliopsida > Poales > Poaceae > Urochloa > Urochloa ruziziensis. The sequence continues at coordinate 38,913,555 of CM027120.1, read as the reverse complement.
TCGAGGCTACGTTCCTGATCATGTCTGGCAAGTGCTTGCAGAGTTGAGCTTTTTCTTCCGCCAGCTTTGTGCTAAGGAATTATCTGTGACAATGATCAAGGAAATGGAAAAAATGACGCTCGTGTTGCTATGGAAGTTGGAGAAGATCTTTCCACCCGGCTTCTTCAATCCGATGGAGCATATGATTTTGCACCTCCCGTACGAAGCATGAATGGGGGGGCCTCTGCAAGCACGTTGGTGCTATTCTATTGAGAGATGCCAAAAAGTGCTTCAAACTAAATGTAAAAACAAATGCAAAATTGAAGCTTCTATTGCTGAGGCATACATTCCGGAGGAGGTCTCCAACTTCACATGAAAATACTATGCTGACAACCTTCCTAGCGTGCATAATCCACCCCCTTGTTACAATGTTGGCGAGCATGAATCGAATCTCAGTCTTTTCCGAGGGCAACTTGGAAGTGCAAGTAGTTCGGGCATCAAGACCTTGAAACATGAAGAGTGGAGCAAAATCATGCTATATGTGTTGACCAACCTTGAAGAAGTCGTGCCGTACATAGAGTAAGTTTTCAACGAGCGTTTAGTATTTCAATACTTTGTATTCTGCATCCAACCCCATTGTTCCTCTTTGGTATACAGCGAATTTCGTGAGGAATTATGGCACGGATCTAGGGCCCCTACCCTACAGGAAATGGACACCCTTCTTAAGAAGGGTGCGGGACATGAAAGACCTAATTTCGTTTCTTGGTTTTCACAAAAGGTAATGTCCAATTTAGCTCGTTCGTAGTTCGTAGCATGACATTACAAGTTGCTCCCATATAATTTAATGAAATTGTATCCTGCTTTGAACTTGTAGGCTGAAAAAGATACTTCTATGAGTGATGAGTTGCAACAGGTTTCCAAAGGTTTTGCCTATAGGGTCAAGTCATTTGGCGCTTATGATGTGAATGTGTATCGTTTTCACACAACAAACCACGAGCAGAGTCGCCCCAATCAAAGAACCACAAATACTGAAGTGTTTACTCCAGGAGACGATGAACTCGAGTACTATGGAATAGTCGAACAAATATACGAACTAGATTTTCATGGCTCGAAACCCCTGAAACCTGTCATATTCAAATGCCATTGGTACGATCCTCAAGCTGTGAGACGGAACCCGAAACTTGGGCTAGTCGAAATTCAACGGTCCTCTGTGTACAAAGGAGATGATGTTTATATTGTGGCCCAACAGGCCACACAAGTCTATTATCTCTCATACCCATGCCAAACCGACCAACGTCTCCTGGGTTGGGATGTTGTGTACAAAGTATCGCCACGCGGCAAACTACCTGTCCCAAACAATGAAGATTACAACATAGACCCAAACACATATGCCGGAGAGTTTTATCAAGAAGATGGGCTAGAAGGGACATTTGAGATAGACTTTAACGAAGCGATCGGAATGGAAGTAGATAATGAAAGAGTTGAGCAGGAGGATGCCAGAGATGTGATTTATAATGTGAAAGACTTAGAATTACTTGAGAAACTACGATTAGGCAACGACAATGATTCTGACAACGAACCTCCTTTGGAGCACGGTGTTGAAGATATGGACACGCGTGATAGCGATGATGAGACATGTGATCCAGCTAATGTGGATCATGATGAGTTTTTCTAATTCGTGTAAGATATGCGTACTAATTTATTTTAAATCTATATTTCCAGAATTTATTTTTTAATACGCGTGAATTTATTTCTACTACTTGTACTTACTTACTCTTTGTCATTGCAGGTGATTGATCAAATATGGTGGGGGCGGCAGAAGTGTGATGAAGTCGCTCAGCTCTATCGTTGGGAAAGGCAGCAGTTCGGCAGGGTCCTCCAAGGGGACCAACAGGGGAAAAGGGAAGGGTTCAGGGAGTTCGGCGGCTGAAGGTACTTACACTTGGTCTTTTTAATTACAGTAGTCTTTCTAATACCTGTACTTACACACAACTCCTTTTAATTACAGTGGAGAGACCGCGAAGGAGTATTCGCAGGAGGGCGCCCTCGCCTGTACCCTCTGCGCACAGCTCTAGTGCGAAGGACGATCGAGAGGAGGATGCAGACCAGGGGCAGCAGGACAAGGAGGCGGAGCAGGAGGAGGGGGAGGAGGAGGCGGAGCAGGATGGGGAGGGAGAGGAGAAGGAGGAGGAGGAGGAGGAGCAGGAGGGGGAGGAGGAGGCGGAGGGAGGCGACTCACCTAAAGTTTGGTTGCGAGGCCCCTCTTCCCTCCCGAGACGACCCATACCTATGGCTCAACGGCCAGTTATTGCACCCGACCCTCCCAGGTAATTAACTTGACATGTTCTTACTAATGTTTGTTCTCATATTTTTATGGATAATTAAAATAATAAATTTGCTTTTTTTACCTTTGGCAGGGGCTTTGAGATTGTGGAGCCAGGTGTTCACTCTCGCCTTCCCAACGGCATTCAGAGCCAGCTTTGCAGGATGCGCTACCCTGGCATCATAGAGAAAGGGGGCCGAGAGCAGCCGGCGTGGTCGTGGGAGGACTACGCGACCACCCAGGACTTGGAATTCGATGAGAATGGGCAGGTGTATGGGAGCAAGGCGCGACGGGTGGTGACCGAGCTGTTTGTAAGTATTCTTTGTATTACATTTATCAATACATCACATTCATCAATCATTTTTGAAATTACTAATACATCATGTGATTTGTTCAGGAATTCTACAGGCCGCTGGATGGAATGATGAACCAGGCGATCTAGGTGGCTGACATGGCCTGCCGCGAGCTGGTGGCCAATATGTGGTACGAGACGAAGCTGTGTGCCATCATACAGTGGTGGGCTAACTTTGCGCCTAGACGCGAGAGGCGGAGCGTGCCGAAAGTGGAGGTGAGAAGAATGATGCTGACAAACGAGCAATTTCTACAGGTAAATATTCAACATTTAATTCCTTTGATTAATTACAACAATTTTATTTTTATATGGCGTACTTGATGGCGTACAGGTGCCTCCGTGGTGGCTAGCTAACAATGATCGATGCTGGGGGTATGGTGGTGGACAAGTGGTTGACGGAGCGTTTTACGGAGAAGAGTGAGGGTGGTCGTGTGAGGCGAGGGATGATGCCAGGATCATCACACCACCAAGGCAACCGCAACCTCAAGGGGTACAGGAAAAAATGGGTACATGTATTCATTTATTAATTCCAAAGCTAAATTCTGCAAAATTTCTAATGAATTTGCTTTTTTCCGCAGTCGGAGGCACATGGCCAAGACATCAGCATCCTCAGGGCCTATGCTTGCTCAAAAAAAGGGAAGGCGACCTCCGATGTCACGTACAACCCGGATGACCCCCCGGCATACAGCAACTCCTCTGTCCACAGCCGTCTGAGTGACTACGTCGAGATGGCAAAGGCGGTGAGGGGCCGGATTTCGATCCACACACGGAGCCCCTCGATGGAGAGGTCGTCATGAGGATGGGAGGAGGCAAGAAGCATTGGCGGTACGTTATTGCTGACAGCGCGATCGACACGGCTAGTACTCCCACTCTCTCGCAGCTTCGTGCTCGGCAAACCGACTCCACACCCCCTATACGCCAGAGGCAAAGCGCTGTACAGATACAGATGGAGCAATTCAAGGTTATTTCAGTAGCACTCGTCGTTCATTGAGTTTTACACACGTTAGCTTTGTATTCTAACCCATGCATCATATTTTGTAGGCCCAGATGGAGGCATCGTTCCAGGCGCAGGTCCAGGTGATGGTCCAGGAGCAGTTGCGGGCCCAGACAGAAAGGATTGAGCAGGAGAATGCAAGGAGATGGGAGGCCTATGCTCAGTACATGCAGTCCTTGGGCTTTCCGCAGCCACCGCTGTCACTGTTCGGTCCACCACTTGGAGCTCGTGGCGGTACTCCGACTCCTGTGAGTGACTTCATAGCCGTGTACTTTCATTTGTTATAGTGACTTAGCACTTTCCATTATTAGGATACAAAGTAGAAAGACTTAGTATACAAACTACAATGACTTAGTAAAATCATTTAGTTTAACACATTCAATATCTTCAACATTGGACAGAATCAATCGGCGACATCCAATGAAGGGCCAATCAATCCAGATCTGTCGCCTCCGTGGAGTCAGTGGCCGTCTCCGCAGGGGATGCATGCTCGCTCGTGGTAGGGGCCGCCGCCTCAGTCGTTGCCGTGTCAGCTTCCGCTGTCGTCGTCGCAGGTGCCGCCCTAGGCTTGGGCTACGCAGCCTCCACCTTCGCCTCAGCCGCCGACGGACGAGTGAGTGGTATGTATGATGTGGTTTCTATGCATCGACTTTGTTTATGAACTTGGTTCTGGACTATGAACTCGTATGGACTCTGTATGAACTTGTTTATGGACTTTGTACTCGTATGGACTGTATATGAACTTGTTTATGAACTTTGTATGAATTTCTGTGACCGTGTATGGCTTATGGTGAATCGATATATGAATGTCTGTGATGCATATAAACTGCCTGCGATGTGTAATTGTGATGCAAATGAACTGTCTGTGATTGATTTGCTATTTGGGGGGGCATTTAAAAGAAAAAACAGCAAAAATTTGGGCGGGGGAAAGTTGTTTGCCGTGTGCAAAAGCCTGGCACACGGCAAACATCCAAGCTTTGCCGTGTGCCAGGACTTTGCACACGGCAAACATCCAAGCTTTGCCGTGTGCAAAGCCCACGTGGCACACGGCAAAGTGAGGTTGTTTGCCATGTGCCACCCACCTGGCACACGGCAAACAGCCTTACGTGGCACACGGCAAAGTGAGGTTGTTTGCCGTGTGCCGCTCACGTGGCACACGGCAAACAACCTTTCCCCGGGGTCCGCCGTCAGTTACCTTTATTTTGCCGTGCGGGAGCCGTGGCACACGGCAAAGCCACGTGGCACACGACAAAGATCTTTACCGTGTGCCCGTGTTATGGCACACGGCAAAGACTTGTTTGCCGTCGTAGGGTTTGTCGTGTGCCATTTTGCACACGGCAAAGCATTTGCCGTGTGCCTTTCAGGCACCTCCCATAGTGTAGGATGAAAAGCACATGAAACAAGGTGAAGAGATTGCAGTGACGACCCTCCCGTCTCATTTGATAAAAGTGAACACGGGAAGTTGTATTCGGCCCTCTTTTCCAGTATAGACATCTCGAACGCAAGCTCTTCAATGCCAGGTTTAAGAGCAAACCGAAGCCATTTGTCGATATAAGAGGCCTCCATATTGGGACAAGGGTGGAGGTGAAGCGCGAGCGCCTTCACTACCCCAACGTCAGAACGCTTTCCAAAAACATGGTTGATCTTGTCCGCAAAGTGGCTCTCTATCAACTGTTCTTTATACTGCTTATCTTCCGAAGCCCGTGCGTCCATCGTCATACGATGCCAAAGCCTGTCAACGCTCAACGTTTTGTTGTTGAGAACGATCCTTGGGTAGCGTCTCCAGGAGCGCAGGAACCCGCGGGACACGCAGGCGGCGCGCGCGGCGTCTTGAAGTGGCACGAGGCAGTAGAGGTGGTCAAAGACATCCTTCGTATGCAGAAAGCAAGCAATAATGATCAAGAGATGGAGTAGTGTGACAAACAAGCACATCGATCACCGGATCGAGTTGTTGCAGTGGCAGTAGTACCTCCGGGAGTTTGGAGCTACGTTGCACCGATACGGGACACGGATACGGCGATACGGATACGGCGATACGGAGTTTTGGCAAAAAACCAGGATACGTCGATACGGCATATATATAAAATATATATTTATATATAATTATACATGAAAAATTATGCTGACCAACTCAACGTATAGATAATTAGAGATGAATAGCTAAGATAGAATAGTACTTAACGAGGTTCCAAGTTCCAGTGCATAAGAAAGATTAAGTTCCAACAGTGCAATAATATAAAAGGATACAAGCCACATGGCCAAATTTTCAGCTACAGATAAGATTTGAAGTGATTTGTTATGGCTGCCTAGTATCGAGGAGGTATCGATAAGAATCGAAAAAGTATCGGGATTAATTTTATTTATTTTTTTTACTGCAGTCACCGATACTCGCCCGATACCGTATCGACGCCGTATCGGGGGTATCGGTATCGGATACGTATCCGATACCGGTACGTCACTTTGGTGAAGTATCGGTGTAACGTAGCGCCCAACTGTAGAACTGTTGAAGTTGACTTTCTCTGCATACCTTATGTCAGTCGCCAGTCTAGAACGTTTTAGAACACTGTTATTATATTCCTTAAGATTTTAGTTAGCTTCTTCAAAATCTTGGTGTTCATGAAACTTCAGTTTCCTAGTATCTTATGTTGCTTGTACAACTGGAATTCCCAATGTCACTTTCCAAATTGCACTTTCTTGGCATTTTGGTATGTGTTCCATAGGATTTGTTTTTATCTCATGTTGCCAGTGTGGAATCTATTTTGATTCATCACCTCCCTTTAGCTGCACTGTTTCTGTGCTCTTACATGTGCCTGGCCGCTTGCTTGAACATTGGATTAAATCAACTATGAACACGCCGTCCTGTTTAAGGACCATAAGGTTGGCACTTGTTGTACGGCGCTGAACACTTTGGCTGTTCTGTATTTTACCAGCTAATGTATTCATCTTGATTGAAGTGTCTATTAGATGCTGCATCTATTGGGAGCTTTGTGTCACATAGTAGACTCATAGTGAAAATTTGCTTTTTGGCTAGATGTTGGATTTTCTTGGGTTCAGAAGAGCATATCATAGGAATCAAAATCAGGTCATCTGTCTGCCAGTTGGAAGTTTTTGGCAATCAGTTAAGTTTGTTCAGCTCTTCGATTGGATGGACAGAGATGACTTAGAAAGCACAATATCAGAATGCCTGAGATGTGGTTGACTTGGCAGCCTTTTTATTGGAAAAAATCCTGTGATTTTGGATAACAGGGCTGTTCATATGGTAGTCCGAACTCAGAAGGTCTTAACTAAGTCCTGTAGATAATGTGACACCTCCTGCATCACATATTCAGTTCTTTGATCGAGTGTACAAAGAACATTCTTTTTTTTTTGTTTTTTTTAGTATAGATACATGTTAGTTTGAAACTAGAAAGTTTCACATAATTTTACAATTCATAAAACCTTAAGAAGAAAAATGAAATTATCAAGGCTGACTAGATCAACAATTTGGATTCTGAGACCGCGTTAAAGTTCTGTAACCGTCTCTGTATGGGAGCTCGAGCATGTCTAGGTTGTGTTACCATCCCTAGCCCACTACGAACCAAGTCTAAAGATACGCCAGGATATCAGGCTGTGTGAAGACATCAACTATTGGGACATCACAAGAAAATAAGTTACACAGGAAATAATTGGATATTTGATTTGTTCTTGTGTATAAAAAGTAAAGTTGGGATGCATACATGTCAGTGCTGGAACTCAGTAGTACCTTCCTGTAGTTGTTACTTAAATGAATAAAACCCACATGGTTACAAGAGGGGTTGGTGGTGAGGACGACCCATTTGGCTGTTTATCTGTGGCCTGTGCCCTGTTCTGCCATTGGAGTTTTCTGTTTAACTTAAAAAAGTTCATAATAGTCATGGATAGGGTGGTAAAGAGCAGCCAAATAGAAATAAACCCTATTTAGCTTAAGACGAGGTGAAAACAAGTTTCTATGTTAGTTGTTTTTCCAAGTTGGTTTGGAAGTATATAATTTATATATGTACACCTCATCTTTGTACCACTTTATTTGGTAGTGACACCTATATAAACCCCTGCATGCTCCACATCGTCCACACAATTTGCATCCCTTGCACTCTGTTCTACTGATCCTCAGATTTGGCAACTGAGATGAATCAGGAAATGCTCAATCTCGCAGACAATCAGCAAATGCTCATTGCTGGCGCTGCGCTGCTACTTACTACCATTGCCTTCATCAAGCTTCTCCTGTGGTCTGGTTCCAAAGGCAAGGGCCTGCCACCAACTATCCCCGCATTGCCGGTGGTTGGTGGGCTGCTCCGGTTCATGCGTGGCCCCATCTCCATGATCTCGGAGGAGTATGCGCGCCTCGGCAGTGTGTTCACGCTCTGCATCCTCAACCGCAGGATCACCTTCTTGATCGGTCCTGAGGTGTCAGAGCACTTCTTCAATGGTCATGAGTCCGAGTTGAGCCAGCAGGAGGTGTACCGGTTCACTGTGGCAGCGTTTGGCCCAGGAGTTGCGTTTGATGTGAAGTACTCCGTGAGGCTAGAGCAGATCCGGATCTTTGCTGAGGCACTTCGTGGTAACAAGCTCCGCAGCTATGTCGGTCAGATGGTTTCTGAAGCTGAGGTGATAATTACTTCCTTTGAATTCATTCATTTTTTTATTCTGAACATTGTAATGCTTCATATTTTAGTAATAGTGAGGTCAGATGCTTCTAATTATTGGACGCGAATGAATTAGAGACACTCTGTCCTAGTCTGTATGCTAACTGGCTTTGTTTGTTTTTTTATGGAAAAACTGTGTTTTTCATCCTCCAAGTATCGCAAAAGTGTGAGTTTCATCCCTTCTGTTTCAGACGGTGCAAATCAACCCCTCAACTATCTAAACTGGTGCACTAACTATCTCCACCTCAGTTAATAACGGTTCAATGCCACATAACACTGACACGTCCCTAAAATGCCCTCTAATCTCGGTTAGCGACATCTTGTTGCGCTCAATATGTACCAAGTCCTCAGCCGCGCTGACAAGATCACCATCTCTACCCTATACGAAAATGTGTTCTAGATGGTCACGCCATGTTGAAAAAACAGAGGACAAACACAAGACAGATAAAAAATGAGATGCAAAGAGGAGACCTTACCTAAAGAATTGCTAGTGAATCAGTTTTCTGCATATTCTCTTCCACCAGTGAGATCGCCTCTAGAAATACACTACCGCTACCGCCTTCATGAGCACTCGCACTAGGGTTTAAAGTAATCACCGTATGGCATCAATGATTAGTCAACGTATGACGTGACTAAGCAGTGGTTAGTCAGATGATTATGTGGCATAAACTGTTGGTAAACCGAGGTGGGGATGGCTAGTGCACCGGTTTAGATAGTTATGGGGTTAGTTTGCACCAATTAAGACATAAGGGATGAAAGTCACACTTTTGTGAAAAATACACTTTTTCCTTCTTCTTTTTATTGTCAATAACCTGGTGTGGTATTGAGCTTAGCATATATATGTGAATTAGTTTCTCAGATTAATGATTCAACTCATTAGTTGGATAGTTTATTTATGTGCTAGAAGAAATATGGCACGGTATTCAGATTGCATAATTTATACTCTGAGCTATTCAAGCAGTTCTCTCCCCGGAGAGCACAGATTCTCCTTGTCCCGTGACTACTTGTTCGCCTTGCGAAACATCGCCCTGTTGGCAGCAGTAGCCGATTGCTCCGATCTTTGTAGTCGGCGATGAAGTACGTTGTTTCTTTGCTGGGATCGATGAAGTGTGAGGTCACAAGCAATTAGGAGATTATATCTCGGAATTCGTAGATGACTCAGAGGTTAAATTAAGAGCAAATATACGGCCAGTCCTCAAATTTGTGTGTCATCCCCATCCCTATACTTATCAAACTAGAAATTCAGGTCCTCACACTTGTCATCGTGTGTCATCCTAGCCATTTAAATTTACAAAATCAGAAGTCCAGGTTGAAGTTGAACTGTAGAACTAGAAAACGACAGCGTGAACGCCCAAGTCTCCCGTGCCAAGTATCATAAGCTCGTTAATTGCAGCTTGCCACTTGCGCAACCAGCTTAAGTTTTTGCAAGTGTTTTTTAATGATTATACATACCACTTTTCTGTGACAGCTGCTGCACGTTTTGGCTTAACCTTTTACTGCTATTCTTCACATTTGCTATTAATTAGCATGTCAAGATAAATGCTCTTTGTTGACAGAGACTTTGTTTATCTGCATTTGTGATCTTTGCACATCTGGTTGACCGTTAATCTCATTTACAAATCAAACATTATGTGCAGGAGTACTTCTCAAAGTGGGGAGAAAGTGGCACCGTTGATTTGAAGTATGAGCTGGAGCAGATCATCCTACTGAATACTGATTACTAGCCGCTGCTTGCTTGGAAGGGAGGTGCGAGAGAATCTCTTTAACGATGTTGCGGCCCTCTTCCATGATCTTTGCAACGGGATGCAGCCAGTGAGTGTCATCTTCCCCTACCTCCCAATCCCTGCACATAGGCGCCGTGACCGGGCACGGTTGGGAGAAATGTTCTCTGCCATCATCAAGTCCCGCAAGGCGTCTGGACAGTCTGAAGAGGACATGCTGCAGGTGCCTAATTGATTACAAGTACAAGGATGGACGCCCTACCACAGACAGTGAGATAACTGGGCGCACCTGCTGAGGAACTTCGAGCTGGAGCTGGTCTCCCCGTTCCCGGAGAACGAATGGAACTCGATGGTCGTCGGTGTCAAGGGCGAGTTGTTGGTGAAGTACAAGCGGCGCAAGCTCGTTGTCAGCAACTGATATGGGTTCCGTCGTGCGCGTGCTAGCTCTGGCTGGGTGTTTCAATTGTTCCCGTGTGTTAACAACTCGTGTGCCTGTCCTGTTAAGATCGCTCTGTCAGATTGTGCGAAACTAGAAACATTTTTTTTTGAAAGAGCAAGAAAAGAAAACTAGAAACATGAACAGATGGTGGTTGTAATTGTAAATTATAACGAATAAACTTGAAGTGCCCATTGTGAATGAATAATGCATGCTACTGTTGTTGATGCTAGCTGAATATATGTTATTCGTGCCGGGCGTTGTTTGATCAAGCCGCATGGATGTTCTGCGTGTCTGTGTTTTTGTCTTGCATAAATGCAGGGTCTGTGGACATGTGCTTTCCCCGCGAGCCGCCTGAAGTGTTTTTCTTTTTTGCTCCCTGCAGTGTTTGATGTTTCCTTTCGTCCAATCAGTTGCTCTCGGCGCCTTCTGCTCAGTCCGCCTGGTGGATGAGATCGAGAACCAAGCGGAGTCTATTGCGCGGCAGGGGGATGGGAGGAGATTCCGGAGGTGGATCGTTTGGCAGATCACAGAGGCCGCCATCGATCAAGGGCCGCGAACGCCCAGTCGCAAGATGAAAGCCAGGCGGTAGAACGTCGCACCAAAACCTGAGTCTTATTTTGGCTTTTTATTTGTGGGAGGGATAGGTAAAGATTTGTTGTAATGTATGTTTCTGCAGTGAAGGAGCACTTCAATGTCATTATTCAGTGCAGAAAAGGGGAGAAAAACCAGTTTTACCATGCATGCTAATTTGTATTTTAAAATTAAAATAACTTAAAATCAATTTCTGAAAGTTTCCGGTCTATTGTGATCTACGGAGATGATTCATGAACAAATTCTTGAAGCCCACATGTACTAAATAAACACGTACTCATATCCACAGGTTTTACACCAGAGCTAGCTGGCCGATGAACCGGAGGAAAGTTCATTGCCAACAAATCTAAATTTCTTGTTGGAATATGCATTGAACCCTTTCTTGAACGGACATGCATTGAACCCTTTCACTCTTGGCATACAAGTTTAGATCTCCATGCCGATGCTTTTTCACGCACGCATGGTTTCAGAAACACCCACATGTCCGGGGAAGCTTCCCCGTGGAGCGTATCGTCTGTGTCTTGTCCCTGACCTTTCTCTCCGCGTTCCTCCTCTTCTCCTCCGCAGTCAACCTCGATGCTGCAGCCACCTTGTTGATTCTCGACATCTCCTCGTTGTACTCCTCCAGCGCCTTTGCGCGCTTCCTCTCCGAGTCGCTCTGCATCATAAGATATATATTTCTTGGTGAATTTGTTGATGTACAAATTGAATTACGTTTCAGAAACCTTATTTAATGGAATGAAGGGAAAGTTCTGCACTCATGGTCAATTCTAAGCCACCATATATTAACCTCATCTTTCAGTTCCTTTTGCCGCCTTGCCTTGGCCTTCTTCTCGGCCTCCCATTCGGCAATGGTCTGCATGGTCTCGTTGTACCTATTAGCAGGAATATTTGGTAGCAGACCAGTTAAATGTTGCCTTGAAAGTTGAAACCAGTAAAACTAATGATGTAAGCATCGAGTTGGTCACCACATACTGCTTCTTGATTTTTGCTAGCTTCTCCTTCTCCCAAGCATCTGCCATCGCTTCGGCTTCACTGGGAAAAGCCATTACAGGGGTGGCGACTCGACTCTCTCTTTCGGAATAGGAGCTCATCGGCTTGGACGTGGGGGCTGCCGTTGGCGGCAGCGTCTGATTCCCTTGATCTTGCTCAAATATCCTGCTTCCTTTCTTTTCTGGTCCTTTTCGGGTGAAACTCTGCTCCTTCCTCATGCTTGGGGCAGAATCATTCAATAACTTCTCCGCTGCCTTTTTATCTGATGATAAACCTTCTGGCTTCGATCTTAACGGCCTCTTCACCGACACATTAGCTGAAATTCGGCTCAAATGGTGTCACTACTTGTTGATTGATTTTTTTTACCCAGCTACATAAAGTCAGCACCAAAAAAAAATTGGATTTATATGTATGAGGTGATATATATGTATACCTCCTGGTTCATCGTTGTAGCCATCGTCTATGGGCTCTTTGCCACCGAACCATTTTGAAGATCTGCTGCCTTCAATAGGCCTTGTAAAGCTTCCACCTCTCTCGGGTGGTGACTTGAACTGCGGGGTGGTCCGAGGCTCACCGATTGAAGCAGGCTTCTTTCCAGAGGTTAACTTCCCCGCCATGGGCTTCCTTTCTGTTCCAAACTTCTCTGCAAGAGGCTTCTCCTGAGACGCTAGCCTCTCCTCTCGCGCAGCAATAGCATACGCCACTGCTGCCACCGTGGCTGCATACGCTGCATCGTATTCCTCCGCGTTACTCATTAGCCCTAGTCAATAACGTTCGGTTGGATCAGTCACCTTCCACGATGATTTCAACATAAATAGGGTGAAAATAATAGGTATCAGTTATTTTATACCATACCTCTACCAAAACTTGTGCTTTGCTGAGATGGCACTGGTATAGCCTCGCCGGAACCATGATCTTCCCGCCCCACACCAGAAAACCGAACCCTGGAGACAGAGGAAACCAGCAGTATCGTAAAACCATGATCCAAGTTCTAAATTGTTTCAAACTCCAACAGAAAATGAATGATTTTCTGCAGATGCTATTACTATGCTAGCTATATGGAAAATAACATCTTATGGTAGCTCTAGTTTCGGGATCACATCTCTTACAAAGAATTAATGCAAGAAGATAGAAAGCGAAGAAACCAAACACCCGGTTACGATTTGAGCAGCAAAATAGAGCAAGCTTAGATAATAAGCTGTAAAGGTTTCATGAAGAGATACCTCAGATGTTTCAAGTCGCCATCCATGGCGCAAGATCGATTTGTGAACAGCCAAGAGCTCTCCGTATGCGTAATTAATGCACTCCTCTCAAGTCACAAGCTTAAGTGGTAAGCTATGCAATTCACCGCAAATTTCCCGCAAGTAATACATATAAAGAGATGAGGTTAGAGAGTAAGAGATCCAAGGAACGAAAGCACTTGTCTTGGAGAGAAGCAACAGAGGGAGAGCGGAATCGCTTTGCCCTGTCCAAGTCTTTAAGAATCTCTCCGGCCTTTTAGCTTGCTTCGTGCAAGCAGCTACTCCCCGTAGATTCTTGCCTCCTTTCTGAATTTTTGGACGTCCTACTCTGTTGTGCAGTTTTACCTTGCCGCGCCAGATGTTAATGCTGCGAATTGTTTGTGTTTACTGATCAAGATATGCATATACTTTTGGCGTGTTTGGTCTGCGTCGCCGCGCGGTCCGGCCGCGCCATGAATTTTTTTTTTTCTGCTCAGCAACGGAACCGGCCTCGTCTATCCTTCTTTCCTTCCCGACGGCTACCGAAGGCGGAGGGAGCGTGAACTAGAAGGCCAATGGGTTAGTTTACGTACTAATAGGTCCCACGTCGTCAACGAACATGGCGTGGGCATTTGGTCTAGTGGTATGATTCTCGCTTAGGGTGCGAGAGGTCCCGAGTTCAATTCTCGGAATGCCCCGTATTTTTCCTTTCTCGCTTTTTTTTTTTTTTTGATAAATTCTCTCGCTTAGGGTGAGCCTGTACCCTTTGCCGCCGTTTCCCCTGGACGCGCGTGATTAACGGAGGAGGTCGAGACTTCGGGCCTTTAGGGCCCACGGTTGCTGAGGATGAGATACAAATATTTTACTTTTGGAATTTACTTTTATTTTAGTGAACGTAAAGGCCCAACGAGGCCACAATTATGAAATAAGCTGACCCAAAAATGGAGCATAGCAGCACGAACAGAACAGAAATCCACACCACTAAATAACAAAGTAACAACTGAGTGAAGTCAAGTTATAGAATAAATAGTAGGGCTTTCCCTCACTAGTGAACTCTGGGGACCCCTCTCTCTAGTTTCTCTCTCTAGGCGAGAGCGGCCACCCGCCGGTGACCACCCGGTCCCGGCGTCCACCTCCACCCCGCCGGCGGCCACTCGGCGCCGCAGGCTACACCGGCCATGGCGGCCACCCTCCTTTAATCCTACTCAAGAAGCTCCCATGGCTGGATCTGACGAGGAGTCCGATGGAGCGAACCAGCCAACTCGTCTTCCCCTTCTTGCGGCGGCGGCGGTTGCAGCCCTCGCTGTTGCGACCGCTTCGTCTTCACACTCCCCGGCCCACCCTCCCCCCTCGCCAGCTGGCCCGGCGGTCATCCTTCGCTGCGACGGCCCACCTTCTGGGGGAACCCTGAATTGGCTCCGCTACAGCGCGTCGTCCGACTCCGACGATTCGCCCTCCCCTGGTCGCCCGGTGCTGCGCACCGCTTGGGGAAGGAGCCGGTCGCCTTCGACGCGCCCGAGGACAATGCGCCCCCACATGGTCGCTCCGCAGTGGAGGGCTTCATGGCGGATGCGCGCCACGCCCGGGACGCCACTGCTCCGAATAGTGCTCGGGGTGGACCTCGCCGTCTTACCTCGGTAATCACCTGTCCAACCGAGGAAGGTGATGCCCCGGAGGATGGTTGGGAGGTGGCCCGCGGGCGTCGCAGGTGCGAACACCGCATTGACTGCCTAGCTCCTCCCCACTCACACCCGGTGCCCGCAGATCTTGTCAGTCGCTGCTTCAACTGTTTGGGCACCGACCATTGTTGGCACTCCTTAGCGTCACGTTTTTAGCAACGCTCAAGAGCGCGTAGATATATGTCGTTGTATGCAAAATTAATTATGCAAGCGCACAGAATATATCTCGTTGTAGCACTTCACCGTGGGAATTACCCCAGGGTATCGTATTTATATTTCCGCAGGGAAGCAGATGGTTAAAGTGTATTGAAGAATGAAATGATATATCTTGCCAGAAATATCAAGCCACAAACCCAGGGCCACAAACTCTAAGTTTGGGTGGATAATGGTCAAGTTAATGACCGGATAGAAGATCTGAAAGACCAGCGACACACGGAGCACCTATTTCTAAAGAAAAGGAAAGACGTTGGGAAAAACCGGACCTAGACTGTTTCTAACTCAGAGCAAAAGGCACTCTAGCCTTAGCCTAGACCCTTGGTGGGGGCAGGCTGCAATATACTCTTGCAGTCGCTCCCAAGCTTCGGGAATTGTTTCTCCATCTAGCTGCTGAAAGCTAGTGATTTTTCCTCGGAGGGCATTGGTTTTGCCCACCGAAAAGTACTTGGCCAGAAATGCGTCTGCGCAAGTCTGCCAGCGTCCATCGAATGATGCCTTGTTAGCATAAAACCACTCCTTTGCTTTCCCAAGCAAGGAGAATGGGAAGAGTTGAAGGCGGATGTTGTTGATCGGTGTGCCATTGGGGTTGATAGTACTGCACACCTCCAGGAAATTCCGATGGTGAGCGTTCGCATCCTCAATCGCCTTTCCGCAGAAAGGGCTGGCCTGAACCATGTTTACCAGGCCAGTTCTCAGCTCAAATGCACCTTCCTGTGCGTTCGACAATCCCGGGAAGTTGCTGCTTGACGGGGCTGAGAACTCACGGAGCGTCTTCTTAGCTTGAGCCATAATCTCTGGGGACTCTGGGGCTGAAGAAAACGACGAATCTGATTCGGACTCGGAGTCGGATGACGACTCGAGTATATTGCTTGAGCTGAGTGAAATCTGAGGGGGTACGATTCTCTTTCGCACTACTCTTCCAATGCGTTCTGGATTTGGATCAAAGTTTGATGGTAGGTTGAAACCAGTCATGCACTACCCTGCAAAACACATCAAAAATAGACGAATGTTGCAGTGGTGAGGTCACTAAGGTTAGTGGTTTGGTAAATCTGTAAAGATAATCAAATGATTCAACAATAACTTTAGCCAATTGCTTCCCCGGCAACGGCGCCAGAAATGCTTGTTGGCACTCCTTAGCGTCACGTTTTTAGCAACGCTCAAGAGCGCGTAGATATATGTCGTTGTATGCAAAATTAATTCTGCAAGCGCACAGAATATATCTCGTTGTAGCACTTCACCGTGGGAATTACCCCAGGGTATCGTATTTATATTTCCGCAGGGAAGCAGATGGTTAAAGTGTATTGAAGAATGAAATAATATATCTTGCCAGAAATATCAAGCCACAAACCCAGGGGCACAAACTCTAAGTTTGGGTGGCTAATGGTCAAGTTAATGGCCAGATAGAAGGTCTGAAAGACCAGCGACACACGGAGCACCTATTTCTAAAGGAAAGGAAAGACGTTGGGAAAACCGGACCTAGACTCTTTCTAACTCAGAGCAAAAGGCACTCTAGCCTTAGCCTAGACCCTAGCTTAGATACCGGGAACAGAGCTCGCTTCGACGGCTAGAACGGGAGAACCTCAGAACGGGGTGAGAGAGGGGGTTCTCCGGGCTTAGCACTACTGTTAAAATACACCCGAACGTGGTGGACTACGAAGGACGGACAGGGCTGTCACCACCTGCCGCCTACCACTGCTGTACCGTGGGGTGCAACACACTTCCTAGTTAATCAACAAGCCAGACACCACGTCTGCACTCGATGATTAAGATTTCTCTTGAGGCCTGTCAAGAGAAATCCCCGTCTTCCCTAAGGCGTCTTACGGCCCGGTCAAGGCGAGCAAACCCGCGAGATAAAACCCGGTAGAGCTAAACTAAACTCTACACTAAAACTAAAGGGGATAGGACTTTGCTCTAAAGAGAGCAAGATCTTTACTCTTAAAGAAGAGCAAGAGAGAAATATAAAAGATAACTTAAGCTCTGAAATAAGAAAGTAATTGTATAAATCAACTCTTCAAAAGAAGGAAAGGATACAAGAGCTTTACCAGAATTCCGAAGACTCCGAAGATCCGAGCTAAGCTCGACTCGACTCTACTCCCAACTCTAATCCTAATCTAAGAAATGAAAAAGATACTAGAGCTCCCTTCAAGTAAAGACTTGAGATATGTGTTATGTGTCTTCCCAAGGTGAATGAGCTTCCTTTTATAGATTCCAGGGGGTGGATGTCAGCGTCATTAGCACGCCAAAGCTCTGCTTAGGCTTCACGCGAAGGAGGAGACGTGGCGGCCACAGAGGGAGGCCGGTCGGCCTGGGCTAGGCCGGCCGGCCTGGCCCTGGTGCCACTTGGCACCGTCCTCTGCAGGAACGGTCCTGATGCTCTCCCAAGTTCGGTAACGGTTGCGTTTAGTTGAAGCTTGTCCGAGAATCCTAGGATGTGGGCCCTTCAATCCATGTGCTTTCACCTCTAGGCCTTCCGGGTCCTTGGATCAAACCGACGTTGTTTGCACGGTGCTTGATCATCCTAGGCACTTGGCATGGCTTGTGGATCAATGTCGTGGCCAGACCTGGCTGAGGCCGGTCGGCCTGGCCTAGGCCGGCCGGCCTGGCTCTGTGCCAGGTTTGGCCCTTGTTTCTCCTGGTTCATCCTACAAGCACAACTCATCCAAAACTTGTGGAATTTGTCAGTAAAAATACTTTTATGTATGGAATATGGTATGATCATCCTCATTTTACCGAAATGTTGACGGTCACTACGAGGTTATAATGGCCGTCAACACACCCCCAAGCTTAGACTCTTGCTCGTCCTCGAGCAAGGCTAAAACTCTAGGTTCAGTAGGTCAGGAGTTGCTTCAATGTTTATACTCTTAAAGTACCCTGTGCTTAAACCAAAACTCAACAAATCACTTGAATAAGTTGGCATAAAAGAGAACTCATACCATGGTTCCACGTGGGGCTGCATTGATTCACGTTCTGGGCTATTGAGAGCTTGAACGGTCATCTCTAAAGTATTTCCTGCAACTTTTCAGGTTCCATCTCGGAGATATGAATTTTTCAAAAGATGGTTGATTCATTCCCCGATGGTACTCTCGAGTCACTCAAGGTGTTTTAATCCTCACTCTTGGTCGGGATTGACCAATGTTTCCCTATACTAAGGCTGAAGTGGAGTTATAGGTAGGGTAAGAGTGGCATACCTTAGTTACTTCTGTTGTCGAGTCGAAGAGTGGTCCGCGAGCGATGGTACTCGTCAAATTCCGGTCTTTGGAATTCATGGGGTTTGAATGGAGAGGGAAAAGGTGTAATGTTCAAAGGTCTTTGGACTCCTTATTGTTTCTCTCTCATATTTTTGAGATGTTTCTTCTCTTCTCTCTTTTTTTTCAGATGGAGCATTTGTCTCCATTTTTTTTCGAATACATCTCTTCTCTCACTTTGGTAACAGAGAGGGATTCAGCTTTGTATGGAGTAGTTGAGGACCTTTTGGGGTGAGCTTTGTGATGAGGTGAGTGTATGTCATCGACGGTGGACGTCAACCCCGGAGCGGGACTTTGACTAGTCGGACATTTTGAGGCTGAGGTGGATGGGAAGACCGGTAAATGTCAAGTACCTTCTGCAAGCGGACTTCACGATTCGACCAGACTCAAAGCAACTCAAGATAGCATATGGTAGTTTCAACAAATGTATAACTGTTTAGGCTCTGGATAGGACATTTAAACCATCGAGGAAGATTCACCATGTAACATTTTATAAAAACTTCCGAGAGGTTCCTTACTAAGCATGCAATTATACCTCGAAACAAACCATATCAAAACTCACAATAACTTAAACAATGAACAAGTGCTCTTGCTCCCACAGTTTTATCATGGCAGATCCTTAAATGCCAACGAACTCAAATACTCAAGAGTAAAGGATTAAGTACGGGGCACTTAGAGGGCATAAACAGAGCAACTATTCATCATTTCAGAGGTTCTCAACCATAGTTCCATACATAAAGACATCTTTTTGGAGCTTTTATTTTATTTTTATTATTTTCTCTTTTTTTTATTTATTTATTTAATTTTATTTAGCATTTTATTTCATCATGGCAGGGCAAGGCAAAGGCAAGGCAAAGGCATCGGTAAGGCAACGGCAACGGCAAGGCAACGGTAAGGCAAACGGCAACGGCAAGGCAAACGGCAACGGCAAGGCAAACGGCACGGCAAGGCAACGGCAAGGCAAAGGCTACGGCTTTTGACATACCTGAGACTCCCCCAAGCTTCGATGAAGCTCACTGGTAGTACTGGTCGGGGTCGTAGTGCATGTAGTTGAAGAAGCCGTGCATGTCGGTCTGGATGGATGTGGTCATCCCCCAGTTCTGCTGCGTGAGATCAGTGTTGTGTGCAACTGTATCTCTGAGTTGCTGTTGTTGCAGCGTCATCGTCTCTATCCTGGTATTAAGATCAGTGATCCCCCGGGAAACCGGGTTCTCGTAGTCATACCTGGCGGAGGCGGATGGTCCGACCTGCGGGCCGTAGCCTGCTGTTCCTAGGTGGTAGTCGAATGCTTCCTCAAAGTTCATGTTGGCCGTGGGGTTCTGCTGGTAGTCGTACTCGGGCTGCTGCTGGTAGCGGTACTCGGGCTGTGGCGCGGTAGAAGTTCCGGCTTCGTCATCATGCCTGACCCGCCTGCCACGTGTTGCAGGGCCTGCAACACTGTGGCGAGCGGGTTCCCTCCTTCTGAGCTGCATGGTTAGAGTTCTCGCTGATCTCAGCGACAAAGCTGGGCATGGGAGCTCAACTTCATCGATGAAACCAGGATAGCACATGAAAAGAGTATGGCCAGGGCCCTCGCGCATCAAGTGACCCTGGATGAAATGGTCTAAACCAATGCAGTACCGGTATTCTTGTGTAGTTGGAAGGAAGGTGACTTGAGCGCCCTGCAAAGCACCAACATGGTTGGCGATGCATGTGACTAGCGAGGTTATGTCAATTGTGGCTCGGCCACTGACTAACCTCTGCCAGTTCTCAAGCATGCTCATGACCGGAGAAAAGCGAATTTTCTTGACCATGGCATACATGCACTCTAAATCAGGCAAAAGGCAAAGACGCAAATCAGCGCGCGGGTGGACCACCATAGCGATCCACTTCGCCAGGAAACGAAGAGTGGGGTTGTGGATAGCGGTAATGCTATTTTTCCCCGAGGATGGCTCCCCTATGATGCTATCCCACCATGCGGCACGGTTGTACCGGTGGTTAGTCACCAACAGGTTGGCATCAATGATGCATCTCTTGTTGAAACCAAGAGCCTCACTGAGTTGTTTCGGGGTCAAAACAAAATCCTCGTTGAAAAATCGAAAGCAAATGTTTGTCTCGTTGGGACGAACTTCGATTTTCAAACTCATCAAAAACTCCATCGTAAGGAAGTGCAAACCTGTTTCCGTGACGGGGTAGAAGTTTTGCCATCCGGCATTGTTGAACGCCCGTTCCATGTCTCCTTCGAGACCGGTCTTGATCAGCAGCATGGGGTCTAAGTACTTGGCGTTTGTGAAGTAGCGGTCCTGGAGCTGGTCCAGCACCATTCTCTCGTCTTCGGTCCGAGCAACGATGTGCTCGACCCGAGTCATGATCCTGATGCGGAGCCTGTTCATCGGCACCTCCTCCTCCTGGGACTCTGTGTCGTGTCGAGTTGAGTCGACAGACATAGTATCCCGGGAAGTAGAGGATCCCCGAGAGCGGCGAGAGCTCGAAGAGGTGAGCTTGGTGACGACTCCACGTGCCTTGGTCCACATGATTCCTGTAAAAGATTAGTCTAACAATACCCGAAGGAAATCAAGGGTTAGACAGTCAGATGTTAGGCGTTCTTGTGGGAGATTAATCACCACAACTCGGTTAGTCGTTCTTGTGGGGTAAGAACCACCACAAACGTTCTCGTTCAACTGGCAGGGGTTTGTTCTCACAAGGATTCAAGAATGGATTTTAGCAGAATTTCCTTGTGGTTTAAACTCTAACCTTACTTAGAGAATTTCGAAATTTAGGCGAGGGAGAAGGGAATTGAGCGGGATGCACGCATACCTATGCTTGGGGTGTCTTCCTTCAGAGCTGGGCACTGGTATTTATAGAGACGCAGTAGGGGGAGGCCGGCCGGCCTGAGGCAGGCCGATCGGCCTGCACATGGCGCCGGTCATGCCCATCCCGTGCGTCGGTGGTCACTGCCTTATGCTGGGTGCTCTGGTAGGTGAGGATGGGACAGCAACGGTGCTTGGAGGCCGGCCGGCCTGGCTGGGGCCGTTCGGCCTGGTATTGTGTCCAAATTCTTCCATCCTCTCGTGTCGTGTCCTCCCACATGATCTTGTTCCTTGCTTGCTGTGATCTGGCCAGTGGAGTTGACAAGTGGGGCCGGCCGGCCTAGGTGGGGCCGGCCGGCCTGAAGTTTGGCCGAAATATTTTTTTTATATGCTTCCTAATGCACAATTGAAATATAAATGCAAGCTTCAAAAATTTAAACATGCTGTGATGAATGAAAAGAATTGAAATGAAAAACCTATTCTATATGCAATGCAAAGATACGTACCATATACCTTATGGCGAGGGCTCGAGTTTTTCGTCCTGAGCGGAACTCTCCGAATCCTTGTTCGGGACTGCTTTTACCCGACATTCCTTTCGGACTGGTCGGGACTTGGATTCAACCTCCAGCGCTTTGGTTCTCGATATTCTTCGCCGTGCATGATAGCGATCATGCCTCTTCTTTTCTTTGGCGGCGAAGGCTTCCACCATCTTCATGAGCATTTCTACGCTCGGCATCTTGGACTTCTGGGGCATGACTTCTTCGACCATATTAACTTGATGGGGGATCTCCTTAGGACGGAAAGAGAAACTCTCGGTCCCTCCGTTAATCCTCAGTTGAATGGTCCCATGTCCCACGTCAATGTTTGCATTCGCAGTACTTAAGAACGGTCTCCCAAGAATGAGAGAGTTCGTTGCTCCGGCTTCCATATCTAGGACGATGAAATCCACAGGGATGAAGAAATCCCTGATCTTGACCGGAACATTTTCTGCGACTCCATGGGGGTAGCGGATCGATTGATCCGCTAGCTGCAAACACATGGGTGTAGAGACAAGCGATATATGTTTAAGGTGGTCAAAGACTACCTTGGGCATTACGCTGACGCTCTCCCCCAAGTCACATAGGGCGTTGTCGAAGTCATGGCCTCCAATGGAGCATGATATTGTGGGGCAGCCAGGATCTTTCTTCTTAAGGTGGGGCCCGATTGTAGCTGAGCTACATTCCTCGGTCAGCTGTACCGTCTCCCTTGTGGGTAGAGTCCGCTTGTTGCTAAGTATATCCTTGATGTACTTGGCGTATGTCGGGACCTGCAAAGCATCAAGTAATGGTATGTTGATGTATACCTTCTTGATTACCTCGACGAACTTGTCGAATTGTTCGTCGGCCACGGGTCTTCTCCTCCGTTCTGGGAATGGGAGGAAAGTGGGATCTCGGCTGTAGCTTGAGGCTTGTGGTGCCTCGTTCCCCTCCTTTGAGACAGGGGTGGTTTCCTCGTCGTCTTCCTCTTCGGCGGCCACCTCGGTTTGGCTAGCTTCCTTTTGTCGAGTACCTGCATCCTGTGGATTGTGTGGGTCCTGCGTGGACTTGCCAGTCTGCGTGGTCACCGCGCTAACATTTTCCTTGAAAGGAACCTCCGGTTGCCCGGATAACTTCCCCGCATTTGGGTTAGGGCAGGATGCAGCCAGCTGAGCTACTTGAGTTTCAATCATTTTGTTGAAGCTCAGCTGGTTCTTAACGACAGAATTAAAAGCTTCTATCTGGGAGGCCATCGACTCCATAACTTTATCATTAGCAAGAAATTTCTTGCTAATGCTATCGTTAATCTGTTTTTGGCCATACCAGATGTCCTTTAGCGACGGTTGAAAACCGTTGTTAGAGCCACTACCTTGCTGTTGGCCGAAGGGGAAATTGGGCTTGGAATTCCAACCTTGTTGAGGACGGAAGCCTGAATTGTTGGTATTTCCAATGAAATGGGCTTCCTCTTGTGTCGTCGGGCAAGTGTCGCCCGAGTGTCCTGCTTCTCCACACGTTTCACACGTGATTCTCTCCTCCATGATCTGATTCATCTCCTTGCCAGGAGATTCCATCTTCTTCAAGAGAAGGTCCATTTTAACGGCCAGCATATCAACGGAGTCAATTTGATGTACTCCCTTGCGGGGAGCTTGTCTTTCTCCTATCCAGCTCTGATGAGTGGATATTTTCTCGATGAGCGCCTTTGCTGCGTCTACATCCAACGAGAGGAAAGCTCCTCCCACGGCTGCATCCAACATCTCTTGCGATCGTCGGCTCAGGCTGTGGAAGAAGTTCTGGGTAATCAGCCAATCTTCCACACCATGGTGGGGGCAGGCTGTAATATACTCTTGCAGTCGCTCCCAAGCTTCGGGAATTGTTTCTCCATCTAGCTGCTGAAAGCTAGTGATTTTTCCTCGGAGGGCATTGGTTTTGCCCACCGGAAAGTACTTGGCCAGAAATGCGTCTGCGCAAGTCTGCCAGCGTCCATCGAATGATGCCTTGTTAGCATAAAACCACTCCTTTGCTTTCCCAAGCAAGGAGAATGGGAAGAGTTGAAGGCGGATGTTGTTGATCGGTGTGCCATTGGGGTTGATAGTACTGCACACCTCCAGGAAATTCCGAAGGTGAGCGTTCGCATCCTCAATCGCCTTTCCGCAGAAAGGGCTGGCCTGAACCATGTTTACCAGGCCAGTTCTCAGCTCAAATGCACCTTCCTGTGCGTTCGACAATCCCGGGAAGTTGCTGCTTGACGGGGCTGAGAACTCACGGAGCGTCTTCTTAGCTTGAGCCATAATCTCTGGGGACTCTGGGGCTGAAGAAAACGACGAATCTGATTCGGACTCGGAGTCGGATGACGACTCGAGTATATTGCTTGAGCTGAGTGAAATCTGAGGGGGTACGATTCTCTTTCGCACTACTCTTCCAATGCGTTCTGGATTTGGATCAAAGTTTGATGGTAGGTTGAAACCAGTCATGCACTACCCTGCAAAACACATCAAAAATAGACGAATGTTGCAGTGGTGAGGTCACTAAGGTTAGTGGTTTGGTAAATCTGTAAAGATAATCAAATGATTCAACAATAACTTTAGCCAATTGCTTCCCCGGCAACGGCGCCAGAAATGGTTGTTGGCACTCCTTAGCGTCACGTTTTTAGCAACGCTCAAGAGCGCGTAGATATATGTCGTTGTATGCAAAATTAATTCTGCAAGCGCACAGAATATATCTCGTTGTAGCACTTCACCGTGGGAATTACCCCAGGGTATCGTATTTATATTTCCGCAGGGAAGCAGATGGTTAAAGTGTATTGAAGAATGAAATAATATATCTTGCCAGAAATATCAAGCCACAAACCCAGGGGCACAAACTCTAAGTTTGGGTGGCTAATGGTCAAGTTAATGGCCAGATAGAAGGTCTGAAAGACCAGCGACACACGGAGCACCTATTTCTAAAGGAAAGGAAAGACGTTGGGAAAAACCGGACCTAGACTCTTTCTAACTCAGAGCAAAAGGCACTCTTGCCTTAGCCTAGACCCTAGCTTAGATACCGGGAACAGAGCTCGCTTCGACGGCTAGAACGGGAGAACCTCAGAACGGGGTGAGAGAGGGGGTTTTCCGGGCTCAGCACTACTGTTAAGAATACACCCGAACGTGGTGGACTACGAAGGACGGACAGGGCTGTCACCACCTGCCGCCTACCACTGCTGTACCGTGGGGTGCAACACACTTCCTAGTTAATCAACAAGCCAGACACCACGTCTGCACTCGATGATTAAGATTTCTCTTGAGGCCTGTCAAGAGAAATCCCCGTCTTCCCTAAGGCGTCTTACGGCCCGGTCAAGGCGAGCAAACCCGCGAGATAAAACCCGGTAGAGCTAAACTAAACTCTACACTAAAACTAAAGGGGATAGGACTTTGCTCTAAAGAGAGCAAGATCTTTACTCTTAAAGAAGAGCAAGAGAGAAATATAAAAGATAACTTAAGCTCTGAAATAAGAAAGTAATTGTATAAATCAACTCTTCAAAAGAAGGAAAGGATACAAGAGCTTTACCAGAATTCCGAAGACTCCGAAGATCCGAGCTAAGCTCGACTCGACTCTACTCCCAACTCTAATCCTAATCTAAGAAATGAAAAAGATACTAGAGCTCCCTTCAAGTAAAGACTTGAGATATGTGGTGTGTGTCTTCCCAAGGTGAATGAGCTTCCTTTTATAGCCTCCAGGGGGTGGATGTCAGCGTCATTAGCACGCCAAAGCTCTGCTTAGGCTTCACGCGAAGGAGGAGACGTGGCGGCCACAGAGGGAGGCCGGTCGGCCTGTGCTAGGCCGGCCGGCCTGGCCCTGGTGCCACTTGGCACCGTCCTCTGCAGGAACGGTCCTGATGCTCTCCCAAGTTCGGTAACGGTTGCGTTTAGTTGAAGCTTGTCCGAGAATCCTAGGATGTGGGCCCTTCAATCCATGTGCTTTCACCTCTAGGCCTTCCGGGTCCTTGGATCAAACCGACGTTGTTTGCACGGTGCTTGATCATCCTAGGCACTTGGCATGGCTTGTGGATCAATGTCGTGGCCAGACCTGGCCGAGGCCGGTCGGCCTGGCCTAGGCCGGCCGGCCTGGCTCTGTGCCAGGTTTGGCCCTTGTTTCTCCTGGTTCATCCTGCAAGCACAACTCATCCAAAACTTGTGGAATTTGTCAGTAAAAATACTTTTATGTATGGAATATGGTATGATCATCCTCATTTTACCGAAATGTTGACGGTCACTACGAGGTTATAATGGCCGTCAACAACCATGTTGCAGCAGCCTGCAGAAACC
The DNA here is from genome assembly GCA_015476505.1 of Urochloa ruziziensis. NCBI lineage: Eukaryota > Viridiplantae > Streptophyta > Magnoliopsida > Poales > Poaceae > Urochloa > Urochloa ruziziensis. The sequence goes on along the minus strand of CM027120.1, from coordinate 38,887,537 downwards.
CGTCACGCTGCCTCAAATGCAGGCGGGAGGGACATCGCTCTAAAGATTGCAGGCGTGGTCGTTCTCCACCTCGGCGTCCGTGACAGTGCCCGGTCATACACCACTATGGTCCAGCTAAGGCGCCTGACGCCGATCGTCCTGCATCCACGGGTAGGGCGTTCTCGCCTCCACCCATCTGCACCGCCTCTCCGCCACCTGATCCAGACTCTGATGTCTCCATGCCATCTTTGCCCCCGTCGCCGCGGCCACTGGGCCACCCCTCCCGTCGCCCAGACAACGAAATATGTGTCGTTCCCTGGACACCGGAGATCGATGCTGAAGAAGCGAGGCTCTCGGCATGTGCTTTGGTAGCCATGGTTGGAGGAACGCGGCCGTCGGTAAACCCTGATCAAGTTGGTCGCTTCCTTGAGGAATTCTGTGTGCTGCTACCGGACGAGTATTCGGTTCATTGCTTCCACCCTGAAGACTTCCTTGTTGAGTTCACGATGACATCGACTGCTCACCAAGTACTCCACTCTAGCCTGCCGCCTGACGCACCATTCCAGCTCATCTGGAAGCGGTGGCGCCGACAGATTGGGGAGGGAGGGGGGGGGGGGGGGGCTTGTGCTCGGCCCAGGTTGGGGATCCATTTTCTCGCCGGCGAATGGTGATGCCGGCGGCGCGGGCGGCGCCACCATTCTTGCTTGGTCGCTCAAGACGTCGCTTCGATTTGGTCGTCTACAATGGCTACAGGAAAAGGGGGCCCCACAAACTCCTGTGCATGCACAGGGAAGTTCAAATGCTGTCGAATGCTGATTGGCCTTGGGAGCTGCCGCCCCATGTCCTGCCTGTGCCGAGCCGGATCAGCTGGTGAACACTCACCTTGACCTCGGGCCCAGGGTCAAGGACATCGTTCAGGATCCTACTCCCTCTGTCCCTAAATAACTATCTTTCTCACTTCCCAAGTAAAATCTTTGTTTAATTTTATATTAAAAATATTATTATTTATGGTACATAATTAGTATCATTGGAAAGATCTTTTCGTCTAGTTTTTTAACAAATTTATTTGAAGATTCAAATGTTGCATGTATTTTCTACAAATCGAGTCAAACTCATGACACGTACACCAACGGCTAACTTAAACCGGGACGGAGAGAGTACGTGGGACGAGGCGAGCCGTTCTAGTGATGGGATCCGCTCCAAGCCTACCCGACAAGAGCTACAGGACAAGCTCGGCGATGGTGCGGACAGAGACGTGCTTCCCACCGGGTCACACGCGCCTGGGCGGGGTGATCACGATCCCATGATCTGGGAAGCGAAGGTGGGCTCATTGCTGGGTGGGCCGTCGCCTGGGCCAGAAGTTCATGAGCCAGGACTACAAGATGCCACCACAGTTACTTCCCCTACGTAACCTGAATTGGCTTCACCGGTCCGGTCGCACTCCACTGCTGAGGTACCTGAATCTGACCTTGAGGTCGTTCGCTTTGACGCTGCACCAACGGTGGAACTGCCTAATTCACCAGCTCACAATAGCTTTGTCACCACCACAAGAGGATCCCAGCTCAATCTTCCACTGCACATAACTGAGGAGGCATGCACGCCGGTTAGGGCTAACGTCGCTCGTTTTGCCTCCACTCCAGGTGTGCTCAGCTGCACGCCGCCAAGACGGAGGGCTCGGAAGCCTGCTTCTGCCACGCTAACCTAGCCATGGCGAAGCGAACAACTGGCCAAGAAGTCGCTGCACCGTCCTACCGAGCCCGCCTTACAAGCGCAGAACGTACTCATGTAGAGGTTGGGCATCTCCTCGAGCACAGGCCCACTGGATGCTGCTGCCTTCCAAAAGTTCCTAGAGCTCTTCAACGAAACTGCGGCTCTGTGGCAGTGTGAAGCCATGGACACTCCCCTCCCGGGAGGAGGACCGTCGCTGACCATGGCTTGATTAGAGGTTGAGCCATGAGCTACCTCAGTTGCTTCCCGTCGCTTTTGTCGCAAAATTGTTGTTTAATGAATTTCTAGAACATTTTAGTTTGGAACATCCGGGGACTCAATGCTCGGGCGAAACGTAACATGGTTCATGAACTTGTCGCCCTGGAACGTATTTCTCTTCTCATCTTACAAGAAACCAAGTTAGACCGCTGTGATGATGCTTTGATCTGTGATATGTTGGCGGCGGATTTTGATTACTACGATTTGCCAGCGACTAACACTTGTGGAGGCATTATACTGGCATGGAAGCGGAAAATCTGGACAGTAGCTGCTCCCCCTTTATTGCGAGAGCACACTCTCACTGCCAAGGTAGCGCTGTCAGAGGCCGATGAAACCTGGTGGATGTCCTGTGTATATGGCCCTCAAACAGATGAGGCCAAGGTATTGCAAGAACTAGCAGATTTGCGCGTGGGACGAAATGGCAATTGGATGGTCTGCGGAGACTTTAATCTCATATACCAGGCTGCCAACAAAAATAACGCTCGGCTCAACAGAAGGATGATGGGTCGCTTCTCGGAAGATTCATAGTTGCTCGAGCTGCATTTGAAAGGTCGCTTGTTTACCTGGGGCAATGAGCGGGCGAATCCTATCCTCGAACGCATCAACATAATTTTTGTTACGGATGACTGGACAGCCACCTTCCCCAATCACAGCCCAACGGCACTTTCTTCCGAAGGATCCGACCATGCACCTTTGCTGCTCCAAACGCGATGTGCACTAAACTCCTTCTTTCGGTTCAAGTTTGAGAACATATGGCCAAAATATGAAGGATACCTGGACACTGTCAGGGAAGCTTGGGAACGGCCATGTCCGCCAGGGGCGGAGCCAAGAACTAGACGTAGGGGGTGCCAACTAATATTTTCACTACTTATGTATGCATCGAGCATCCAAATGCAAACTCAAAATTCCATGATCCATATAATTAAAATAAGAACGGTAGAACTAAGCCCATTTTGCATGCAGCCATGTATCTTCTACGGTGACCCTTGATTAGAAACAAGTAGCCAATGAATCGGAGCTGTTAAATCAAAACACAGGACACACTTAGAAGGGGAATCATGGGTACAAAAGTTGGTGGCAGCAGGTTAGGGGGGCCTGTGGCCCCTGCTGGCCACCCCTGCCTTCTCCCCTGATGTCCGCAACCACAGGCAGATGCATTCCGTAGCCTTGATTTCAAACTCCGGAACACGGCAAGAGCATTGCAGCGTTGGAGTGCTAAGCACGTTGGCACCATACGCCTTCAGCTGGCCATAGCCAAAGAGACTGTGTTCCACCTCGACCAAGCCCAGGACCGTCGTACTCTAGAGGATCACGAGCACAACCTGCGGAATAAAATGAAGATGTGTTGTCTTGGGCTAGCATCCCTTCTCCGTAAGTTACCAGCGTTCCCGTATAACATACTTGGCCGAGGGTGATGCAAACACCAAATTTTTTTTCACCTTCAAGCATGCCACCGCAGCAGAAAAAGCCACATTTAGTCGCTGCATGTGGATGATATGGTGACTGTGGATGATGAGGTGAAGGCAGAGGCCATTGTTAATCATTACGACAACATCCTGGGTATGGCCGACCAGAGCACCCTGACCATCGGCTTCGACAGACTGGGCATCCCCACTGCTGACCTACACACCACAGATTTCTGCTTCATTGAGGAGGAGATCTGGCAGACGGTCCTAGAGATCCCGATCGACAAAGCACCCGATCCGGATGGGTTTACGAGCCTTTTCTACCGTACAGCATGGCCGGTCATCAAAGATGACATTATGAGGGCCTTTCAAGCACTATGGTCGCTAGACAGCAGAAGCCTATATTTGCTCACAGGCCTACATGGTGCTCTTGAGGAAAAAGCCGGACGCATCTACTGTCTCCGACTATAGACCGATTAGCTTGATCCACAGTTTCACCAAGCTGTAGACAAAGGTACTCGCTCGCCGCCTTATGCCACACATGGCACAACTTGTTAAATTCAACCAAAGCGCGTTCATCAAAGAGAGACTGATTCATGAGAATTTTAAGGCGGTCCAATTATCGGCCAAACTCTTGCACCGATCTAAAACACCAAGCGCCCTGATCAAAATTGACATTGCAAAGGCTTTTGACACGGTTAATTAGGTGTTCCTTCTTAAGCCGCTTCAACACATGGGATTCTCTCGACGCTGGTTCAATTGGATAAGCTACTTACTATCCACCGCAAGCACAAAGATCATAGTCAACGGTGCCCCTGGCCAGAGGATTTGTCATGCTCGGGGTTTACGGCAGGGCGACCCTTTGTCCCCCATGTTGTTTGTTCTAGTTATGGAGGCTCTAAATTCCTTGATACGTGCAACTGAGCAAGAAGGTTTATTACACCAACTAGGGCCAGACAAATCAAAGAAAGGGTATTTCTCTACGCAGATGATGTTGTCTTATTACTATCGCCACGACAGCAGGATCTGGTCGCTACTGAGACAATTCTGGACATCTTCGGGGGAGCATCGGGACTCCGCACGAACCACAACAAATGCCTCATCTCACCGATTCAATGTGATTGGAAAACACGGTGACCCTGTTGCGCTTCTTCTCTGACCGCTTATTTGCTTTTCCGTGCAAATATCTTGGAATTCCACTCTCCATCTGACAACTGAAAAAGGAGGATTTGCAACCTCTGGTGGATAGAGTGGCCCAGGGGTTGCCGACTTGGCAAGCCAAACTCATGAGTAGGGTAGGTCATGCAGTCCTAGTGAAGGTGAAAATCTCGGCAGTGCCTATTCACACAGCAGTCGCGGTCGCCATTTTTCCATGGGCGATCTTTGCCATTAACAAGAGGCGTCGGACCTTCCTGTGGCAGGGAACTGAAACCGTGTCTGGAGGTCACTGTATGCTTTCTTGGCCTAGAGTGTGCAGGCCACCAGAATTGGGAGGTTTAGGCTTCATCGGTCTCAGAATTTTCGGTTTCGCTCTTCGAATGCGATGCTGTGGATGAAGAGAACCCAAGATGATCGCCCACGAGCGTCCTTAACAGAGACAACTGAACCCAGGTAGCTGCTCTCTTCCATATGTCCACACACATGGTGATAGGCGATGGTCGTAAAACCATGTTCTGGACAGACCATTGGATCAACGGACAGTCAATTGCTGAATTGGCTCCTTGCTTGATACGGGCGGTTCGGTTGGGCGGGCACCCAGAAATGGAGAACAGTGTTAGAAGGGTTGCCAAACAATCACTGGGCGTGAGACATTACAGGGGCCCTCACTGTACAGGTTATTCTTGAGTATCCCATGATTTGGGAGAAAATCAGACCGGGTACATTGCATCCAGGGACGCAAGACAACATCATTTGGAATTGGACTAACGATGGACAGTTCTCAACGACATCTGCCTACAGAGTGTTCTTCATGGGCCAACACCCGATCCCAGGCGCAAAAAATTCTACATAAGACATGAGCTCCAGGGAAGTGCAAGTCCTTCAATTGGCTTGTGTTACATGGAAGATGCTGGACTGCCGCGCGAAGGAAACGCCACCAACTGCAAGATAACGATAACTGTATCCTATGCCTGCAAGAATCTGAAACAATCACCCACCTCCTCCTCACCTGCTCTTTTAGCAAACAAGTTTGGCATCACGTACTAGAGCGATGGGGTTGGCAACAGCTAACACCAACCGGAGGCGAGCCCAGCTTGGCTGACTGGTGGGCTACGTCCTGGAAAAGGATTAACTGCGAGACCCGCAAGGGCCTTGATTCGGTGATAGCAATCACTACATGATTCATATGGCTGGAGCGCAATGCAAGAACTTTTACCCGAGAAGAGAAGATTGTTGCTCGAGTAGTGGAGTCCATCCTTGATGAGTTGCGGGCTTGCAGCCAGGCAGGCTATGCACCTCTACACCTGCTTGTTGCTTTAGGTCGCGAAACTGTAACCATGTAATAATAGACTTTGAGATTTCTAGCCTAGTCATCAACTCCGATGACTAGTGCTTTAGTGTGGGGTCCTTCATTAAGAAGTCCCTTGATCACCTGTATCCAATGTTTTAAATAGCTGGCTAAACCTCTTAGCTGTTGCTATCTAAAAAGGCTAAGGACAGCTATAGCTTAGCTATAGCCGCGGCTAAGCCATTTAGCCGCAGCTAAGAATGATACACTATAAATTTATAAAATAACAGATCATTACTTCATTAGACCACCATCAAGGCACAACAACACAGTTCATTAGACCACCACCAACAACAACACAATACACAAGAATACATCTCAGCCTACAAGACACAAAGTTATTAGAACATGGCTCTAGTCCAAGACACAAAGTTACTAGAACATGGAATTCGGAGAGCCCGCGTTTGATTTTGGCTCGCGGATTGATTTAGCCGCGGCTAAAAGGAGGCCCGTTTAGCGGATATAGCCGGCTAATAGCGGCTATTAGCCCTAAAGCTAAGGATGTGGCTAAAAGTGTGATATCTTAGCTGCAATGCTTTCAAAACGGCTATATCCGGCTATAGCTGTAGGTTTAGCCAGCTATTTAAAACATTGCCTGTATCAGGCCCTGGATCGGTCGTTGATACAGATCTCATCACAGATTAATATCAGAAGCAGTGAATAACGTATAAATAAAATAATTATACACCGTTTTAACTAGCGAAGGGTGGGCGGGCACTCATTCCTCTCGGGCTATAGAGATTCCTTAGGTTTTCAGGAGAGAGAGAGATTCTATCCACACATTTCTACAATCAACTACCAATCCAATCCATATCTATTATATGGAATGGGGGAAACTATCTTCTGGGCTTAATCAAACATTATTCAATTAAAAGTACGTTACTATAAGGTCGTAGGCTCATTTCCTATAGAAAATCTATGGCTATAACAACTTGATTTCTAGTTACTCCGGTAGCATTTGCTTTTCGGCAAACCTTCATCTCATAATTTCCATATTACAGATCATCTTCCGAACTTCATTCTCATGATCCATACCTGTCAGAGTAACATTTGGGGTTAAGCATAAGATAAGAGGAATTCAGGGTATGAAATGAGGATTTTTCGAGAAATTTTGAAAAATATAAGCAGAATAGAAGGTTTATGGCTTCCTAATGCGTATGAGCTGTCTTATATGGTGCTATGAATTCATTTACTGCTCTGATACCACCCGTGGGGTCATTCATTAAGAAGTCCCTTGATCACCTGTATCAGACCTTGGATCGGTCGCTGATACGGATCTCATCACATATTAATATCAGAAGCAGTGAATAACGTATAAATAAAATAACTATACACCGTTTTAACTAGCGAAAGCGGGCGAGCACTCATTCCTCCCCTGGAATGAGCTGCAGCACCTCATCGCCCTAGAGTCCTAAACCTATACGACAATGAAAACAAGAGTGAGTATTCTGGATAGAATACTCAGCAAATCTCACAAATTCAATAATATAAATATTAAAGGTAAATAAATATAAAGTCGGGCCTGGAGGGGCAATTCCTCCCTGCCAGTCTCGATATCAAGTCCAGAACCCAACCAACGGCACTCCTGCCGCCCAGGTTCCCCATGCAAGAAAGGAAATCTAATCAATAGGGACTTTGACTAAATGGACTCTATGCCGAGAGTCGCGGCTATCCAAATAGGTTTTATACTCTGCAGAGGTTGTACTTATATACCACACATTCGGTCAGTCCATACCTTCGTCAAGGCGGTACTGACCTACGAGACTCGTATCCACTGGTGTCTATCTCTAGATAGCCAATCACTAGCTCTGTCCACGGGTGCTGCTGGGGCCTAAGCAGGGATCGCATATCCGTCCACAAAAGGACCTTCCCGGGGTATGGGTGCACCATAAAAATAAAGTGGCAATACATGCCAACAGGCTCTACCAGCCTAGTCACATGCGACCCGTGCCGACCAGTCCCAGCCCTCTGTCTGGGTCTGTCTCCAGCATATCTGTTGCCCGCCGTGGCCCCTTGGGACAGTTTACTAGTGCTAGCTAGTGGGGTGTGAGTCAAGGCCTTACATAAAATAGGTATTCCCGAAGGCCATACCTTTTGGGCATGCGGGGTTGTACTGGGCATCAGAAAGATTCTCCCATGAACCGGTCCTTAGCTCGATCAGAGTGGCTCTTAGGATAGGAACCCCCGACGAGGCTATCCTTCCACTCCCAATCTCAAAGCAACACAACATCCTATATCTACAGCGATGCTGGGCATACACTCAGATTATGCCCAAGGTAGCTTATGCTGCAAATACAGTAAAGTATAGTGGGTGATATTATTGGTGAGACTTGCCTTCATTGTTGGTCCTTAGACGTTCCTTACGCAGGCGTATATCGTATGTTGACCGGGCTGGGCTTCAGGCCTTCTGGAAACCTTGGTGTCTCGTCGGACCCAGTCATGCTATCGATAAAACATGGAAAATAACAATCAGTATAATAGTACACCAACTAATTCGTAAAAAGGGAAAGAGGAATGAAAGGAAGGCAGGGATTCGGAGGATTTCCCCAAAGGATAAGGGAATACAGCTGAGGATTGGATTGGTAATCCATTAATTATATGATAATTAATGGATTAAAGGAAATTATCGATTAATTTCTTTGGAATTGGCTAGGGATGATGATTATCAGTACTTCGGGAATTATATAGATTTCTAAGGAATAAACCTCGAATAACCGATATGGATTTCTAGAGAATCCTTATCTGTCTCCGGGCAGCATGACGGCTAGGGTTTCATCGGTACCTAGGAGTTTATGGATGGACGGTATGTTGGCTAGGGTTTTGGCGAAGCTAGGGTTTCATACGGGCGGCGTATCGACCGGGTCTCTTAATAGGACGACATTATAACGGCTAGGCTAGGCTTAGGATATAAATATTAGGGAAATAAGTATATGAAAATGCTTATAATAATCCCTAATATTTATGAGAATTTCTAGGAATTTGTTGGACTAAGATGTGGAAAGGGGAATTTCCTGGGTACACTGATGGAGGCTTTCTATTGGCTAGAAACTAGCGTGATTGGGTTTAGGCTCTAATGGCATGCTAAAAAGGATTGGATGACACTAATAGGCTTATAAATATTCCTAATATTTTTGAGTATTTTTGGGGAATTTTTTGAACTGAGGAAGGGCTCTATATAAAGGTTTGTGTACACTTACCAGGGTGCGCGTAGAAATTTAGGGCCGGCTGACGCAGGGGGTGGGGTCCGCTGCGGTACTGTTCCGTGGGCCAGGGGCGTAGGCGTGGTGGACTGGGGCTGCCGCCTTAGCCATAGGAGGGTCCGGCCCGCCTGGCATTGGGTGGTGGCGGGGGGCAAGGCGACCTAGAGGAGGTCGTCTTCCTCCTCGGGCTCACGCCATAAGAGGGGAGAGGGGTGGAGCTCGGTGGCTCGCCCCGATCTCTGAGTTCCGGCCACCGCGGCCTGTGTGGAGGGCATGAGCGTGGAGAGGAGGGCGAGGGAGCTTCATTCCGGGTGCCATTTCGGGGGTAGAGGGAAGGTGGTGGGGGTGGCCATGGGAGGCGAGCGAGCTCGGCTCGGTTTGATTTGTGCCGAGGGAAGGGAGGTGTTGGGACACGCATCGCGAAAACTACACCATCTTTCTTGTTGCCTAGGTTCTAACAACCGAATCAGCCCTTGATTCGGTGTTGTCTAGGTTCTAACGACCGAATCAGCCCTTGATTCGGTGTTGTCTAGGTTCTAGCGACCGAATCAGCCCTTGATTCAGTTCGGGCCGGTCCTGTCTCAGATCCGCTTCGGGGTACAGCGTGCGATCCGAATCAGCCTCCGACTCGTTCTCCTGTGATCTGCGATCGAAGGTGTGAGGTGTGTTGTGCGGTCGGACCCTCAAACCGAATCAGACCCTGATGCGGTCTCCATCATCCGGATGGCCAAGCCGGAAGACCGAATCGCCCTTCGATTCGTTTTAGGGCGTCCCGATCGAATCAGCCTTTGATTCGGTCCGGGGCACGTCCTTGAAAAGTATTCGGTGTTCTAATGATTCTATGTCGATCTATAGCTATTTGCTACAGGGCCAGCAAAGAGGCGCTGAGAGAATCGACGCAGGGACCCCGTCCGGGGCATCGGAGCACCAAGGCGCACAAGGCGCGTGTGACAAGCACAAATCGGAGTTGATCACTTCATGTAAAATCCCGTTTGTACCCAGTAAAGTAGAATATTCCTAGAATAACCGGAGCAGGTAGGGGTAGAAAAGGAACTAGAGACTGTATAGATTGTCTTCCGCCCCCTATAAAAGGAGTGGGCGTGCCTCATCGTAACGGTTCGGATTCTGTCCATTTTTCCCATCAGTTAATTCATTCCCCTATCATCGTGCTTATATTTTCGTGCTTGGCTCCTAAGCTTGCTTCTGAGCCAACAGTAGGGGTGCTCCTCCTATCTATAGGCCGGGAGGAGGCTGTCGGAACTCGCCACGTCGCGCTGCGGGAAAGGCCGGCGAGGTTGAATCGTTCAGGGGTGGTCGGCCCCGCACCACGAATGCGGTGGCGCATGGTGGCGACGGCACGCGGGAGTCCCGTGCTCTGGTGCCTCATCACGGCCGTGGAGTGCGCATCGGGCCGCATTTGTCTAGATAAAAAAATGTGCACGTGGGGTCCATTTGTGAACACTAAAGACGGAGTATGACTGAATTGAATGTTAACGGAAAAAAAAAAGATATAGGCGTAAGAAGTTGGATTTGCCTATCAGTTCTGGCCGTGTAAACTAAATTCAGTATATACGCACAAAAAGAGAAGATACAGTATAAAAGGAGGACGGGCGTAACGTGGCAATAACCAATTGAAAAGAGGCAGAAACGAAGGGGTTCATCAGGCATTTGCGTTCAAGCTTGGTTGCTTCAACAAAAATCCCAACCCTAATGCAACAAGAGAGTTCACATTAATTAAACGAGGAAGAACGAAGCTTCCCTGGGCCATTATTGATCGGCATGTGATGCCGAGGTGGACAAAAATCGAGCGTGGAAAATAATGTTGTGTTTCGTTATTTAAAAAATAAAAAATGTTGTGTTTTTTCTTGTAAAAAAACATATCTTTCCCTAATAGCAAAGCAAGGAACTTTCTGTGCGAGAATTTTGGTACGTCGCGCTCTAATACACGGTGCAAATCCGAAATAAAAACCAACAAAAATCGGGTGAACCGGCCTTAAAAAAACGAGCGCACCAAAAATCAACAAGTGAGTAACGCTTCTGCCAAATTTTTTTGGTACGTCACCCGAAACTGTATAGGATTCGGTATAAAACCAGAGGTAAATCGAGTAAAACCGAGAGTTTAGCTATTAAACCGGAAAAAATATGTTATACGTGAGGAAAACCAAAGAACCAGTCTGAAGCAGCCGCACCATCATAAAACCCGGGCGAACCTCGAGCCGTGCACCCCTGCGCGGGGAAGCTCAAAAGGCTGAGGCCCAAGGAAAAATAATTGGCCCATGACCGTGATTCCGTGAAGGGGATCCATGATGCAACTTCCCCTTGCTGACGAGCTTTGCGACACTTTTTTTTAAGTAATACTTCCTTTTGCTGGCACACCAATCCTTTTCTGGTTGCCTCTTAAGTTCTTGGGATCCAGCGATGACTTTGCAATGGAAGCGTTTGTGGTACAAAATCCCACTCTTATTTACTCATACAAAGAACAAAGATGGAAAAAAAGATAGCCGATATGCTGGTTGCTTGTAAGCGCTCGTTTGATTGCTTCATGTAGCCCCTTTATCTCCTATCTGTGTAGTTATATTTAATCAAGCTAAAAAATAATTTAATCTTATCACAAAACCTTTTAATTTTTATTGTTATTAGTGTGTGTGTTACGCCTCGATCTACACCTATGATTATCATGCTCTATACGCTAGCAAATTGGTACTGTAGCAGTCGGTCACGCACAACTCACATATAGATGTGGGCTAGCACCGGATTCACCACGCGCTACCTTCTAATTGGGACCGCCAATGAGACCAATCCCTATTAGTGCATGCACACTAAACTCATGCAATAATGATGCTTGCTTGGGGCGGTTAACTCTATGAAAATAAGTTTTTGTTGTCTCAAACCAGATATTATAATTAGAAACAAGGTCCCATCGTAATGATAATGATTATGTTTGTCTTTAGAAATGCTCTTGCTAAAAATTTAAGAAAAGTTGCCGATGCAAGTAGAAGGAAATATAAGTACAGCCAAAATTGATGAATTTTAAATAAAAATATAGAGGTCATTCTTTAAGTACAATAATAGAAATTGAAAAGGTGAGTTTCAAAACCAAATACTACGAGTTCTCAATATCTCTACATACGAAAACTGAAAAGTTGATGAATATTGCAAATGGTATATGGATAATGAAGTTAACGCTATGCAGTTACAATGTAGCAGCGCGCAAGTATCCCTTAATAGAGATAATTTTTTTAACAGAAAAATAAATATAACTGACTTTGGCCCGTAGCAACGCACGGGCATTTATTTCTAGTATACGTATAAAATATAAACTAGAAAAGATGTCAATAATATCATATCACGTAATATAATAGCCCAATCTATGCCGTGTTTCCCCAGCCACGACGCGCCCCTTCTCCCTCTACTGGCCCGAGCTCTTCTCACGAGCAGGCCTGGCAGCCCTCCAATAGGGAGCGGCTCGGCCCATCGTTCTGGACCTGATGACATGCGGGACAAGCCGGGCGCATGAAGGAAGGACCCGGAAGGAGAAGTTCTAGTTAGAATAGGAGTTTTTGTAAAGAAGGAAAGAATCCTTAGAGATAGGATCGGCTACAAACCGACTTGTAACCCTGCGTCCCCGATATATAAGGCGGGCAGGGACCCCCTCTAAAGATGACGAAATCTCTCAAGAGAACAATCCACGCAATACAACACCCCAAAACAGGACGTAGGGTATTACGTCGAGTTGACGGCCCGAACCTGTCTAAATCCTTGTGTCTGTCCACCCTAACCATCTAGCTCTCGATCTTTGCGATCTTCCCTCCATACAAATCACTTCCGTGGGCTACCCCGTGGAAGACTGCCGGAGATCATATCACCGACAGTGGCGCGCCAGGTAGAGGGTATCGCCGAGATCAATTTGGTGAGCCCGATGGACCACGTCAAGATCTTGGACAGCTGCAACCTCCCGGACGTCGACGGAGTCGAGATCCAGTTCGGGAGCACCACCGCCGCTTTGGATACCCAAACGGCAGAAGCTACAACCGCCACGGAGGTTTCCTCTCTGGCGCCGACTTCGGCCATCACGGCCCAATCCAGTCCGATCGCATCTGATCGCGCCATATCTGCCCCGCTGAGTCCATCGCAAAACGCGGGGACCAACCAGTCGGGAGCAGATCAGCAACCACTCGGTTCCGATCCGGCTCTCGAGAGTCGCGTCGTCGAGTCATCTCAGAGCGTAAACGCTCAGCAGACGCGCGTTCCGAGCCCTGAGGTCATCACCATCCAGAACCCCGGCTTCCGCGCGCTTACCCAGCAGCAAAAGATGAAAGAAATCGTCCAGGCGGATGATTCCCCCTCTGAGAGCGACTCCTACGAGTCAAACCCACGGGGACCCTCAATCCTGGACGACCTACAAGAGGGTTACACCGCATCCGACTCCTCTACGGAGCCGGAACTATTAGGATCACCCGGAGGGTCAACTCCGAGCAGTTCGGAGCGTGGCACGCCCACAACCGATCTTTCCGAGTCCGAGGAAGATTACCTCGCGCAAGGAAGAGCCGGGTCATACTGCTACATGGTGGCACCATTGACGCCATCTAACCCCGTGTCGGAGGACGAACTCACCCCGGCCGACGAGGCGCCTGAAGCCAGAGATCAGCGCCGAGGACGCAACGCCAGTCGGGCGACTCGCAGAGCCGCCCGATCGCAAGGGGCCAACGCATCAGGATCTGGCACCGCTCAACCTCGAGAACCACCCTCGGAGGACCATCGTCGTCGTCAGGATCGACGCGACAGGAGAAGCCAGCGGAACCTGATGCGTGACGACATGTTCGAGTACAATGGATTCAACGTCTACGAGACACCAGTCCAGAACCTCGTCACCATCGACGAAGAGATCAGTCGGCTACCGCCCAGTACTCCAGGCCTGGATAAGATAAGGGCTTTCGTGCAGGCTGCCTCCGTCCAGGTTCACCAGATGCAGAACAGATCACGTACGGCCGCTCCTGAGCCCGGGTCGACTCGACGCCGGACCAGCGGCGGATCGGACCATGATGAAGATCTTCGTGACACGATCAACAGACACCGAGACGCGAGGAACATCATCCACAGCAGTGCTGAGGAATGTGACCGCGAAGAGGCTCGACATCGCGAGGAATACGATCGGGAGCATGGGAATCCCCATCGTAACTCTAACCGGAACGACTACTCGACGGAATCAGAGTATACCGATTACTCCGATCTCTCCGGTAGCCCAAGACGCGGCAATGACGGCGGTCGTACTCCGCCTCGACGACCGACTCCGTCGCGAAGACGAGTGGCTCCCTCACGAAGGCAGCTGACCCCGCAAAGGGAGCAGACTCCACCGCGCAGCAGAACCTACCGACGGGACCGATCTCCTCCCAGGACTCAGACCTTTCGGAGGACCCGTTCTCCACCCAGGGATCGGGATCGAAGGAGGGAGCGTACTCCCCCAAGGACAACAGATGGCTCGGATCCGAGTGGTTCCCGCCCTAGAGGTCGGATCGGCGGATTCCAGTCGTTCACTGAGCGCTTGAGAAGCGTGACCTGGCCTAGGAGCTTCAAGCTATCAGACATCGACAAGTACGACGGGAAATCTGATCCATCCCAGTGGCTTCAGATCTACTACACCGCCGTACAAGCTGCTGGCGGCGACGAAGACGTGATGGCGAACTATCTCCCCATCATGCTGACCAAAGATTGTCGCAACAGGCTAGTAGGACTCCCTCAGAACTCCATCGACAACTGGGACCAACTTACCAAGCTCTTCATCGGTAACTACCTCAGAACTTGGGAGAGGCCCGGGAGCAAGCGGCTCCTCGGCCAAGTACGACAGCGCAAGAACGAGTCCCTGCACGACTTCATACGCAGGTTCTCAGAGAAGCGCAACTCCATCACGGACGTGATGGACCTGTGTTGGTGGTCGTTACGACACGGTTTCACCACCAACATTCCGTCACATTTCAGGCTCATCTTGCTCATAACAAAGTAAAATTGATTATTTCTAATGAGTTCCACAAGTTTTGTATAATTTGTGAGTGCAGGAGCAAGCAAGCAAAAGCTGAGCCATGTTTGACACAAAGCCAGGCCGGCCGGCCTATGCCAGGCCGGCCGGCCCCCTTCTGTGGCCAGTTGCCACGTCCTTGGTCCAGAAGATCACAAACACAACTCAGATGATCATGAGACGTGCGATCAACATCGGTTTGATCCAAAGAACCCGAAAGGCCTAAGCTACATTTGCATGGATTGAAGGGCCCACCAACATTGGATTCTCGGACAGCTTTAATCCAATGCAACCGTTACCGACCTCAGGGTGCAATCCAGAGCGTCCCTAAATAAGGCGGTGCCACGGGGCAGCAAGGCCAGGCCGATCGGCCTGGCCTAGGCCGGCCGGCCTCCCCCAGAGGCCGCCACCTGTCCCCCTTCGCGTGGCAGTTAAGCAGAGTGTTAGCTTACACTTGACGCCTGCAACCGCCCCTGAAAGCTATAAAAGGGACCCTCCTTCACCTTGACAAGGCATCCATCAAATCATCCAAAGGAGAGAAGAGTAGCTTAGTGAGTTTGTGCTCTCATCTTTAGAGTAGAGTAGGGAGAGAGTGGGTGAGTTGCTCGGGTGACAGCCGAGCTTTGTAGAGAGAGTCCGGGATTTCTCTCTCGGTCTCGTCTCAACATTTCCGCCCCCGAGGAATATATTCAAGAGTTATCTTTAGTAAGTCCTCGGTCTCTTGCCTTTAGTACTTCGCTAGTTTACAACTTACTTTCAGCAAGTTATCATATTTATCTTTGATCTGGGGTACCTGAGTCTGCGCGAGTGACAGCGACTCTTGTTTGGGGTTTCCTCTATAGCCCTTCGCGTTGGGTGGAGGTCAGTGACTGAAAGCTTAGGCGTGGTGCCTGTGCTGGCTAGTCATCTCAGGTTGTGTTGCACCCCACGGAACTGCAGTGGTAGGCGGCAGGTGGTGACAGCCCTGTCCGTCCTTTGTACTCCACCACGTTCGGGTGTACTCATAACAGTAGTGCTGAGCCCGAAAGAACCCCTCTCTCACCCCGTTCTGAGTTCTTCCCGTTCTAGCCATCGAAGCAGATCAGGTTAGGTATCGATAGTTTGTCTGGGGTAACGAGTAGCTAACTAAAGTCAAGCTCTCTACCCATTTATCCTTTTTCTCCTTGGGGATCCGGTTAGAAAAGTTCTAGGCTAGTCGCGTCTACCGTTCCTTGGATTCGATATCCAGGTTCTTACTCCCTGGTGAAAGGCTACATCGGACTCCGTGCGCTTGCGGATTTTAGTTAGGCTAAGGAGTGCCAACAAGCTTTTCTCGCGCCGTTGCCGGGGAACGGTAGCAACACTAGTGTAGGATCTTTTTAGCCGTACACCTTTACCCCCATAACTATCTACCACATGGAGTTTTATCCTAGTTACCGACGGTTCCATCTAGCGG